>CM035431.1:115170149-115397649 GCA_020310875.1 Ceratopteris richardii
TAGCATGTCACAATTGCTATGACTTCACCTTATTTATGATTAACCTCCATTGGAGTACCTACAATCCTACAATCTTGCATCTTGAATTTTGCCAACATGTCTCTAATGTAATTTCTTTGAGTTAGAAACAAACCATGATCTTTGTAGACAACTTCCAATCCTAGGAAGTAAGTGAACCCAAATCACTTATCATGAACTCTTCTCTCATGTGTTCTTTGATTCCCTTCATGCCATCTATATCATTTCCTAATATCATCTACATACACACACAAATAGATGACTTCAGAATTACTCCTTTTTATGAATAGTGATGGATCTGCCTTGCTAGGTTGAAATCCTTTGTTCTACAAGAATGACACAAGCCTGTGATTCCAAGCCCTTGGGCTTGTTTGAGTCCATACAAAGCTTTATTAAGTTTACACACATAATCATGATATATGTGATTCTCAAAACTAGGTGGTTGTGCCATATATACCTCTTCTATTATCCATCCATTAAGAAATGCATTTTTTACATCCAATTGAAGTGTCTTCCAATTCTTGGAAGAGGCAATACTAAGAAAAACCCTAATAGTAGGCATCTTTGCAACAGGAGAGAATGTCTCCTCATAATCAATTCCCTGAGTTTGTGCAAAGCCTTTTTGTAACAAGCCCTGCCTTATACCTTTCAATCGAGCCATCTAAGTTCTTCTTCAATTTGTAGATCCACCTTGAGCCTGTCACTTTCATCGATGGAGACTTTGGAACCAACTCCCAATTGTTATTCTCCTCAAGAGCTTCAATTTCTTCTTCCATTGCATGCTTCCATTCTGATTTCTTCTTTGCTTCCTCAAATGTTGAAGGTTCCTCTTGATTTATGTCCTGTGATAGATAGATTGGATGTTTAGTGACTAGAGAAGTATCAAACCCATACCTTTCTGGCTTTGTTGTCTCCCTCATTGACCTTCTTAGGCCATGATGTGATGATTTTGCCTCTTGTCCAAGTTCCTGCATTTTTGCTTTATATTTAGACTTCCACGTTTTGATTTTTTCATACGGAGTTGCTTCATCATCTTTTGAGGTATCCTGCTCTTCAACTTTAGAAGAATTATCCTTAACAAGTTTTGGAAAATCTTCTTCAAGATCATAAGGTAGGTTGAACTTTCTACATGAATATTCATACCAAGAACTATTCTCATCAAATACTACATCTCTACTCACAAAGAATCCTTTGGTTGTTGGGTTGTATAACCTGTAGCCCTTTTGATTGTTGTCATATCCAATGAAGACATACCTTTCTGTTTTGGGATCCATCTTGCCTCTAACATGTGAAGGAACATGAGCAAAAGCAACACATCCAAAGATCTCACAATGATCCAAGCTTGGTCTTCTTCCATTCCAAGACTCATATGGTGTCATGCCATCAAGTGATTTTGAAGGTAACATGTTAATCAAATAAGTGGCTCTAGATATCGTCTTAGCCCATAAGTAATTAGGTAAGTACTTTTCATTTAGCATAGACCTTGCAGCTTCAACAATTTTCCTATTCCTTCTTTCTGCCACTCCATTTCGCTTAGGAGTGTACCTTGTAGTGATCTCTCTTTTGATTCCTCTTTCTTGAAGAAAGGAGTCAAATTCATGGGAGAAGTATTCTCCCCCTCCATTTGACCTTAGCCTTTTTAGTGTTTTACCTGTTTGACTCTCCACAAGAGGCAAATATCTTTTGAAGCATGAAAAGACTTCATCTTTGTGTTTCATAAAGTATAATATAGTCCACCTACTCCAATCATCAATGAAGGAGACATAATACCTTGATCCATATATTGAAGCATCCTTGCTAGGTCTCCATACATCTGTATGGACCATCTCCAAGAGATCTATATGCATATATCCTTTCCTGATGAATGGTAACCTCTAAGACTTTCCAAATTGACATGCACTACACTTATAAATCATGTGTTGTTTTGACAAGTTAGGGAGTCCAAGTACACTTTGGTCCCTGCATATTCTCTTTAATGATCTTTCACCAATATGTGCTAACCTTTTGTGCCATACTTCCAATTCTGTGAGTGTCTGACTACCATAATTAAAGAGAGCAATGTTTCTAGTGTCTTGTAATTCAAATGTGAACAATCTACCTATCATTTCACCTTTTGCAACTCTTTTTAATCCTTGACTTGGATCTTCAACAAATGCTCCTGCTTTTGTGAACCTGACTTGCAACCCTTTCTCTACTATCTGCCCAACACTTATCAAATTCTTTGTAATGGTAAGGACATATAGTACCTCACAGAGTAAGTTGATGTTTCCATGAGGTGCGTTGACATTTCCTATTTTCTCCACAAGTTGTCTTGTATCATCTCCTCTTTGTACCTCATGCTTGTTCATTGGATCTTCTAAATCTGATAGGAGGGCCACATTTCCTACCACATGATTTGAACAACCTGAATCTATGTAGAAAACATGCTCATCAGATTTACCTTGTGGCATGGCCATATTCATGATTAGCAATGAGTCTTTAGTGTAGTTATTGAAGTCTCTTTTTCCCCTATTGCCTCCTTGATAGTTTGAATGGTTGTAATTGTTGTAGTTTCCATGGTAATTGTTGAACCTTGCTCTTGACTAGCCATAACTTCCTCTATTGTAGCCTCTGCCTCTTTGATTCCTAGAATTCCTAAAGCAATTTTCAGTTGTATGATTAGTTAATCCACAAATAGAGCATGAATTAGAGTCTTGGGATCTCCCCCTGCCTTGTGTTCCTCCTGTGCCTCTACCTCTACCATGTCTTCCTCTACCTGCATAGTTAGCTTGATGTGTACCTGCTTCATCATCCACTTTCTTTCCTCTTCCTTTGTTTTCTTTGGACTTGCTTTTATCAGTATACAAAGCTGAAGATTGATTACCTTTGGAGCTTTCTCGATTCTTGATAAGCTTGGCCTCTTGAGTAAGTAGTTGTCCTATGAGTGTGTTGAAATCTAGTACATGCATATCCATGTATATATCCATAGCTATGGTGAATGGTTCCCACTTCTCATCTGCCTTGAAGCCATTGATGAGCTGCCTTACAATTTGCTCTTCATCTATTACCTCTCGAATGCTTCGCAACTAATCTGCTATGTCCTTGAGCTTTGTGACAAAATCAGTCACATTTTGGTTGGGATCTTTCTTGATAGTTGTGAAGTTTAGCCATAGTTGATGCTTCCTAGCCTTTGTACATGAAGAGAAGAATTCAAGTGCATTCCACTCTTCCTGAGATGTTTTACAACTTCTAATGTGAGGCAACAAAAAATCTGATATAGAGTTGAGGAGATAAGACCTTGCAAGTGCATCCTTGGAGCACCATGTGCTCAACTTTTCTTGCTCTTCTTGTGTTGGTTGACTTTTGTTCCTGAAACTTGGCATAACTTCATCTCAAGCTATATAACCATAGAAATTCCTTCCTTGAAGATAAGCTTCCATCCTTAATGACCAGGCTGAGTAGTTACCTCTATCCAATTTGTCTAGTGATGAAGGAAATCCATCTGCCATGTTGTCCAACCTTGCTCTGATACCACTATGAAGAGATGGATTTGTAGTTGATGAAGTTGAAGTGGTGCTGCAAAAACTTTGCACTACACCAGCCAAATGAACTCCAGAGATATGTGGTGGGCACTTTTAGCTTGCCAAAGGATATATTAGACATCCTATGTACCTTGGAAGATCACTCTAAAAAATTTGAATCAAAACATATAAGTTGGAGTAGATTCAAGAGCCAAAAAGTTGCTATTTATGTTCATACACCTGTCCAAATTTTTGAGCAATGCTCTGGCCAGAGCAACAGTTAACTTAATTCCTTTTGGGGAACTCTTATAAACTTAGTAATCTAACAATCATGAGTGACTGATAAAAAAAGATGAACTACAAAAAGAGAAACAAACTTAGCAAGTCATAGGTGGACCATAATTTTTCTGGGCTGCAATAGTACTCAGACCCATGACAAATAAAATGCAAATATCTCAAGCTTTAAGAATCCAGTGATTATGAAATTTTGTAGGCATATACTAGACATTATTCTAAATCTAAGAAATCTTAAATAAAAGAAAATGGTGAAGTACACAATGAGAAACAACTCTAACACAATGACTATTTTGAGAGAGTGCTGCCAGAGAAGAAGAAGACCAAGTGACACAGTTGACTTAAAATGATCATAGCTGAAGATTGAAACATCCAATTGTAATGAAAATTGATGAGCATATAGTAGACTAGAGAGCTAAGTTTACCATGTTAAATCACTGAAAATGATTCACCAAGCTCAGAGAAATCATCTCTCCAATCTGACTGACTTTTACATCAAGTAAAACTTCAAAAAGTTACAAGAGGTAGTTCACAAGTGAACTTTACATTGTCTTCATTTTAAAGCTTCTTCTATGACTTTGTGGGACTCAAGACAATACTTAGGCTTGTCATAGACTTTCTCCAACAGAAATCAAACCAAAAATATGCATGGAATGCACATTGACTCTTCAATTTAGCCTTTAGATCTCGTTCATAGAGATGTGTGTGGTCCTATGCCCAGTAGGTCCTTAGGTGGTTCTCTTTGTTTTGTAACTTTCATACATGATGCTACTAGAAAAGTTTGGGTATATCCTATCAAATGGAAGGATGAGGTATTCCCTACTTTAAAAAAATGTCTTGCTTTAGTTGGGAGCAAAAAAGGAACTAACCTTAAGGCTTTATGTTCAGATAATGGGGGTGAGTATAGCTCACATTAATTCAACATTTTTTGTCAATCTAGAGGGATTTGTAGAGAGTTTACAGCTCCTTATACCCCAGTACATAATGGTGTAGCTGAAAGGATGAATAGAGCTATTCAAGATAGAGTAATTTCTATGTGCATCATGCAAACCTCTCACAAGCCTTTTGGGCAGAAGTAGTATTGACTGTAGTTCATGTGATTAACCTTTCAACTAGTACTACCAAAGGTCTAAAAGTGGCACAAGAGTTATAGACAGGGACACCACCATATTATGATCATCTTCATGTTTTTGGGTGTGAAGCATATGTTCATATACCCAAGAATCTTAGACAAAAGTTGGACCATAAGTTAAAGAAATGCATTTTTCTTGGATATGGTTGAGAAGGACACTTTGGATATCACTTATGGTAGTGGTGTTTGAGGATACTAGTGCTCCAGTTAGCATGCATAAAAATGATGCACATAGGGACCTTCAAGAGAATGTCTGATCAAATAAATGAGTCTTCACATGTTCCTATTTAGTAACCATTGAGATACTCTACACATGTCTCACATCCACCTAATAGATATGTTCCATGTTTAGATTTTCTTATGCTAACAGATTCCGATGAGCCTTCTTGCTATAAAGAGGCTATGTAGAAAGAGGATCATTTCAAGTGGGAGTGTGCCATGAAGAGTGAATTGGATTTTATTCATAAGAATGGTACTTGGGATTTAGTACCTTTGACAAAGGGTAAGAAAGCTTTACCATGTAAATGGGTATATAAGCTGAAATTCACATCACATAGTGCTTCTCCAAAGTATAAAGCACGACTTGTTGCAAAGGCTTTTAAGAAACAACATGGTGCTGATTTCGAGCAAATCTTCTCTTTAGTGGTCAAGATGACTACCCTATGCATGTTGCTTGGATTCTTTGCAATGGGTAACTTAGAGCTAGTCCAAATGGATATGAAAACTTCTTTCTTGCATGGAGATCTTACAAATGAGATCTACATGGAACAACCAGAGGGTTATGTAGTTCTTCGCAAGGAAATTTTAGTTTGTAAGCTCAAGAAGAGCTTGTATGGACTTAAACAATCCCCTAGACAATGGTACCAAATGTTTGATGCTTTTATGAGGTCTCAGGGCTATTCTTGAAGCAATGAGGATCATTGTCTCTACACAAAGGGATGCTCAGATGACATGCTTGATATGCTTGATACTTTATGTTGATGATATGTTGATTGCTCGGAATTCCTCTTATGACTTTTCAATTTTCCAAAAGAAGTTGGGTCAGACATTTGACATGAAGGATTTGGAGGACTCCAAACATATTCTTGGCATGCTCTTGGCATGCCCATTACTCGTGATAGGAGTCAAAGATGCATATACTTGTATCAAACTGAGTACATATCCAAAGAACTTCACCAGTTCAATATGCAGGGTGGAAAGGCATTGAGTAGATCTTTACCCACATATGTGAAATTGAGCAAGGATGATTGCCCCAAATGAGATGAGGAAAAGGAATTCATGAACAAAATTCCCTATCAGTCTATTGTTAGTAGTCTCATGTATGCTATGGTAGCTACGAGACGAGACGTTGCATTTGCAGTGGGAGTTGTGAGCACATATATATGTCTAATCCTGGCAAGAAACATTGGGAAGTATTCAAGATGATTTTGAGATATCTGAGTAGCACTAAGGACAAGTGTCTACTCTTAGGTAGAGGGAAAGCATCTCTTAGGTAGAGGGAAAGCATCCATTATTGGTTACAAAGATTTTGATATGTTGTTTGTGTAGATAATTGTAAGTCTACATCAAGGTACATTTTTCATTTTGCTGGAGGTGCTATCTCTTGAAGATCTCATCTTCAAGAATGTACAACTATTTCCACCACAGAAGTAGAGTATGTTGTAGCAAGTGAGGCATGTAAGGAAGCATTGTGGCTTTCTTGTCTTGCTAGTGATATCGGTTTACCTTAGCATGTGCCTCGTTTGCTCAGTGATAACGAGAGTGCCATTGCTTTGGCTAAGAATCCGGTCTATCATGCAAAGACCAAGCACACTGAGGTGAACTATCACTTCATTAGAGATTGCTTAGCCAGTGAGCACATTATTCTTGAGAAGGTTCCCACTCGAGATAATGTTGTAGATGCTTTGACTAAAGCTCTACCACAAGATAGCTTTCAACACTATTGTCACTTGATGGGGGTTACTTAATTCATGATCTTACACACTCACTTGTATACTATGTAACTTGCCCATCAGGTGGGAGGAATATTTTGTATACTTAAACTCAAGTATTCTTTATAATTCTTTATTTTTCTCTCATACTTACTTTGGCCATATTGGCCTTTAGTGGTCTGGTCAATCATAGATTCTAAGTTCCATCATATTTTTAACACCTAAGAAGTTTTTGTTTGTGCTCCCTGTGTACTACGTTTTTCTACATAATGTGTAGTCTCTGTGCGGAGTATTATGAGCGACTTGAGGAGCTCGGTTTTCTATTCTGAGGATATCATCATGGAGCTCTCAAGAAGCAGAGCGTACGATGGTGCATCACCATTGAAATACTTCAATAGATAGATAGATACATAGGTAGGTAGGTAGGTAGGTAGGTAGGTAGGTAGATAGATAGCTAGCTAGCTAGATAGATAGATATATAGATAGATAGATAGATAGATAGATAGATAGATAGATAGATAGATAGATAGATAGATAGGTAGATAGATACATAGATAGATAGATAGATAGATAGATAGACAGATAGGTATATAGATAGATAGATTCATAGATACTTAGATAGATAAATATATAAATATATAGATAAATAGTTAGAAAGATAGATAAATTGATAGACAAATTAATAGATAGATACTTGTATACTTGTGTGCTTCTTTCTTTTTGTTTTCAACTACTTTGTATAATTGTAAGCTTCTTTCTTTCTATGCTTTTTGATAGAGATGTTTGTATAATATATACTCTTTGCGATAGAGAGGCTTGTTGGGTGTGTGTAGAAGTGCGAGAGACACACAAGAAGCACTGTTGGCAGTAGCCTTGGTACATCAGGAACTACAAGACGTGAAAGTCAAAGAAGGGAGTCAGAGCGAAGGGACAGCACGAGCAAACAGGGCAGTCAAAGAAGATCTGGCAAGTAGGCCAATATTTTTTCAAGACATTAATGCAAATCAGAGAGATGGACATGCAGGGAAGAAGAGCAAGTAGGGAGCTTGAAGATATGTATGGCAGATCACTAGAAGAAATCCCTACAACAACAGTGATGTTTATCACTAATAGTCATTGTAAATCTCATTTCACATTTTTGTAGCTCCATTTTGTGCAAGCCAAGGAGTCCTTGAGCTTGAGGAGCCTTAGAAGTAGTTGCGTACCAATTTTCATAATTTTTAGATCTCGTTTGAGCCCCCAAATAAGCCCTGGAACCTAATTTTTAACTAGGCCGGACACTAGGTCTGGACAGGGCCAGAAGCTAGTCAAAAACTATAAAAGGAGCTAGAGAGCTCATTTTTGAGGTCAGATTGTAATTGAAATGAACTTGTAAGAGCTTGTGAAAGTAATCTAAAGAACTCCATTGATTCTCTCTCTTTGTCTTGCCGTGTGTGCGCGTGTGTGTGTATGTGTGTGCATGCTTGTGTGCTTCTCACTCACGCACTTGTGCCGCCACTTGCTCGAGGTCTTCATACCATCCTCACGTCTTCCCGGATTGACATTAAAGGAGGTGCTACTCATCACTGAGCTACACCAAATTTTGGCGCCGTTGCCGGGGATCGAGCTTTGAGGACGAGTGTGTGATGGTAAGACGTAGAGTTGACGCGTTGGAGTTGTAGGTATTTTCTTCACGCTCATCGATTTTCTTTTACTTTCTTCACTATCTTCATCACCATCATCATCATCACCATCTCCCACGTCCATCTCCATCATCGCGAAAATTTCAGTTTTTTGACTATATTCCCATCTCCACCTCATTTCCCTCATTTCACTTGTGAGAGAGAGCGAGAGAGCGAATTTGCATGTGCTGTTTTTTGCATGTTTTGTGAGCTTTCTGCAGGTACAGGACGCATCATCATCTCCAGCACCCTGCGCAGGTACGGAATTCTGAGTAACTGTCTGTGTGTCGCCGAGCTCTGTCAATTGCGACCGACTGAAAAATTGCTCTAATTGCTAAAGAAAGTGCATATCCATGACCTACAGGCCTAGAGCTTCCCAAAAATGTGTTTAGTTTTTTGAAATTCCACAGATTTCTGTCAATCGCGATCGCTCTGTCAATCGCGATCGACAAACCACGACGGACAGATCTGTCAATCGCGATCGACACGTCAATCGCGACCGACAGCCCACGACGGCTCTGTCAATCGCGACCGACAGAGTCAACGACCGATTGACCACGACCGTCTGACCATACGCGTGACATGTGTCAATCGCGATCGAGTCATCAATCGCGATCGACTCATCAATCGCGACCGACACAGTCAACGACTGTTTGACCACGATCGACAGACCACGACGGCTCTGTCAATCGCGACCGACACGGTCAACGACTGTTTGACCACGATCGACAGACCCTCGCGACCGACCTGTCAATCGCGATCGACTCATCAATCGCGACCGACAGAGTCAACGACGCTTTGACCACGATTGATTGACTTTTCGCAACCCTTGTCAATCGCGACTGACCAGTCAATCGCGACTGACAGCCACGACGGACCTGTCAATCGCGATCGACACGTCGATCGCGACTGACCTGTCAATCGCGACCGACAGACTTTGCGAACGCGTTAGAAGGGCAAATTAGGTCAAATTTTCAAGGCAAAGTGATTGGTCTAAATTGTGATTGAGTGTGGGACAACACTAGGGTATAGTATTGCATCGCGAGGCCGTGCCACCAGCTACTCGAGTATTCCTGTTTGACTGTTAGCTTGTATTGAACCCTGATTTAACTCCCTAAAACCTGAACAGTCCTAACTTTCTCATACGAAATCCAATTTTTGAGCTCTTGGGCTTGTTGGAAAGCTCGTGGCATATACTACACGCCCTCAACTGTTTTTTATAAAGATAATGCATTGATTTTCACAGGGGGTATTTTGAAGTTGACCATACCCAGGGGACTCAAAGTCAGGGGTCTTTAGAAGTATTTTCCTAAAAAGTCACAATGCAAATATGTGTATATGTTACATGAATGAAAGTTGTGGGTTGTGTCCTTGAATCTAAGCATCGAGCTAACCGTGGGACTGTTATAGGTCCATTGAGAGCAACAGAGAGCGTACCAAGCAAGGTTTCTTTGCAAGCTTGAGAACCGGGTTCTTGAGCACCAGAAAGCAAGGGATCAACAAGTAAGGTTGGATTATTCTCAACTCCCTCTGTCATTTCCTAGCTCAAGCTAAGAACGAGTAGAGATAGGAGTAAGCCAGGGCGACGATAGGCAGTTATCAAGTTGAAGACTACCTAAAAAACTCAAGTTCAAGTAAAAACATAATCTCTGTACTGTCGATAACCTAAAGGAAAAGAATCTAACGTGGAACGATCAACCTAAAATACGAAGAACATTCAAGTGTTCCTGACGACGTGATATCAGACAAGACCATAAACACAATAATTGACTAAAAAGAACCAAGTGACTGGTACCAATTGATCGGCAACGAGGTTGTACTCTGGAAAAAAATTTGGACTAATCAGTTAGGCATATGAACCTTAGATCAGGACGACATTTAGCAAGGGAAAGACAAAGCCTTAGGTCTTCAGAGGCTAGTGTCAATCATACTGTAAGGTCTTGGGCCCAGCAGTTGAGCCACCACTCATACTACCCTAGCTCTGAGACCAGTGAGTCAGAAATGTCTCAAGGCATGGACAGACCTACGGGAAGTTCAGGAGTGCCTTATTTGTACAGGGTAGAAGGCCCTTACAAAACACAGCTGGAATACCTTAGGACCAACCGATTAGGTGCGAGCATCTATGAGGATGGCCTAGGAAGATCTGTGGTCCAGATTAAAAACCCTGACCAATCCATAGGACTAGAACACCCAGCTGTCAAGTTTGAAAATGGTGCATACCTGGACAAGGAAGGAACTATATATGTAGTCACTAGTCACCCGGATAGGACAGATGACTTTGGGAATGTAATCTCAGAAGCGGACTTAGGTGACCTGGAACAAGGGAACATGGGTGCGGAACCTAGAACCCCTCGAGGTAAATCTGTTCTCACTAGGATTATCACACCTGAGTGGGTCCCCCAAGACAACAAGAGCATAGAGTTGCTCCTCAATCGAGAAACTGATGAAGCCTTTTGGAGGTATAAGTCTAATCAGCCGACAGACATAGGAAATATCATGATCTACGAGCTTAAGGATCCGGATAGCCCAGGCAGAGTGACCTATTTAGATCATGCTTCAGAACGGATCTTTGTGGTGACAGAAAATGATAGGCATGCTTACACTTGGAAGGGTGAATTTATTTTCCCTCAACCAAGATCAAATGTATCCTACGGTCACCCTGGGGCTGGAACTTCCCAAGCTCATGGTACGCAAAGAGACAGAGGTAGAGATAGACCAGAAGTAAGTTTTGCCAACCCAGTGGGTAGAGAAAGAACGAGAATAGAGACGAATAGGGTAGAACCTGAGATGCATAGAGCCCACAGGAACCAAAGAAATGCAAATGGATTCCCTCTGCCGAGGCCTAGAGAGCACACAAGAATTTTGAGACCCACCCAGCTAGTTAAGTCCATGAAGAATTACTTTGACGGCACAGGAGATCCCTATGATCATGTGGCGGAGTTCAAGCAAGTCTTGAGAGCTGAACAAGTGGAAGATCTGTTCACGCAGTACAATGCCTTCGGTCTAACCCTTAGGAACACAGCACTCACATGGTTTCAGCCATTAGATGAGCGTCAGTTCAGGAGCATAGACCAACTCCTAGAGGCATTCATTGTAGAGTTCTCTAAGAGCGGCATAAGACACAATACCTCCTCATTGATTCACAGCTTCAAGCAAACCCCTCAAGAGACTGTGAGACTCGCAGGAAGAAGATTTAGGCAATACCTTGAAAGATGTCCTATTTCGGAGCTACCCACACCTGCTAAACAAGTAGCCTTATTCCTTGACGGATTGCTGAGTACAAAATTGAGATCCTATGTGTATCTGAAGGACCCTAGGACTATAGAAGAATGTGTACGCATGTGCATTGACATTGAAGATAACCTAGGGGAAGAGCTAGAGCTTTCCAAAATCTACAAAGATTCAGATAGTGCATCTAGCCACTCTTCCACGCAATCTACATCAATCGAGGAACTCGCGGAAAAAGTAGCTCAGAAATTAGGTGTAACTAGCAAACAAATCCCAAGGTTTGCCCCTGTGAAAAGATGCTATACTTGTGGTGGCGACCACATGGCAAATGTGTGTCCCATTATGGCCCAACCCCAAGTTAACCCTAGTAGCCAGTACTGCACCATAGAACGGAAGTACACAAACCACACTGCGCAAGATTGCCCATACAACAAGCAGGCAGTTAGGCAACCCTACCCTCAACCCTACCAACAAGGCAGATACCAGAACCAGTATCCTCCACCACCACAATATGCTAGACCCCAACAACCCTATCAACAACCATATCAGGCCCAACAGAGACCCCAACCGGTACTAGCTCAACAGCCCCCAAACCCCGCTAACGTGATTCCAGTAAAGTATGCTGTTGCAGAAGAAAACCTGAATAGGGCCATAGTACCAGTAACCCCATTGATCTCAGAAAGTGACCCAAGTGACCATAGCTTTGATTCTACACATGTCGATAGTCCCCAGGCTTACTACATGCAGTCTCCAGAACATGATGAGTCTTACTATAGTGAAGAACCAAGTGAACCTAGTTGGGAGTCAGATTACACGAACGTGATGTATGCAAACCCCAACCCTAGGCCTCAACCTAGGCAAGTAAGACCTCCATTCCCAAGAGGACCGTGCTACAGATGCCAGGGAGATCATCTCATTCGTGATTGTCCCTTGCCCCCACCTACACAACCCCAGTCAGTGACTATCCAAGGTTTTTGCCAAGATTGTGGAAAAGAGCATCTTTTACGAGATTGCCCAAAGAACCCCAATAATATGCCAAAAATCACTCCGATCAATGTGATTGGTTTGGTTGTAGATTCCTCAGGAAGCGTCACTTCCACTGCACCAGTGCAGGTAGTCACTAGAGCTCAGGCTTTGCAGCAAAACCAAGAGACAAACCAGGGTAAGAACTCAGAGGCTAGTGAAACCGAGAGCATAACAAAGAAAAGGACTAGAGCATGGAAAGATAGTCGGGAAAGAATGAAAAGACAATGGGCTAAAAAGATGAGTGAGCTTGAGGAAAGCATAAGAGAAACCAAAGCGAGGATAACTGAACTCACAGCTCAAACTCCCTCTCACTTCACCCCGCCTCCACCACTCCCATCTCCATCCTACTCACCACCTTCCCCACCGCCTCATCAAATCCCACCACCCCCTAGAGTAGGATCAGTCCTAGCAGATCCCACTCCTGAAGACCTAAACATGATGCTTAAAGCATATCAGGCCAGAATCCAAGAAGGGCCAAACGTCACGGATCATGACAAGTGCTATCCTAGAGCTGACCTAGAGATGGAAAGAACCAAACTATGCGCGAAAATGGTCGCATTGGCTCAGACTATGTTTGAAGCCAGCCGCCTTTTCAATTACTCGGGCTCAGCCAAGACGCAATTACACTTGGATGGATTCCTAGAAAAGTTAGAGAGGATAATCGCCAGATCTGACAAGGAAGAAAAAAATCAGGAGAAAGAAAAAGCAAGCAAAAACCTGAGCCATTCCCCATCGGAAGTTTATGCAGCCAATTCCACTAAACCAGACAACTTCCCCTCCTTAGAAAGATTAGAGAGGCTAACTGCACAGCCAGAAAAGGAGCCTATCCCTCAAAAAAAGGAAAGGGCAAGAGAACGGATAAGCCAGCCTCTTCAGGAAGCTCATGTGCCTCCTCAAGGAGCCTATCTTCCTCCCCAAAGGTCACAGGTGCCTCCCTCGAAAGCTTATGTACCCCCACAGGTAACCCACATCCCTTCCCAGAAAGCGTATGAGCCTGTGCGGAAAAGTAATAGCATAAGTAATCCTCCCCAAGAAGCTTGTGCTTCAGATATCTATGACAACGAGGAAAGAGCCAACGATAGGATAAGCCCTCCTTCCCAGGTAGTATATGTACCTAATTCTACGGAGCCAGACACTTCTTCTTCTATGAATCGGTTTGCACCAGACTTCCTACGAGAGATTCAAGAAGACAAATGGGATAACGAAAGTGAGGTCGCCCCTCCTTTTGAACTTGTGGACGATGCACACGACCAATTCCCACAAGACATCCCATCCATCTACGGGGAACATGAGAGTACTCAATCTCACGAGAGATTGGACTTTGAATCTAATTCCATACAAGAGTTACCCCACTTCACAGGCCCATGGGAAGCAAAATCCACGTGTATGAGAGCACCCACAGTCATGGTAAGGAACGACGACTCAGTCATACCAAGGAACACGGAGGTAGTAACGAACACCAAGGTGCAGCGCAATCTCACTTTGAAAGAACTGCCTGAGGATAGACTAAACGCGGGGAAATATGCAGCCAGTCGAGTAACTGAAGTTGCAAAACCTCAGTCCCGGGTAGGATCCCATAGGACAGTGCCAGAAATTCCCTTGGATAAGATAGGAGATATGTGTGAAGGTGAAGAAGGGAACACCTACCTTCCCATCACCTATCAGGACTACACCACGAAGGCAATTTTGGACTCAGGTGCAGGAGTTGCAATTGCCACCACCTCCTTATGGAAGCGATGGGGCAAGCCAGCACTCAGGCCGACGAGAATGAAATTGCAGATGGCCGATGGCCACATAGAGAGATCCCTAGGATTGCTAGAAGGAATAACTCTCACCACTTGTGGTGTCGAGTTTGAACATAGTTTTGCTATCTGTGACTTCAATAAAAATCATGCCTATGAGATGATTTTGGGAAGGCCATTTATGCGACAATTGCAAGTGGTACAGGATTGGGGAACCAACTCCTTGTATTTGCAACACTTGGGTGTTACGACCAAAGTCAATCTCAAAGATTATTCTCACAGAGATGTCCCTCCTATCCAATGGAATCCCGTCCATAGAGCCAAAGATGACACAGAATCGGTGCATTCCATAGGATCTGGATCCTCATGGATGCATGAAGATACCCACTTATGGATGTGTAAGGTAGCAGTAGAAGAAGAGAAGAGAGAGAAAGCTAGAGAGGTAGGTGCGAACGAAACTCATAGACCCATTCAAGACCCAGCCTATGCACCTGTAGTTTTTCTAGACGAAGAATTTGAACCTCACGGTTGGGCAGAAATCTTAGCAACAATGGACGTAGCCATCAACGAAGAACAATGGACACCTCACTGTGATGAGGATGGTTATGATATTTCAGTCTTCTCCATAAAGCCAATCATGGGAGAGGCAATTCTAGAAGAATGCGAACCTAGCCCTGATGCATTTGAGGATGCAAGTGACTCCGATCTAGAGTCAATCATTATGGACCCACCATTTGCATCAGATGAAGAATACTTCCATGAAGTAGAATTTCAACCCCAGAGGCATGGAGAGGTTACAACTAATGTAAGATTAACAACACATGTGACCCCGAAGGAAGAAGGAAAGAAACGAAAAAAGAGAGAAGCCTCGCCAGAAGAGGAAGAATCTTTGTTTGAGGTCCCCGAAAATTTTAAGAAGTATGAGATAGATGACAGGAGAGTCATGATAAGAATGCCTAAGCGAGAGGCACAATCAGGAGAGGCCTATGATAACAAAGAAACTACTAAGAAAATAGTAGTGGCCATAGAAGAAGGAGAGGAGAGATGCACGTATATAGGCCATGACTTGACAGAAGAAGAAGAGCAAGAGTTGATTGCCTTGCTAAGAGAATACAGAGATGTATTCGCTTGGAGTTACAAGGATTTGAAAGGTGTTGACCCTGACATATGCTCACACACCATTCCCATGACTTCAAATGCTAAACCCTCTAAGCAAAAGCCTTATACATATAATGATAATTACGCTGCTAAGATCAAGGAAGAGATAGATAGACTGGTTGAAGCTGGATTTATCTATGAAATTGAGCACACTGAATGGGTATCCCCCATCGTAGTGGTGCCCAAGAAGAATGGCAAGCTGCGTGTGTGCATTAACTTGAAAAAGGTTAATGCCGCCACGATTCGAGATAACTATCCGCTTCCCATCACAGAACATCTCTTAGAAAGAGTGGCAGGCAAGGAAGTGTACAGCTTCCTTGATGGATTTTCTGGCTACAATCAAGTAGCCATAGCTCCAGAGGATCAGCATAAGACAGCCTTTGCCACAGAATGGGGCATTTTTGCTTTTAGAGTAATGCCATTTGGGCTTAGCAATGCACCAGCCACCTTCCAGAGGCTGATGTGCCATGTGTTTAAGGAGTTCCTGAGGAAGAGTTTAGAAGTCTACGTTGACGATCTCTGTGCTCATTCCAATGTTAGGCAAACCCATATTCCTGAACTCAAACAAATCTTTGACAAATGTAGAGAATATCAAGTCTGCCTGAACCCCGAAAAGTGTGTTTTTATGGTCAGGCAAGGCAAGATCCTAGGACATATAGTGTCAAAGAATGGCATATCTACTGACGAAGAAAAAGTGAGAGCCATAGCGGAGCTACCTAGGCCAAAGAATGTCAAGGAAGTACAAGCTTTCATGGGGCATTGCGGTTATTATCGACGATTTATACACATGTATGCTGTCATTGCAAAGCCCATGTACGGACTTCTGACAAACTTTGAGTGGACGGATGAATGCGAAAATTCCTTCCAAGAGCTTAAACGAAGATTATGTTCAGCACCAATCTTGACCACACCAGATTGGAATAAACCATTCCATGTTCATGTTGATGCATCCAATTACGCTATTGGATGTGTACTTGCACAACCTACTGGTGAAGGTAATATGGATCTTCCAATTGCCTACGCCAGCAGACAATTGAATGCGGCTGAACGGAATTACACCACAACAGAGCGCGAAGGATTAGGCATGGTATATGCAGTCAAGAAATTTAGGCACTATTTGCTTGCAAACAAGTTTAAATTTTTTACGGACCATCAGGCATTGTTGTACTTAGTAAACAAGCCATGCAATACAGGAAGATTAGTGAGATGGTTTCTCTTGCTAATGGAATACGACTTCGAGGTTGTGGTAAGAAAAGGAAGGACTCATTTGAGAGCAGATCATCTCTCTAGGCTCACATCGGGAGAAGCCCCACAAGGAGTGCCAGATGACCTTCCTGACGCTTACTTGTTTAATTTGGAAGTGGTGCCGCAGTGGGCCAAGCCAATAGTACCAGTATTGACATACGGGCCTAATCATCCAGTGGTGAACACACGGAATAGAGAGATCGTAAAAGCCCAAAAGTACCATATCATGGCAGGCAGCATGTACAAGCACACAGATCAAGGGATCTTGGCTTGTTGCGTAGAAGAGGATGAGTACGCTAAATGGTTGCAATTAGCACATGTAGGTGCGTTAGAGCAACACCATTCGAAGCAACGAACGTTGCAAACTCTAAAGAGATTCGGAGTGCACTGGCCTACTATGGAAGCGGATGTCCAAAAGTTGTGCAAAGAATGCCCAATCTGTTGCACTAAACCACCTGTGGAACATGCCACTCTCTATCAAGTATCCATTGTGCCAGATTGGAGTGAACCTCTAGTATCATTCTTGCGGACAAACACATTCCCCCCAGACATGACTCTAGCTAGGAAAAGGAGTTTAGAACAAGAAGCCCAGGATTATTCACTCATAGGTGATAATCTATATAAGCGTGGTAAAGATGGCTACCTGAGACTGTGTGTCCATGAAAGTGAGTATCTTAAGATCTTAGAAACTGCTCACCAAGGTGTAGCAGGAGGACACTTTGGACCAGATCGGGTGATCAAGGCAATATTATTTGCGGGCTTCTGGTGGCCCACCCTTCACATGGATGCACATACCTATGTGAAACGGTGTGATATCTGTCAAAGGACTCAATATCCTATACGCAAAGATGAGATGCCACTGAAACCTATGATGGGTGGACGTGCATTCTCTAAGTGGGGAATAGACTTCGTAGGTCCTATTAATCCCCCAGCGAAAGGTTCTCATGCGGAATACATCATTGTGGCAACAGATTATCTCACCAAGTGGGTAGAGGTAAAAGCTACAACCAAGAACGATGCTCAAACAACGGCCAAATTCTTGTTTGAGAATGTATTCACGAGATATGGACTACCCATAGAGCTTGTAAGTGATAGAGGCACTCATTTCTTGAACGAAGTGATTGAAAATCTACTCCAAGAATTCTTGGTAATACACAAGAAGTCTGCCCCTTATCACCCTCAAGCTAATGGTCAAGCTGAGAGCACTAATAAGATTTTGTGCAATGTGCTGACAAAATTAGTGAACACTAAACGCTCTGACTGGGACAAACAGCTACACCATGCTGTTTGGGCATACCGAGTTGCCTACAAAACGGTACTCCAAGCCACCCCCTTTCAGATGGTATTCGGCCAAAACGCTGTGCTACCCTTGGACTTCCTGATCCCTACATTGAGAGTAGCACAAGAGCACGAATGGACAGGTCATGAGCTATCCTCTAGAATTTTTGACCTTGAACGATTAGGAGAAACAAGAATGCGAGCTGCTGCAGGCATATATGCTGCCAAGAAGAGACAGAAGGCATACTTTGATGCCCACGTGAAGGATAAGGGTTTGAAAGCGGGAGATCTAGTCTTAGTCTATACACTAAAACAACACGCGAGGAAGTTAGAAAAGAGAGGCTACGGACCTATGATCATCAATAGGATCTCCACAAGTGGAGCAGTGCAATTGGCCACATTAGAGGGTGATGTTCTCCCAAATTATATTAGCGGTTGCAGAGTCAAGTTGTATCAGGAACCCCTCACGGAGGAAATGCTTAGTCGACTCAACACTGCTAAGAAACGCAAAGAGGAAGAAAAGAGAATTAGAGAAGAAGCTCAAGCAGAGGCTTTAGAACGCATCAGAAGGATGAAATTACGAAGGCAAGGTAGAGATCAGCCTGGAGCGAATGACTCTGCGGACCAAGGATTTCCCATAGCCATGTGTGAAGTTGCAGGAACAAGCTCGAATAGAATAATTGATAGACGTCCTTTCATAACCATAGACATGGGACAAGGAAAGAGTACAAGGACTGTAAGAGCCTTGATTGACTCAGGTGCTGCCACTAGCGCTGTGAAGTCTTCTTACTGTCAAGAGTTACAGTTAACTGTCCATCCTGTGGAAGCATACCTCATAGGATTGGGAGGCGTGGAAACCCCTTGCATGGGTGAGGTGGAACTTCCCCTCTACATTCACGAGGAGGCAATGACCGTTAAAGTACTAGTGTGTCAAGATGAGGATCTCACTGAACCTCTCGTCTTGGGTCAAGATTGGATCTATGACCAAGCAGTCAATCTAAACCTAAGAAGGGGACTTCTCCAGGTTTGGGTCAATCATAGTCGAGTTACAGTAGAATTAGACAATGGAGCACTCAAGGAACTAGGAAAGGCACAGACTCCTGGTCCTTCCAGGGGTACACATGAAGATGACCATGCTGTTCTTGTCCAAAACTATGTGTTGCAGAGGAATGATATTTGCAAAAAAGGAGTCAGGAATGCAACGGAACTCCCTTCTTTTCCAAAGGCTAAAAGGAGGCATCAACCCAAGGCGGATCAAAGGCAGAAGGAGCAGGGTACTACCTATGTCAGAGATCAAAAGTACCTGCGCAGCGGAACAGCCCAGAAAATAGACCAGGTATGGGTGCGGAAAGGCGAACGACCGGTTGCACCACCGTCAACTACAGGGGCAAAGCCTCTTATTAGTGACCAACAACGCAACGCTAATAAGAAGTCTTTCAGAAATTCTTCTGCTAAAGTAAAATCTATTTGGGTGCCCAAGAAGTCGATGAAGGCAAGCCCACAATCAAGACAAATTTGGGTGCCTAAGGCTTGCTTGATTGCACAAGTAGCTACGCTGAGGCCACAACTTAAACAGCATAACACAGCAACGCATACTGCCAGATTTCACTCGTTCTCGACACTCATGTACACACCAAAACCCAAGAGCGTACATGTAATCAATTGTAAATGGGTCCCAAAAAGGCCTCATCTTCAAACCACGACACCGAGAAGGCTCTGTAGAGACTCTCCGAAACCGAAGGCAAAGTCCACTCACTGCATTTGGCAGCCTAGGGCCTGTAATAAACCCCCCGACCCCAATTTGTAAATCCATACCTACTTACTAACTGCAGTAGTCTCCTAGGACAACACAAGCACTAACTACACACACTGTCTTCATGCACTTACTAACCACTAACTCATCATCCATCTCATGTTAAATGTTGTAACGGGGACAACAACGGAATTATTTTGTCCATTACGATGTTAACACTTGGTTCTATATTCTCACAGAACCAATCAGCAAACAGTGCCATGGCAGAAGCAGGTACCAGCTCTCAAGCCGGATCTGGTCCCCAGATCGTGGACATAGAAACCCTTCTCCTTGAGCCACGTCTCACTGCAAGACCGCAAGAGCTTCAAGAAGTGCATGTGCTTCCCATCCAGGATCCTCCTCAAGGACACACTTCTCAAGTAGGTAAGCATGCGCATTGGTTCAGTGATGTTGCTGGACCACTGGGCGATGGAACATACTTCTGGGAAGCAGAATTGGAGTTCAATGGCAAATGGGGTCGATACCACTTTTTCACACGCGAATTTGAAAGCTACCAAAATGCCGAAGTCATGAGATCAGTTTGGGTCAAGGCGGGTGTGGAAAGTTACTTCAGGGCCCACATACCAAAGCCGGATTTTTTACGATGTTCATATCTGATCAGTACAATCACGCCAAGCAGGACCAAAGGAGGCGACAGCACCTTTGTGTTGCCATCACTGCTGCCGGGTAATGAGCTTAAAAGGTTCAAGCTGGACCTCAATCTGGTAAGAGAAGCATTGGGAATGTATGGCATGCACATCCCAACAGAAAAGGAAACCATGGTCCCAGGTCGCATGAAGCACAAGGATCTGAATAAGTTGAAGGATATGGTAGCAATGACACCTACCATTGCGCTTCACCTGCGAACCATCATGCAACACTTTGCGTTTCCCGCCCAAGAACGATTCACAATGCCCCCGAAAAAAATATGGTTCAGTTTATATCTAGCAGAAACCGAAAGCCTGCCCATCAATGTGCCACACTGGATCATAGACCAGATCCACCTAGCGCATCAAAGGTGGAACAAAAAACAGAAGAATGTGCTCCACGGGTGTTGTGCTTTGACCAGAATAATCTATAGATGCTTGGCTTATGACGTGCCTGTTCAGCGGGCACTCGTATGGTCCCGAGTCCAAGAATTCCAAAGAAGACTATCAACAGCAGGTCCCCCATCCAAGAAGATGAGGGGGGGAGTCCAACTACCCTGTGCTCAACCAAGGGGAGCTACCGCTACACCAGAAATCACTCCTCCCCAGACACGACGAGTTAGGCCATTCACAATCCGGTTACCAAGACCAAGCACAGAGGGGCCTAATCTGGTGTTTCCACCCATTCCATCCGATTTGGAATTCCCACAAGGATTTACTCTTGAGGACCTCACGGATGAAGAAATTGCCAGATTAATCTATGACTCTAACCTCGAAGCGGAAGCAGCGCGAGCTCAGGAACCACGACCCAAAACAACATCGGCCCCCACCCAACCCCAAGTTGTAGAAGTCGATGTAGATGAACAAGAGGCAGGAGGAGACGAAGAAGAAGCCGACGAAGAACAACAGCAAGAATATGACGAACTCTCCAAGTTAGCAAGTGCCTCAGCATATTCGGCACAAATCAAGAGACTATATCGAACCATGCGACTGGTTCAGGAACAGCATAAGATGTCTCTAGAACAGGTCAAAAGACTCATGAACGACTTGCTAGCGGAGGAAGGTGTGGACGAGTTGTTCATTGAGTCCATGAACCTTCATGCCGACGCCGTGGGACTGGATGAGGCCATTCATGAGGCAGTGGCCTACATCCACAGGTTTGAAAAAAGAGTTCCCGTTCGTCCCAGGAGGTCTGGGAAGCAAATTCACATCAATACATCAGCACTAGGCGAGGCAGCGCAAGCAGAAGAATATCAGGAAGCACCGTTGTCACCCCCATCCCCACCTCACACTACACAATTCACTCCACCGCAGAACACTAACACTACCACATCCACTACCACTACCGTTGTCATGGGCATCCCACTCTCCCCGGGAATCCAATTCGGGGGAGTCACCATGCCCACCTTCACCACCCTGTTCACCGATGTCACATCCACTCCACCAACGATTCCCATCTACACAGTCACTCAAACAGTTGACACGATGGAAACATCACCTGCCACAGCACCGCTCCCTCCCCCCATGCCACCTTCATCACCCATACCCCCTCCACCCACATCTCCACGTACATCCACATCATTCACCTCTCCCATTCCCGCCCCCATTCCCCCCGCATCTTCAACCTTCCCAGCATTATTTAATGTAAATAACATATTCTTAGCATTAAACCAATGTGTACACCAGCTCCAGCATGAGTACAAAGCTCTGGACAACCGGTATCAGAGTCTGGAAACGCACCATCAAAACTTACAAAGACAATTTCTCACTCTACAAACAGAAAATGCAGAACTGAATCAACGCTACACGACGCTTGAGCAGGCTCACCAAACCTTATTGGCGGCACCCCAACCCTCGACAGAATCAGGTGCCAAACAACTAGAAGCTTTGCTCGAGGTATACCAAGCCGATAATCTCAAAGTCCGGCGTAACCTGGCACTTCTCAGAAAACACATGGCGGCCGCCCTTGAGGAAAACAAGAGATTGCAGCAGCAAAATGAAGCAAATCTAGAAGCTGCAATGGAAGGCTCTCCACACGAAATTGATCCAGAGCAGTTTAAAGCTATGCCCTCAGAGACAATGAAGACCATCTTGGACAGCTATGCAGATCTATTAGAAGCTCATGATGACTTGGAAAGGGAACGGGATGCGCTGCGCAATCAACTCCAAGAGCAACAGACAGCACCCAAAGTCACAGAAACGACCACGACTTCAGAGGAAGTCAAGGCATTGAAAGAGCAGGTGGCCGAATTACAGGCAAGATTACTCACACATGAAAGGCAACCCTCTCCAGTGGTCGAACCAGAACCCGAGGATTTGGTACCCATCGAGGTAGATGAGACGTATGAGGAACCTTACGTTCCTATGCCAATGCCAGGTGGTGAGCAAACCGCAGAAGGAATGGATACGTTAGAAATCGAAGTACCTGAGTGGCTCCAAACACTAGAGAAAACGGCATCAACTCATGAAGATCGAGTGGCAGTTCAGATCCAATCTATGGCAAAGATAGAGGACACTATTATTAAATCAGAATACTTCCGCAGCATGTCCCACCATAGATGGATCGGAACCAATGATGATCAATACGTGCCATATTGTATACTTCTGGCGGACTACAATGCAGAAATCCAACACAGATGTGGCAAACCTCCAACGTTTGCTACACAATTTGGGCCAGATGACATCCCAGAGAGCGCTAAAAAAGGATCCATTCATCAACCCACTTGGAGGATCCGACTCCTCGAAACCTATCCGGAGATGGTTCGCACCTGGACTAATATGCCTCTGTTTATTAAATATAACCCTTGTTATGTTCCTATACTCCGCAGACGCACATGGCCAGAGTTTACCATTGCAGTCAAGAATATCAAGGGATGCGCCAAATGGTTAAACTATGTCTATCTAGCACCCCCTCAAGGGCCTCCCACCGTCAATTACATGATCTCCACTATACGGCACTGGAGCATCCGATTAAAGAATACCCCTGATGTAATGGCCCAGATGTGCATGAAAATTTTTGAGTTAATGCTTATTACATTCAGGACATTCAAGAATATCAAGGACCCACACTTCTCAGGCGTCGGATTCCTTACAGGAAACCAAGATTTAGTTTATGACATGAGCACCACTCCTTCCATAGAGGTGATATACGCTTGGCACGCCAGAATAAAATACCTCCCAGCCTGCTTTAAACAAACATTCGAAGAGATGTTCATAACAGGGTTCTGGGAATACCACTCAGAAATATTTGTACCCAGACCCTCACATCTCCTCCATTTATTTGCTGTGGAGCGAACCATTCACTCAGAGCAGTTACAGGTGCCACATCCAGATGTCCCAGGGCCAGTCAATTGGGATGCATTGCTGACAGATCTAGCAAGGGGACTCAGGTTAGAAGAACACCACCTCGCCGCCGATGTTGTACAATACTACGTACAAAAAGCAGCTAGACAAGGGTCTGTCAGGGGCGACAGACGCGAGAGTGGGGGGGGTGTTGGCAGTAGCCTTGGTACATCAGGAACTACAAGACGTGAAAGTCAAAGAAGGGAGTCAGAGCGAAGGGACAGCACGAGCAAACAGGGCAGTCAAAGAAGATCTGGCAAGTAGGCCAATATTTTTTCAAGACATTAATGCAAATCAGAGAGATGGACATGCAGGGAAGAAGAGCAAGTAGGGAGCTTGAAGATATGTATGGCAGATCACTAGAAGAAATCCCTACAACAACAGTGATGTTTATCACTAATAGTCATTGTAAATCTCATTTCACATTTTTGTAGCTCCATTTTGTGCAAGCCAAGGAGTCCTTGAGCTTGAGGAGCCTTAGAAGTAGTTGCGTACCAATTTTCATAATTTTTAGATCTCGTTTGAGCCCCCAAATAAGCCCTGGAACCTAATTTTTAACTAGGCCGGACACTAGGTCTGGACAGGGCCAGAAGCTAGTCAAAAACTATAAAAGGAGCTAGAGAGCTCATTTTTGAGGTCAGATTGTAATTGAAATGAACTTGTAAGAGCTTGTGAAAGTAATCTAAAGAACTCCATTGATTCTCTCTCTTTGTCTTGCCGTGTGTGCGCGTGTGTGTGTATGTGTGTGCATGCTTGTGTGCTTCTCACTCACGCACTTGTGCCGCCACTTGCTCGAGGTCTTCATACCATCCTCACGTCTTCCCGGATTGACATTAAAGGAGGTGCTACTCATCACTGAGCTACAAGCACACACAAGGAGCACAAACGCAGTATTACACATGGAGAAGATTATGGCTGGAATAGCTCTCTCTATTGATGATGAATTGAACTAAAGTAAGAGCTTAATAATATCCTTAAGTACAAAGTACCACCACATATGAGAGTATCAAGTATGTGGTAACATGGGGAAAAAACCTCTAGCCAGCACTAGAGTAAAAAGTGCCCATGTATAGGGAAAAGGTTCACATCAATGCTACTCGAGGAACACATAAGTGTAACAAACCCCCCTGGAGCGAATGATGTGAACACATATAGGGAGTGACAGATCAGCCCCCACAAGGTAGCAAGCCTTAAGGTTTGCGAAAAGCTTCAAACTTTTCCCGTGGAAGAGCTTTGGTGAATATGTCTTCCACATTATCTTGTGTAGGCACATATACCAAATCAATATCTCCTGCATGAAGGCACTCTTGCACATAGTGATAATGCACCTCAATATGTTTGGTCCGTGCATGAAACACTGGGTTTCGTGCAACAGCCAAAGCACTCTAACTATCAGTGAGAATATGCATAGCAGCATCAATCTCCATGCAAAGATCCATCAATAGGCGTCTCAGCCATATACACTCCACTGCAGCTGTGAAAACTGCCCTGTACTCAGCTTCATAACTCGATGTTGCCACTGTAGGTTTCTTCTTACTCAACCAAGATATGCATGAGTCTCCAAAGAAAAAGGAATTACCACGCATACTGTATTTTCAGCCTTATGTTGCATGCATATATAAGACATCCCATAGCTTGCTGATAAACAGAAGTGTCAAAGCCATCACAAGAATCCTCAACTGAGAACCTGAATCCTGTCTCAGCTTGTGTGGAAACTGGCTTACAATCCTCAAAGTCAAAATGCGAAAGTAGTTTTTCAACATACTTTGTTGGATGCATAACAATTCCCCCCTCTTTCCCTTTCATAGAAAATCCAGGAGGTTGCTTCACATAAACCTCTTCTTGCAAATCACCATTCAAGAAGGCTATTTTTATGTCCAACTGATGCACTTTCCAACCTCGATGGGCAACCAATGCAACCATAGTACGAATGGTAGTCATGCGTGAAGTAGGTGCAAAAGTTTCCTCATAGTCAATACCATATTGTTGTGCATATCCTTTGGAAACCAATCTAGCTTTGCATTAGGGGAAAAAATGAATCCTGCATGGGCCTTCTAACGATCCCTAATTTTTAGGGATTAAGCTTAATTCTGTTCTTGTTTAAGGGGACAAAGTGCATTTAATAGGGCACTTTTTAGTAGGCTGGAGTAGGCTTTTTTTTAGGCTTCAATAGGCCTCTCTCTTTCTTATTCTAGAGAGAGAGAAAGAGAATCTACTTTCCACATCATCAAACTCGTACATGTATTTCAATAAAAAAATGAATTTTTTTAAAAAGTCTTATTTTCAGTGTATATTAACTCAAAAGAGCCTATTTTTTAATATATATGTCAGAAGTCACTTTTTTGGGCCCATTTTCTGAAGTTTCTTTTAGAAAAAGTATAATTTTCAAACTCCCTCCAAACATAAGTGCCACATCATCAAATCCGTGACTATGCTTCCCCCAAAAAATGACTTTTTTCAAATTTCATCATTTTCAGCCATACTCAGTGGAAAAATACACTTTAACCCATACACATACAAGAAAACACATTTTTTGAGCAAAACCTATGCTTTAGACTCCCTTCCAACCGGTTTTTCATCTTTGTTTTTGATATTGTTGGTCATTAGCAAAGATGGTGTTGACATGTATCACAAACTTCACAGTAGAACATCCTCATGCTCCTGCATCAACAAGTATCCATGTTCGTGTGCCTAGAGAGTTTGCTCCAAATACACGATGCAACAATGATGCCAATTCTCAAAATGAACGTCGTGCAGCTGGAGAAAAAAGTATTGATCTTTGGGCTCATGGTTCACTCTATCCTCTTGATCCAATATCTTCTTACCATCCAACATTCCATAACCTCTCAACTTTACTTCAGTTCATTGGTGCGGGTGAAGCTGGACTATTAGGTTACTGCAAGAGATTATCTACACATTCACTTGCTACTGCTAAGTATTGGTTCCAACAACATCACATCCATCATATGAGGGTGGTCACTTTAGAAAGCACAATCATATCTTTACAAAAACAACTTGCAGATTTGGAACAGGATACTGAAGCAAAACAAAGCACAATTTCAAAGTTAATTGCCAATCTCCAGCAGCTGAAAGAGACTCCACTTGGTATGAGACATAGGAAAAGATCATTGTCATCCTTTGAAGCTCTTTCAAAAGGTGGTGGAGCACGCAAACGACGTATATATGCAACAAGGTGAGTGTTTGTTTTACTTTTATATGTTTTAATGAAGATTTGTAATGGAATATTTCATTGTGTAGGTCGTTTATTGAAGACATAACTGCTTCATCAACAACACAAGACCAATTCAAGCTGATGAATAGCTGTATAAACACCAAAGAAATCACTTCTGCTTTAGACTCACGCATAGGAAAGTGTATTAGAGTTGTTGTTGAAGCTGAGTTTTCAAAGAAGTTAAAAAATCTTATCACAGTGCAAGATGTGCAGGCAATATGTGACAAAGCAGGCATCAGTAGAAATGGGTATACTGCAATGTACACCCTTCTCAGGCAAGCCTTACAATCACAAAGTATTTCTCAAAGTATATTTCCATGCCCATATAAATTGTCTATCAATAAAAAAACTTCAAATGAGGATGTGACTCGTACTATTGGACAATATTTATTCATAGAAGAAACTATGCCTACCTCTATTTATCATCCAAATATTCCCAAGAAGCAATCAAAAATCCTATCTACACAAGGATTTACTTACACTAAATTCAACAATATATTCGTGGATCTTCAGAAGCTTCAACAAGCAATGGTTCACTTTTATAGTTCAACAATCAAAGGTACCCCTACTACATTTTATTTGGTGTTGAAGTTCTATTGCATTCAAGTGTCATATTAAGATAATGTTTTCTCTTTTGTGCAGACTGTAATGTTAAGTTAAAGTTCATACTGAAGCTTGATGAGTGTCAAATCATAAAGGGTCGGCGACTAGAAAGGTTGAGTGTGACGCTAATGAACGAAATTATGGACCATGCAATGAGTGATGAAACTTTAGGAGGGAGGGACCATTCGACTTACAGTGTGCAATCAGAGAGAGATATCTGGTGGTTAGGTGCTATAGAAGTTCCCAAAGAAACAAATAATGTTATTTCATGGATTTTTAGTAGGACTCCGTGGATTACGGAAGTAATCTCTTCTCAAATACATGGGCAAAAGCTTTTTGTAGATGATATAGGTGATTTTGATGTAGAATGGCATTTGGGTGGAGACCTTAAGAGTATAAAATGCATGTTAGGTTGTAAACAAGGAGCATCTTCTCTCTATCCTTGCCCATATTGTACACAAGGTTACAAAGGATCTAAGAGACAGTCTAAACATGCAAGGGCATTGACGAGAGTTGATGACTCTGAAGAAATTGATGAAACAGACTCATTGAATCACAGGGAATGGGAGATATCACTTTTGAGGTGTCCAATGTTACAGGAACCGACTCGTGATAAAATAAGCAATGATTGGAACCCCATTATCCCATTTCCATTAGTCAATGTTCACTTTTGTACTTTGCATGAATTCATGAGGATCTTTGATAGGCTTTCGAAGCTCCATTTTGAATATGCATTTGCAATGAAACCACTAGAGAGGTCTACAATAGCAATCCAGAAAATAGAAGATCTTTTGAATTCTATAGGTTGTCATGGTGGCCACGTATCTTTAGTTGTTAAGAAGTATGGTGAGTCTCAAGAGATTTTACAACAAGTTTCAATGACTGGGAAGAAGGCACGACGTTTCTTTAAAAAAGATGTGAATAGTCAAGATGATGGGAAATGGGAGCTTTGGAAGGACCTCTGTTCAATTACAACTGACAATGATAGTCAGGTTGATCTCATTAACAAGCGAAAGAAGGTTTGGTCATCGTTCGATCAATTGTTACATTTGATGTGTTTGGCTTCCACTAATGCTTCACAACGAGAATTATTCCAAGTGACTTTGAAGGAGTTTACACAGTCATTCATCTTATCTTGGGGAGAAAGCAACATTACACATTACATAGTAAGTTTCGCTTACATTTTTTTATTTGGTCTTAAACACTATGTGTATATCTTATTGACCAGATCATAGCATATTCTTTTTGCACATGGAGCATATTTTATGAATCGATATGGGTCACTGGACATTTTTAGTACACAAGGAATGGAGAAGTCACATTACAGGGCTAGAGGTGTTTACTTTAAAAACACTCGTCATGGGGGTGGTCTACTCCAATCAAACTATTTAGAAGAAATGTTCAATTGGTTCTTTCGTGCGACATTTGCTAGAAAATATGTAATGGAAAATGCATGTGAGTCACAACTAGCAAAGATTACACGAAAGCTACAACATGATATTGCAAGAGAGAAGTGGATGTCATCGTCAGGACCCGAACATCATGCCCAATGGCGTGCACAAAGAGTCCGCGAGGGTTCTGCTTGGAAATAATTTCCAAACTCTTAAAATGCATTATATTTTTCAAGGTTTTCATAACCCCTTTCACTTCAAATAAAATTCTACTATTTTTGTGAATATACTTTTAATGTCTTAAAACTAATTTTTATCCATTTAAATGTGAACAAGACAATTCTTAAGTGAAAGCCTATAAATAGAGGTGTCCTTCCTCATTTTACCACTTTACAACCTAAGAGAATGGCACGCACAAAGCAGACTGCTAGGAAGGATCATGTCGTCTACCCTAGCCATGTGCAAGGTACTCAGCGCCCATCATGGATGACACCCCACAAGAAGCGTCGAACCACAAGCCACTCTTCAAGACAAAACTTGGGTGCAAGGACACAGTCCGGTAGCATTGCATCGTGGGGGGATGAAGGTTCACCAGAGAGAGATGTATCCCAAGAAATAAATTATTCCCCTTCTGCATCTCATGATGAGCCCCCAATCAGGACATCAATGAAGGCAAGGCCCAAACAACGAGGACATGACGAGTTGTGATTGAGACATCAAATTTATCGAGTTCCTCAGATGAAGAAAGTATAAATGAGCCACCATGGAACAATGATGATATCCCCGTGAACCATCGAGTAACACAAGGAGGCAAGACACTCCCCCCAGGACAAGGACAAAGACCAACCGATGAAGAAAGAGAGCAAGGTCGGGCAGAGGAAGTAAATGATGAGGCGGGACCATCTAGGCGTCCTCCAAGAAGAAAGAAGAACTATCAACCACGTCGTAGACCACAACGATCACAACCCAACATCCCCCCAAATGCAAGAGCACCACAAAGGCGCAGAAAGCAAACCAGAGCCTTTGCGGAGATTCGACACTATCAAAAGTCTGTGGAGCTTCTGATTCCACGAAGGTCATTTGCAAGAGTTGTGAAGGAAGAGATCCAACGCTATTGCGCTGGACTTCGTATACAAGGGATAGCCATTGAAGCTCTCCAAGAAGCTGTAGAGGCGTATCTTATATCAATGTTGGAGGACTCTAACCTATGTGCCATCCATGCAAAGAGAGTGACAATACAACCTAAAGATTTGCAGCTAGCTAGGAGAATTAGAGGGAATAACCATTAACCATAATTTGTACTCCCTTGTTTGGATAACCTTTTGTATATCCCATACGATGAATATTTTGTAAAACCCAAATGATGAATATAATCTTTGTCTTCTCATATTTGCTCTCCCAAATGTTTATCTCTTAGTGTACATGTTTTGAAGTTTATTTCTCCTATTTTTGTAGGTGTGTTTTTCCAGTACATCTTTGAAGTGTTTTTCATAGTTGTATCATTCTTTTTTTGTACTTGTTGTAAGTGGTAATGCTATTTAATGCATTTCATGGCCAAGAAATGCCAAAAAAAGGCCTGCCACAGAAATGCGGGGATGGGCCCTGCAAAAGTTTTGCAGGGCCTATCCCCGCGTTTCTGTGGCCCTTTTTTTGGCATTTCCAAGCCATGAAAACCCATGCCATGCACATGGGGGCATATGATTGGCCTTGGCTAGAGTGCACTGCATGCTAAACCCCTGACCGATAGCTAAGCAATGTTTATGAACATACATGCACTGATTTACTGCTGCATGCTTATATGCACCCAGAGGAGTCTTAATTTTCTCTAATTATTGCATATAAGAAGAGTGTTCCACATTTCCCCAAGTGAAGGTGCTAATTGAGAAGATAGACTTGCAATACAGGTAACCTAGTGCATAGGATGGCCTAGGAATGCAAAAAAAAGGCCTGCCACAGAAACGTGGGGATGGGCCCTGCAAAAGTTTTGCAGGGCCCATCCCCGCGTTTCTGTGGCAGGCCTTTTTTTTGCATTCCTTAGCCATTCCATGCATTTTGGGCAACACAAATTACAAGAAACAATGGAAAAAGACTGATTAAACTGTGCAAAAGTTATGAGATTGTCAAACCATAAAGATATAATAGATTGAATGCACATGGAAATTGGAAAAAGAAAACATTGGTATTATAAAGTTTTTACAATTGGCTCTTGGCCTTGAGCCTCTCCACTACATTCTTTCTTCTCTGAAAAGATAGAGGCAATTGGTAAGTCAAAACTGATTGGGATATTAATTGAGGGTCTGTCAATCCAAGACCCAAAGCTATTCCTATTTGACCTAATATTTTTCCTCTAAAGTTAACTCCTAGGGTAGTAAGGGCAAGGGACTTCCTAACTAGAAATATACAATTGGTCCCTTGCATTATTGTAGATAGGCACAAAACTTTACTCAAGGCCTTCATACACCAAGTCATGAAGTGTCCTTGAGGGGAAAAGTTGACTGGGCCCACTTTTAAAAGTATAGAATAAAGAAGTACAATTTCAAAAAATGAGTTTCGGATGACAAAGTAAATGCACAGAAAAAAACGTGAGCAACCACATTTCAAAGTAGTGAACAGAATTTTTGACATTCCAAAAGTTTTGAAATTATCATTGCAGAGAATAAGGTATATACAATATCTAACATGAATCAATTGTCCTACTTTTTACAAGGTTCTTGAAAGTGCAAAAACCATGAGATACAATGACTAGGGCCCAAGAAGTGACATTATCAGGTTGCAAAAGAACTATGACAATGAGAGCTCCGTTCCATCTTTGCTCCAATCTATAGGGACTTTCATTTTGTATTCCATTCTTCTGCCCACCAGTAATCAATTTGCAACAAATTGAAGTCATTAAAGTAAAATAAACAATAACAAAAAGATTACTTTAACAAAAACATGAAACATTTCTCACCTTATGTCCTTGAATTTTGAAGATGGATTGAGTTAGTCCTTCAAACCCCATAATCATCAAGTGTTGTCTCAGATTAGCCAAGATCCAATGATTATTCACTAAAATAGTTTCTGTTTCATTGTTGGGCAATCTAAGCTTTATTTCAAATGAATGCAAAGATCCCTCTGAACTTTGAAATGGTATCCATTTGCCAAGTTTGCACATCCAACGATCATAGTAGAATCTGATGTATAATGAAGTACGTTGTTTCAAATATCGAAATGCTATACCTGTTCCACCTATTTTACAGAGATATTTATCACCTTTTGCAATTCCTTCCATCAAACCCCAATTTTCACCAAGAAGACTTTCGACTTGCTCATATGTGATATCTTTACACATGAACATGGTGGAAGTCTCTTGGAATGAGAATCCTTGGAATAAATATACAAAACAATGAATGGGAAAAGACCAGTGCAAACCTACAGACCTAGACACTTTTGTGAATTTCAAAGAGTTATGTATATCCATTACCATCTTTTGCTTCAAAGATGATACGGACCATATATCAGGTTTTGGCCACTCCAAGCTAAGAAGAGAATGTACTTCAATTCTCTCTAACCTTCCAAAACCATTCATTGTAGAGGGTACAACATATCTATGTGTGTAAAAGAAAAATCTATCATGGTAAAGTTGAGCAGGAGATATATTTGGAAAGACTAGTGCACCAACATCTGCATGCAATGCCTGGAAAGTACCTGTAAGACTATGAAGTGATTGCTTTTCCACCAAAGTAGAAGGAAATACATCTGAAACAAACAAAAACATATCTAAATAGTTCAGAAATATATCCGACACAAGAAAACATAAATTATTGTAGAGTAATACTTACAGTTCACAGGATATCTCATACTACTAGAGTTTTCAAGTTTCATAGTTGCCATTGTAAAAACATGTTGTACAGTAGCAACCATCCCATTGTCTCTATGCTTCTTGAAGCCAAGTAACTTTCCCTTCCAATGAAGATCTAAGTTTCCACGATCTCTAACTCAATGAGGCCCAACTCTAGAGGGTTGCATGTACACCCATGCACCTTTGGAGTACTCATGTGATAGCCACTGCCCATCTGTGGCTTTGATATTGTGACATCTTAATGTGAGGATTTCATCTTTTGGTCGCCTAGAAGCTTTAGATGTTGCCATTGAAGCTAAAGGTCTTCAAGCTACAACAGTAATTCGAGATAGGAGATGCAGGTAGGTTGGAGTGTAGAAACAAAAGCTTCAATGGTGTGCTACAGAGTGAAAGTAGTGGGAAAAGATGACTTTTTGGGACCTGGGTATGAAAATGTGAGATTTAGGAGGGAAATAACTCTTTTTTGAGTATTTTTGAAAAAACTCATTTTTTCCAGCTCAAAACATGCACGGATTTTGAATTTGGGGTCAAAAAGAGTACTTTTGACCCTAAAAAGTAATGGGGGGTCCATTTTCAGGTGTTATGATGAGTTTTTTAACTTTTAAGAAATTTTGAATTTTTGGGCCCAACTGAGTTACGAGATTCATTCTCTCTCTAGAGGCAGCTCATTAAATAAGGGAGAAATATGTCCCCTCTCCACCTTTCAGCCTAGTATTTTATAGGGCATAGACTGTGGCCACCACCCTCTTCTGATTGGTCCATCACTAATCACTCCTTAATCTAAAAGGCCCATTCAAGGTTCATTTTTTCCCCTAATGGTAGCGATCAATGCTACCATCAAATTTTCTCTTACTCTTGTAAAACCACTTTATACCAATGGCATTCTTTCCTTTTGGAAATTCACATAACTCCCAAGTACCATTCCTATGTATGGAATCCATTTCTGATTGCATAGCACTCATCCATTGTGGATTGTCACATGCATCTTCAAAATAAAGTGGCTCTTCATTACATGTAGCAATAAGAGAATAATCCACAAAATTACTTGATGCATGATGAGAGCTTGATCTTGTTCTACCAAGTAAAGGTGCACTCAATTTGCTGTCCTGCAAAGTTTGTTTCAGCCACTTTGGCATAGATTGTGCACTCTTGATAGACATGCGTTCATTATGTAAAACATCTTCAATATGTACATCATGCGTAGGTGGAATTTCATGCTCATTTTCAGCCATATTTTGACACAAATGTTCAGCCATATGTGGCTGGAAATTTCCAACACTTTTGATATTTTTTGGCTGAATTTTTCCAGCCATGTTTGGATGGAAGTTCTCTGCATTTTCAGCCCTATTTGGTTGGAATTTTTCAGCCCTTTGAGCCTCAGTTGGCTGGTCTACATGGCCATAGTCAAGTGCACCATTTTGGAACAAAGGTATGAGTGTATCGAACACATCTTGTGAGCTAACTGTTGGCAGTTTTTTGCATTCAAGTAGAGGGGAAACTAAATTTTCAGCAAATACCACATCTCGATTCGCAATAATTGTGTTCGTCAATGGATGGTACAACGGAAAAATCCCTTACTTTCAGCACTATAACCAACAAATATACATTTCTTTGCCTTGTCATCAAGTTTGTGACGTTGTTGTGATGGCACAAGAGCATATGCCAAACAACCAAACACACGCATATGACTAAACATAGGCTTATGGCCATTCCAAGCCTCATAAGGAGTGATGACTCTCAATGCTTTTGTAGGGCAGCGATTCAACACATAGTTTGCACACATGACCGCTTCCGTCCAAAACTTATGAGGAAGATGCTTTCCTTTAACCATACATAGTGCCATTTCAAGTAGAGTTCTATTTTTACGCTCGACAACACCATTTTGCTGAGGTGTATATGGCATCGTACATTGGTGTGAAATATCTCTTTCACAAAGAAAAGCATTAAACTCATGTGACATGTATTCACCACCACGATCCGTGTGTAGAGTCAAAAGCTTTTGTGAAGAAAAATTTTCAGCCATAGCTAAAAATGCTTTGAAGCAAGAAAATACCTCATTCTTTGCCTTCATAGGATACACCCATGTATGGTGAGTAGCATCATCAATGAAGGTAACAAAATATACATGCTTCCCAAAAGATGGAGTCTTGACGGGACCACCTACATCACTATGAACAAGTTGGAGTTTTCTTGTAGTGTGTGTATGAATATCTTTTGGAAAAGAAGTACAATGCATTTTTCCAAGAATGCAACCTACACATGCATGCTTTTCAATGGACTCAAGTGTAGGCAAGCCAAGAACCATGTCCTTATTTTGCAAGTAGAGCAAACTATTGAAGTTCAAGTGACCAAAGCAAGCATGCCAAAGCTCCATTTCATCCATGGAAGAAGTATGCGCAACTAAGGCATTCGAGGTAGCCCTCTTGTATGTATCCATGTGATACAAACCATTACATAATGTACGGGACATCACGATAACATCACCATTGCTGAAATCATGAACCATACACTTATCATCAACAAAGTGTACATGAAGTCCAGCTTCGGCAATCAACAGAACTGAAATTAAGTTCTTCTTGATATTGGGCACATACAATGCATTTTTCAAGAGAATCACACCTCCATTTGCAGCTGTAAGCTCAATTTCTCCTACTCCAATGATAGGACAAGAGGCACTGTTTGCACACACCACATGTCCTCCTTTAGGTGCATCTTTCTAAGAGGTAAAAAATCTTTTGCATGATGTTATGTGCTTTGAAGCACCACTATCAAAGAACCAATCCAAATCAGCCTCACTCACAACCATACATTTAGAATGTAAAGAAGCATCATAATGACATGTAACAACACATGCCCAAAAATCTTGAGCCATGTTAGCTTCATCATTCTTTGCAGTTGGTGAATTTTCAGCAATAGACATGCCGGATTCCTTCTTCTTTTCATTGCGTTTAGCAAGCTTTCTACACTCATCAATAGTATGACCAGCCTTCCGGAAATATTTGCATCTCTTCTTCTTTTGCAAATCACCATCATTAGAGGAATGAGTGGAAGAGGAAGCTTGAGGCTTTGGTTTTGATGAACCCAAAGCTGAACCATACTTTCTTTTCCCCTTTTGTGAGATAGCAAGTGCTTGCGTTTCCTCAATCAAACCACTCCTATTCACTCTAGATTGCTCTTCTTGCAAAAGAAGAGACACAACCTCATCAAATGCATACATATTAGTATTTTCTTTTGATGGAGAGTGTTAATCTCCAAAAGAACAAGCTATCCTTGGTATTAGACCACTTCTAGACCAAGAATAACTTTAGACTCCACATAATTTTAGAAATCCACTAACACATTATCAAGAAGTTGACTAACTGTGAAGAAATCACTTCTCTGAAAAGTCTGCTGCAGATTAATCACTCATTGACTAATCAATCCTGTAAAGTTTTTGATAAAACTTTGCACAATGCTTCTCCTTAAGGTTGCGCATCTTCTCCAACTTAAATCTTTACAAATGATTCAGTATACTCTGAGAAATCACACAAACAATTTACCTATGTGTAAAACACCTTCTCTGCAGTAGTGACTTTGACACCTGCAACTTCTTAGCTATAGTTCTCCCAATGTCGAACCCATTTGATCAAGATCTTTTAGCCATAGATGGCTTACCTTCCAACTTAGATTTTGAGCTCTCACTTGTGTAAAACTTTACACCATACACTAAGCAATGTTCATTTCTCTAAACATGAAATCTGCGCCAGTTTTGTCGACTCTCAGAACATCATCACATATGAATGTTCCTATGCAAAATTCTCTTAACCTGATGACAAATAGACTCTCAAATTCTAGCCATAGATTGATTAACTATGAACTTAGATATTTTCAGAAGGTTTTCTCAAAAGATTAGCTACAGAAGTAGTAGACAGCAAAACATCGGGCGCAAGATTTTCTTGATTATTTTTCAGAAAAGTTACAACTACATTGAAGATATAACTTCAACTAACTTTCATGTGTCCAATGACACTTTCTACAACTCATTTCTCTCTTCCTATTCTCTATTCTCTTATGCCCCGACTTTTTCAAAAAATTTATAGGCAAATATGTACAAGCTTATGACTAATCAAAAGTGTGAGTCAGCTATATCTGAACTAATGTACATATGTGTACATAGCTTTGGATTTCTGAGTATGTCCTTCCTTCAAACTTCTGAATTTGTTCTCTTCTTGATTTCTTGACTTCATTTCTTCATAAACCTTCAATTGATGATTGACATGCACCAACAGCTCCCCCTCAATCATTAATTGAGGTTCTTCTCTATCTTCTTAATTCCTGCCATATCCTTGAATCTCTGTAGCTTTGGTCCATCTAGACTTTTTGTCATCATATCTGCAAGTTGATCTTTTGTAGAAGTATGCATAACTTCAATTTCCTTATCAATGACCTTCTCTCTTAGGAAATGATACTGTATTTCAATATGCTTAGTTCTAGCATGAAACACAGGATTAGCTGCCAAGTATAGAGAACTCATATTGTCTCCACAAATGATAGGAGTACTTTGAATCACATCAAAACTCTTCATAAGTGTCTTTAGCCATATTACCTCCTTTGCAGCTTCCACCATACCTTTGTATTCTGCTTCTGTAGATGATAAAGCAACTGTATGTTGCTTCTTAGAACACCATGAAATCAATTTGTCTCCTACATAGCACAAATATCCATGTGTTTGTTGAAAGTTTTTCAAGCTCAAGAGTGTGGGAACATGCCCCAAATTGAACCTTCCACATCATCCACAATCAAAGAAGGCTGATTTCCACGAGTTTGAGGCATCCAATTATGCCCATAATGGAAAGAAGTTGATTAGAGAAGATTTAACTCACCTCTTGATGTGATTGGACCTCACTTTTGACATGTATATGTTTTTTATTGGTTAAAGAGGTTAGTAGGTGGTCTTTAAAACCTCTAATGAGTTGTATTATGACTGAGAGTCGTGGAAATACGTGCCCAAGCTGCCCCCTTGCTTAAGCACACCCCCTACTAGCTATTCTTTGCATATTTTACAGAAATTTCACTTTTACACACTCTATCTATCTAGATGTTTTTGGCAGACCCCCCGGTCTTGTAATTGTTGTTTCTCCTTCATCCGGAATCAATTTGCAATGATTTATATCTTGTTGGAAAGCTTATAAGTTCTTCTTTGTCTGGTATAAGTCTCAGGTTCAGTGCCTACACATGTGCAGAGAAATGTCCAGAACAGTGTCTGTCTAGTTAGCTCATACTCTGTGGAGAGATCAAGTTGTCTGTTTTGTTGCAGCTGGTTGATGCATCATCCAGTATCCAAATGGAGTGATTTTACTCTCATTTGAAAGCTCCTAAAGTCTAGTTTATGCCTGAAAAATTTCATATTCAGTATCTGCATATACTCAGAGAAACTCAGAAAATACAGAGCCTATGTCTGAAGAATTTCAGGATCCTATGAGGGTTCATTTGCTTTTGTTGTGCACATAGGAGTGTTTATCCTCCAACAGTGGTATCAGAGCTATAAGTGGAGTATCAAAGAGAGAAGAAGGAGCTACTGAAGTGAAGTGAAGACTTCATCAAATTTTGAAGGAAGGAAGCAAAGAACGGGCACGTCAACAACAAGGGGAAGCAAATACATCATCAAATCAAAGACGAAGCTTCATCAAGAGGAGTAGCTCTATTTTTTTAAGGTAAAAGCCATCCTTTTCAACTTCATTGCATCAAGGGGGAGGTTCAAAAGAGTTAGGAGGCACCATGGCTAATCTCAATGCTCAGATTGAGAAGCTCGAAAAAGGAAACTACCAACCGTGGCGATTTAGAATAAGCAATTTTTTGATGGGGAAAGGTTTGTGGGGACTTGTGAGTGGTGGAGAGCCAAAACCCTACATAGATGAGGTAAATCCAACCAATGACCAGAGAAGAGTAGTAAGAAAGTGGGATGAAAGGGACAAAAGGGTCATTTTCATTCTATCTCAGCATATTAGCAACTCTATGGTAGGGCATATTCAAGATTTGGATACATCGAAGAAGGTGTGGGAGTGCTTGGAGAGATTGTATTCGACCTCCACAAAAGCTAGAAAAATTCAGCTCAAGAATGAGCTAAATAATCTTAGAAAAAGCCCCTCTCAAGGTGCTAATGATTACATATTAAAGGTTAAAGAGCTTGCAGATGCACTAGGGTCAATCGGTTGTGCCCTAGATGATGACGATCTTGTCGCCCACACCCTAAATGGACTTAGGGATGATGAAAAATGGAGGGCTTTCACAACTTCAGTGTATGTAAGGGACTCTCTTCCTGATTTTGATCAACTAATCACTCTCATGGTGACAGAGGAGATGAACCTTGGTGGTCATAATGCCAAGGATAGCCAAGGGCAATTGTTGTATGCAGGTAGAGGAAGAGGAAGACACAACCGAGGTGCTACAAGAGGAAGAGGAAGATATCAAAGCAACCAAGGAGGTCAAGGACAAAAAGAAAATGCAGGTCAAAGAGGTGGAAGAGCCACAAATAGAGGAAGAGGTGCAAGATTTGGTGGAAGAGGACAAGCCACTTCAAATGGATGCTTTGTATGCGGTAAGCCCGGTCATTTTGCAAATGAATGCTATCATAGAGCTCAAAGACAAGGGAATCAAAGCAACAACAACAATTATAGAGGGCAAGGTAATTATGCAAACACATCATCCAGCCAAGGGAATGATTATTTACTTGCCATGAGGTATGGTGAAGATACAACTCAAGCTAGTGAAGATGTATGGTATGTAGACAGTGGATGTAGCAATCATATGTCATGTCGAAAGGATCTTTTTAGTAATTTGCAGGTCCCAAAGCATCAAGGGCATGTGGAAACAGGTGATAACTCAGAGCATATCATTCAACATGTGGGAGATATCAGTTTGGAAGGAAATCAAAGAGCAAAGTGCTTATCAGAGATATTACATGTCCCTACTATTACCAAAAACTTGATTTCGGTAGGCCAAATGGTAGAAAAAGGCTATCAAGTTAGGTTCAATGAAAGAGGATGTTTTGTTGAGGATCCAAGGGCAGGTTTCAAGCTCATAGCAAAAGGAAAAAAGCAAGGGAGAATGTTCACAATGGACATAAATCAGCCACACCATTCAATGTATGTCACATATGGAGACAAGAGGATAGCAGATTTGGATCTATGGCATAAACGAATAGGTCACATCAACCTACAAAAGCTCAAGGACATGCAAAGGAGGAGCTTGGTAAGAGGCCTACCAAATTTTACATCTAAAATGTTGCATGAAATTTGTGTAGCTTGCCAACAAGGAAAACAATCAAGGCTGCCCTTCAAGAAGAGTACCTATGTAAGTGCAAATGTTTTAGACCTCATTCACACGGATGTTTGGGGTCCAACAAGAGAAGCATCCCTTGCTGGAAATAGGTATTTTGTAACCTTCATTGATGACTTTTCAAGGAAAGTGTGGTTGTATTGCATTAGAAACAAATCAGATGTGTTCCACTACTTCAAGAAATTCAAAGCACAGGTGGAGAAGGAATCTGGCAAGTTTATCAAAACTTTGAGATCCGATGGAGGGGGAGAGTACTTCTCCCATGAATTTTCTAAATTTTTGCAGGTCAATGGCATCAAAAGACAATTTACATGCAGGTATACCCCTCAACAAAATGGGGTAGCAGAGAGAAAGAACAGACACATAGCAGAGGTAGCAAGGTGTATGCTCAACGAAATGAATATGCCACATTGTTATTGGGGAAAGGCTACATATACAGCCACATACATCATGAATAGATGTCCTACATCAGGTATACATCATCTAACCCCTGAGGAAGCATGGAGTGGAAGAAAACCTTGCATTTCACATCTTAGAATCTTTGGTTGTATATGCTATGTACATGTACCTCAAGAGTTGAGGTCAAAGTTAGATGCCAAATCTGAAAGGTGTATTTTTTTGGGATATTCTATGGAACAAAAGGGGTATAAATGCTATAATCCCATCACCAAGGAGCTGAAGGTAAGTAGGGATGTTGTCTTTGATGAGTTGAAGCCTTGGTATGCATGCACAAGTCCATTGCAGGTTAAAGACATAGGTGAGACAGATTTGAAGAATGATGATAGAGTTCAAGAAAGCATGGATTTGAGTGGTCCAAGCAACTCATGCAACACAAGGACACCCTCACCATGGAGTGGAAGGCTTAGGGAAAGAGAGACGAGCTCTGAAGAAAGCAAAGTCAAAGGCAAAGAGAAGATTTCAGTTGAAGAAGGAGGCTATGTGGACGAGAGCATGTTGGAAGATGAAGAGATAGAAGAAATTCAAACTCCAGGAGTGGCAAAACAAAGAAAGAAGATGGCAACCACACCCAAAGGAAGTGAAAGATGGTCTTCAAGAGTAAGATATCCAGTACAAAGGTTAACATATGATAATTTCATTGCAAAGCATTATGCATACATGACTCAGGTAATCAAGGACAAGGAACCAACTAGTTATGAAGAAGCTAAGGATTGCAAGGAATGGCAAAAGGCAATGAAGGAAGAGCTCAAAGCACTTGATGAGAACCATACTTGGAGCTTGGTACCAGCTCAAGAAGGCATGAAGGTGATAGGTAATGAGTGGGTTTACAAAATTAAAAGAAATTCAGATGGTTCCATTGCTAGGTACAAAGCAAGGTTGGTGGCGAAAGGCTTCTCCCAAAGCTACGGGATAGATTATGATGAAACTTTTAGCCCCGTAGCCAAGATGCCAACAATTAGGACTTTGATTGCAGTGGCCACATCAAGGAAATGGAGCTTATATCAGTTGGATGTGAAGAATGCCTTCCTCAATGGAGAGCTTGAAGAAGTAGTCTACATGAGCCAACCTCAAGGATTTGCTAGTATGAGGTACCCAGATCATGTTTGCAAGCTAAGGAAAGCATTATATGGACTAAAGCAAGCCCCAAGGGCCTGGAATCAGAGGTTAGTGGATTATTTATCAAGTTGTGGATATAAAGAAAGTGTTGCAGATCCATCACTTTACATGAAGAAGCAAGGAGACAAGATGGTATACATATGCATCTATGTGGACGATTTGATCATTACAGGAAGTGATATTGCAGGTATTAAAGATATCAAATCAAAGCTAGGGAAGGAGTTCAAGATATCTGATCTTGGAACACTAAAGTACTTCTTGGGAATAGAGGTAATCTATGCACACAATGGCATCTTCTTGATTCAAAGAAAATACTTGTTGGATGTGCTATACAGGTTTGGTATGAGTGGTTGTAAGCCACTTTCTCAGCCCATGGAGCCCAATACAAAGTTGGTTGCAGGTCAAGGAGAGGCTATACAAGATATTACACTATATAGAAGCATAATTGGTTCATTAATTTATGCTACATTCACTAGACCTGATCTTGCATATGTAGTAGGTGTTCTCTCTCAATTTTTGCATGCACCTACTCATGATCATCTTATGGTGGCAAGAAAGGTGCTTCGTTACATCAAGCACACCATCAACCAAGGTCTATTTTACTCATATGATGCTGATCTAAGTGTCAAAGGATATAGTGATGCTGATTGGGTAGGTAGCAAGGATGATCGAAGGAGTACATCGGGTTATGTTTTCATGATAGGTACAAAAGTGATCTCTTGGAGCTCTAAGAAGCAAGCCACTGTTGCTCTTTCATCCACAGAGGCTGAGTACAGAGGTTTAGCATTGGCTACATGTGAGCTATTATGGCTTAAGAAGATACTTAAGGACTTGGAAGTGGAAGTGGAGGAGTTTCCTCTTTATGGAGACAACATTCCAAGCATCTATCTAGCTAACAATCCCATGTTTCATGCAAGGAGCAAGCACATAGAGGTTCATTACCACTTCGTTAGAGAAAAGGTGATGGCAAAAGAGCTTGATATAAGGTATGTGAACACTAAAATGCAGGTTGCAGACATGATGACAAAGTTTCTTGAAGGTACAAAGCTTGGAGGATTCAAGGAAGCTATCAACATAAGAGACATAGGCTGAAGCAACAAAGGAAAAGACTTGAGCTTGAGAGGGAGTGTTGAAAGTTTTTCAAGCTCAAGAGTGTGGGAACATGCTCCAAATTGAACCTTCCACATCATCCACAATCAAAGGAGGCTGATTTCCACGAGTTTGAGGCATCCAATTATGCCCATAATGGAAAGAAGTTGATTAGAGAAGATTTAGCTCACCTCTTGATGTGATTGGACCTCACTTTTGACATGTATATGTTTTTGATTGGTTAAAGAGGTTAGTAGGTGGTCTTTAAAACCTCTAATGAGTTGTATTATGACTGAGAGTCGTGGAAATACGTGCCCAAGCTGCCCCCTTGCTTAAGCACACCCCCTACTAGCTATTCTCTGCATATTTTACAGAAATTTCACTTTTACACACTCTATCTATCTAGATGTTTTTGGCAGACCCCCCGGTCTTGTAATTGTTGTTTCTCCTTCATCCGGAATCCATTTGCAATGATTTCTGTCTTGTTGGAAAGCTTATAAGTTCTACTTTGTCTGGTATAAGTCTCAGGTTCAGTGCTTGCACATGTGCAGAGAAATGTCCAGAACAGTGTCTATCTAGTTAGCTCATACTCTGTGGAGAGATCAAGTTGTCTGTTTTGTTGCAGCTGGTTGAGGCATCATCCAGTATCCAAATGGAGTGATTTTACTCTCATTTGAAAGCTCTTAAAGTCTAGTTTATGCCTGCAAAATTTCATTTTCAGTCTCTGCATATACTCAGAGAAACTCAGAAAATACAGAGCCTATGTCTGAAAAATTTCAGGATCCTAGGAGGGTTCATTTGCTTTTGTTGTGCACATAGGAGTGTTTATCCTCCAACAGTGTTGATCTTCTATCATCCACATTACCTGCCCAATCTGCATCACTATATATCTTCACTCTTGTATCAGAAGTAAATCCATAGTACAACCCTTCTTTGAGTGTACCCTTGATGTACCTAAGTACTCTTTGTCCTGCAATCCAATGTTCCTTTCTAGGACAATGCATGAATTGTGAAAGCACACCAACTGCATATGACAAATCAGGCCTTGTTAATGTAGCATAAATCAAGCTACCAACCAAACTTTGATAGAGCTTCATGTCTCTGAATTCTTCTCCTCCAATTATGGTTCAATTGAACTCTTTCTCCATCTGCTTCTTGATCATTTGTATTCCTTTATCATCTGTACCTGTAAGTATTATGTCATCAACATAAATACAAACATAAATGAATCCATCTTCACTTACTTTGACTAGCAAGCTACTATCTGCCTTTGATGCTTGAAATCCAAGTTCTTTCAAGAACTTTACAAGCCTATAATTCCATGCCCTTGGGGCCTGCTTTAATCCATACAAAGCTCTCTTGAGCTTACACACATAATTTGGATTCAATTGATCTTTGAATCCATCTGGTTGCTCCATGTAAACTTCATCTGAAATGTAACCATTCAAAAAAGCATTTTTAACATCTAATTGAGATAGCTTCCAACCTTTGCAAGCAGCAATTGCTATGAGAGTTCTGATAGTTGTCATCTTTTCCACAGGACTATAAGTCTCATCATAGTCCACTCCATATGTCTGTGCATACCCTTTCGCAACAAGTCTGGCTTTGTACCTAGACACACTTCCATCTGCAAATCTTTTTGTTTTGTAAACCCACTTACATCCAATAGTTTTTTGACTATTAGGTTTAGGAACCAGATCCCAAGTCTGATTCTCTATCAATGCATCATACTCCTCTTGCATGGCTTCTTCCCAATTTCTTCTGCCTTTGGCTTCATCATATGTAGATGGATCTTCATCTGCTTTTACCAAATAAGCATAATCTTTAGTAGTCAAGAATGAGGTGTCATAGCTATACCTTGTAGGTTGCCATTTGTGCCTAGATGACCTCCTAACTTCTGCACTTTTTGAATTCTCTGGCTCATCACATTCTGGATCAAACCTTGGCCTCTCTTCAACTTCAACCTGTACTTCATTATTCTCACTTTCATCAAGTAATTGAATCTTTGCTTTACCTTTCCTTTGATCCACTACTTCTTCAACATCTACATGTATATTATATTTACCTGCATACCAAGTACCTTGCTCATCAAATGTAACATCCTTGGATACAAGGAATTGCTTTGTGGATGGACTCCACAACCTGTATCCCATTTGCTTATCATCATAACCAATGAATACATACTTTTCTGCCTTAGGCTCCAACTTATGCCTCAATTGAGATGGCACATATGCATATGCCAAGCATCCAAATATTCTGCAATGATCCAAGGTAGGTTTCTTACCTCACCAAGCTTCATATGGTGTCATACCTTGAAAAGCTTTACAAGGCAATCTATTGACCAAATAAGTAGCTGTATTTACAGCCTCTGCCCACAAATAATTTGGGTAATTCTTCTCTTTCATCATGGACCTTGCAAACTCAACAAGAATCCTATTTCTTCTTTCTGCTACCCCATTTTGTTGAGGAGAGTACCTGCAAGTAACTTCTCTCTTTATACCTGCATTCCACAAGTAATCATTGAATTCATTTGAAAAATACTCTCCCCCTCCATCTGACCTTAGTCTCTTCAATTTTTGACCTGTAATCCTTTCTGCATATGCATACATTTAAACACTTCTGACTTTTCTTTAATCACATAAATTGTGATCCATCTGGTAGCATCATCAACATATATGATATAATATCTTGAACCATTTATACTAAAGTCCTTTGAAGGACCCCACACATCTGTATGCACCAACTCAAGTCTTTCTGAATACATAAACCCATGCTTGGAATAGGATTGCTTATGAGCCTTACCTAATTGACATGCCTCACATCTGTATGTCATGTGTTGACCTGCAATGTTAGGCAACCCAAGCACTGAATCATTATTAATCATGTCTTTGATACCTCTTTCATTGAAGTGTCCAAGTCTTTTATGCCAAAGATCCAATTCAAATACCTTCTGCTCTCCATATGTGAACATAGCATGTCCAACATTTCCTTGTACCTTCAATGTGAAGAGCCTTCCTTCTTTCTTTCCTGTAACAACCTGTTTATACCCTTGACTAGGGTCTTCAACATAGACTCCATCATTGGTAAACCTTACCTCATATCCTTTTTCCACAATTTGACCTACACTGATCAAATTCTTTGGAATTGTGGGAACATAAAGAACCTTACTCAGAAGAGTGCTCCCATCCTTAGCTTTGACTGAACCAATTGACTTTACCTTATGCTTTGTATTATCACCTATCTGAGCTGTATGGTTAATTGCATTATGATCTAAATCAGTCATCAAAGCAATATTTCCACTTAAATGATTACTACATCCTGAATCAATGTAGAACACTCTCATGTCCTCATGTGAGGTTTCATATGTTGCATTCATAATGAGAGTCGAATCCTCCTTCTGATCTGATGCATAGTTGTAGTAGGTGTTATTATAGGATTGATTTTGGAAGCTTCTTCCTCCACCTCTTCCAAAAGAATTCCTACCACCTCTACCTCTGAAGTTTCCTCTCTGAAATCTACCACCTCTTGCTCTTTGATTAAAGTTTTGATAATTACCATTGTTCTGATTATTGTGCCAACAATCATGAGATAGATGATTGGTCTTACCACATATCCAACAAGCTCTTGCATTATCTTTGTTGTTTCTGCCTCTTCCTCTACTTCTGCCATTTCCTTTCCCTCTTATGAAATTTGCTTGGTTTGAGGTACCTTCTTCTTCACCTGATTGTTGCTTTCCTTTGTTAGCTTTCTTCTTGTCTTTAGAGTACATTGCATGACCTGCACTCTTATCAACATCTCCTTTGACATCATTCTCAAAAGTTAGCATATGACCTAACAATTGATTCAAATCAGGAGTAAAGTGATCTAATGAAAGTTCTGTAGATAAAATAAAAGGCTTCCACTTCTCATCTCCTCTTAGCCCTGTGAGAATTTGTCTTACCAATTTATCTTCTTCAATATCTTCATCCACTGGACCTAGAGAATATGCAATATCCTTCATCTTTGTTACATAATCAGAGATTGATTGTGAGGCCTTCTTTTTGAAAGTAGTAAATTCTGCCCATAGTGAAGCCTTCCTTGATTTGGTTGTGTTTTGGAAATGCTCTTCCAAAGCATTCCAAATGTCACTTGCACTTTCAAGTCCTCTAATGTGAGGAAGCAAATAGTCATTGACTGCCATGTAGATTATGCTCCTTGCTTGAGCATCCTTCTTCATCCAATTCTTTAAATCTGACAATTCTTCCCTAGTTGGAACACTAGGATCTCTGAACTGAGGCTTCTCTTCTTCACCTGTAATGTATGCTATCAAATCTTTGCTCATCAGATGAGCTTCCATTCTCATAGACCAAGCTGGATAGTTCTATCTATCCAATTTTTCAATTTGGAGACTATCTCCCATTGTTTCTTTACCTGTATTGCCAATTCTTTAATCTTTATGAGAAATAAATGTACCTTGACTTTGAATCTAATTCTTCTGATCCTTTTGATAGCTTCAATGTGTCTACCTTCAAGTTTTCTTCAACTTTTATCCCTTTGCACCTTCGAGATGTGAAGATTTGTGTTTCTGCAGTAGTCGGAGTCTTCTTCACTTCAATTTTGACATATCCTGCTCTGATACCACTGATGGAGAGTGTTAATCTCCAAAAGAACAAGCTATCCTTGGTATTAGACCACTTCTAGACCAAGAATAACTTTAGACTCCACATAATTTTAGAAATCCACTAAGACATTATCAAGAAGTTGACTAATTGTGAAGAAATCACTTCTCTGAAAAGTCTGCTGCAGATTAATCACTCATTGACTAATCAATCCTGTAAAGTTTTTGATAAAACTTTGCACAATGCTTCTCCTTAAGGTTGCACATCTTCTCCAACTTAAATCTTTACAAATGATTCAGTATACTCTGAGAAATCACACAAACAATTTACCTATGTGTAAAACACCTTCTCTGCGATAGCGACTTTGACACCTGCAACTTCTTAGCTATAGTTCTCCCAATGTCGAACCCGTTTGATCAAGATCTTTTAGCCATAGATGGCTTACCTTCCAACTTAGATTTTGAGCCGTCACTTGTGTAAAACTTTACACCATACACTGAGCAATGTTCATTTCTCTGAACATGAAATCTGCGCCAGTTTTGTCGACTCTCAGAACATCATCACATATGAATGTTCCTATGCAAAATTCTCTTAACCTGATGACAATTAGACTCTCAAATTCTAGCCATAGATTGATTAACTATGAACTTAGATATGTTCAGAAGGATTTCTCAAAAGATTAGCTACAGAAGTAGCAGACAGCAAAACATCGGGCGCAAGATTTTCTTGATTATTTTTCAGAAAAGTTACAACTACATTTAAGATATAACTTCAACTAACTTTCATGTGTCCAATGACACTTTCTACAACTCAGTTCTCTCTTCCTATTCTCTATTCTCTTATGCCCCGACTTTTTCAAAAAATTTATAGGCAAATATGTACAAGCTTATGACTAATCAAAAGTGTGAGTAAGCTATATCTGAACTAATGTACATATGTGTACATAGCTTTGGATTTCTGAGTATGTCCTTCCTTCAAACTTCTGAATTTGTTCTCTTCTTGATTTCTTGACTTCATTTCTTCATAAACCTTCAATTGATGATTGACATGCACCAACATCTTTTGCAACCAAATGGAGTGTAGTAGCAAAGCTTTGAAAAGATTCCGGTAATCCTTTCAACAATGTAGAAATGAGTGATGCATCCGGAATGATCTCATCTATGTTTGCCAATTGCTCTTTCAAGTCTTATGCGTGTCACATACATATCCACCGACTCATTTTCAGACATACATACATCCTCAAGTAGCTTCCTCAAGTATGCAACATGTGCTTCATTACACACGGCATACAAAGAATCAAGAGTGTCCCATGCCTGTCTCGATGTAGAACATGACCGAATGTGTGGAACTATATGATGCTTCACCGAAAGTGCAATCAAAGCATGAGCTTGAGCATCTTTTCCATCCCATCTAAGCTGCTCCTGTGTAGGTGGAGAAGGGGAAGCCACTGTACCCAAAGAATAAGCTCCATCTGTGACAACAGACTGTGAAGTAAAAGCATCTGCGGGTCTTCGATCTACATTTGCCATTATGTTCCAAAGTTGTTTTGCAACAAGAACATGCTTCATCATGTAAGGCCACATCGGATAGTTGGTCCCATCAAGCTTATCTTCAGCTTGAAGCATGCCAAACAAGTCATTGTTGCCCGCCATTTCACTAAGGAACAAGAATGTGACAAAATCTTCACTTCAACGAAAGCTGAAACAAGTGCTGAAATTTCAGCTCACAAACCGTCACTCTGATGGTGATTCTGACTCCACGAATGGCACCTAGTGGAAATGTTTCTTGGCTGCTGAAATTCAGAGTTCTATGCTCCGAAGTCGATTTGCACTGTTAAAAGTGCGCGCACACCGCGACGCAAAAAAACCGAAACTTGAGAAGAGGCTGAACCTGCTCTGATACCACTGTTGGGTGTGTGTAGAAGTGCGAGAGACACATGATAAGCACACACAAGGAGCACAAACGCAACAAGACACACAAAGAAGACGATGGCTGGAATAGCTCTCTCTATTGACGATGAACTGAACTGAAGTAAGAGCTGAATAATATCCTTAAGTACAAAGTACCACCACATATGAGAGTATCAAGTATGTGGTGACATGGAGAAAAAAACTTGTAGCCAGCACTAGAGTAAAAAGTGCCCATGTATAGGGAAAAGGTTCACATCAATCCTACTCGAGGAACACATAAGTGTAACAAGGCGTATCTAATTATGATTAAATAATACTAGGAATTTTAAGTGACATTTCTTTCTCCTTGTTTGATTCAAAAGGAAGTTCAGCAATTGTATTCTCCCAAGAATTAATTAATAGAAAAAGTAGCTAAACAAGAGAACGAGCCAAGTATCCATGGGACCCCCAAATCCCACAAAGGAGGGGTTGCCTATGCGTTTCAAGAGGACTTTACAAAGAAGTTTGATAATTCTCGTCTCCCTCATGTGGGGCTTACTTGATTTTCTCTTGTTCTCAAGGAAAAACACTTTATGATGTCTAAAAGGTGGGGGCTTCTTACACTTAGAAACCTTTTTGCCTAAAAGGAAAAGAGATTTTTCAATAAACAATTCTTTAGGATGGTTTGCAAAGTTAGCAACACATCTCTCTTTCTAGATCCTCCCGAGGACCTCACCTCCTAAACCATTCCACAATGTTTAGGAACATTCAATCACTTCCCCCAACAATGCTTAGTTCCAATTTATTTGCCCCTATATCAAGATGATTCTCCAAAGGCTCCACTAGATCGAAATAGACTTGGGACATGAAAAGAAGAGGTGTAGCAAATCCTCATTGCCATGTAGGCATCATTTGCACCAAGGGGGAACCCTACAAATTTGTTTAGCTTTTACATTGATCCAAATTCCCTAGTGAAGGATTTTCCACATAACCACATATTTTGTTATCTCGATAAGGGGGTGCCAAAGGGATTGGTCCCACCTCAAGCCCAACTAGTCTAGACATCGTTTCCTATTAAGCGTGACATGAAGGTCAAATTTCTTCTTGAATCTTGGACTTTTATCAAGGATATTGCCATTGTGCCATCTAAGACCCTCATGGTGAGAAGATTCATGAAAAAAGAGAATGTCAAACACCATTCTTCATAGCCCAGTCTTAAAGCTCAATGAATGTCCTCAAATCTAATCCATTGGCCAATATCTTGGTTTTGGATGTGTTTCCACAAAGGAAAGCATTTGTTCCAAAGTTTCCTTTCTCTTTGGAGGTTCCAAGATTCCACGGCTCTGATGTCCTTGATTGGGAACTAGACCGAGTCATCATGTTTAATCTCGATTGCCCATTTTCAATCTTCCTTGATCCTGAGGAATTGTTTAGTCTTGTTTCAAATCTTCCATAGGGAGAAAACTAGGCTCAAGCCTCTAGGAGTCATCGGAAAGGGTGAGAACAAAAGGGTGAGAAAGTACAAACCCTTCCACCCTGGGAGGCCCACAAGCCTAAGAGCACTCTTGTTTCTAAAGATAAGCTTGACCCAAGAGGCATCCATGTTGCTCCAAGCTTTAACTATCCATTTTGCGGCCAAATATTGGCCATTTTTTGAATGTCCATAATGCCCAAGACACCTTGATCTTTTTGGCTAGTGTAGCTAGCCCATTTAACTTTGGGGATACTCGTTCTATTAGGGTCACCCATCTAGAGAAAGTTTTTGCATATTCTTTCAATTTTGATAATCTCTTGGTCCTTCAATCCCTAATACGAGAGAAAGAAAATCATCGAAGAAAGGAGGAATGTGTTAACCACCATAGTAGGACCCGCTAGGTTGATCTGCATACCTTTCTAGTATGTCAACTTGTTCTCAAACTTAAAGTGAGTCCAATTCAATCTCTCTCCCATCGAGACGTCAAATCCCATAGGAATACCTAAGAGGTGGAAGATTTGTCCACTAGGGATAAACTAGCATTTGTGGTCCACTAAAGTTGAGATTCATGACTTCTGTGGTTCAATAGACTCTTAAAAGGTTAGTATTCATGAATTCTTTTAGGCCTAGTTCATAGAGGGCGACGACAGTTCTATGTTGGGCCTCTCCTCGAATAAATGACCAGCACACATCTATGCATTTTTACAATGGGCGACGGCATTCTGTAATGTCAACTGCTAGCACACGCCCCAAAAAATGGATAAGCGTGTCGAGGGCTAAGCCCCACCCCAGAGCGGCACACACGTCCTCGTCAACCAAAAAACTAATCTAATAAAACTGAAAAGAGAACGTTCGATAGAATCACGTTGTTTATTTAAAGTTGAAAACAAAATAATAACATTATAAAATACAAAATTCGAACGTTGCATCAAATTCCAACATTCTTTTTTTTAAACAGAATATCAAACATCATGTATTATATCATATTCCAACGTAGTATGTAGCAACGTATGTTTTTTTTTGCAATGTACAAATTTTCTGAAGGCTCTGTAAAAGAGGCATACAAATGTCATTGTTCATTTTCACTGATATGTTGTGAAGAGAGGAGACCTATCGACTGTAGAAGAATCAAGTGTTGCAGAGGTGTTTTTTATTTCACGATTATGTTATTGTATATTTTATATTGGCATGTGTATTCATTATTTTTCTTTGTTCTTTTTTGTTTCAGGTTTATTGGAGTGAAGGTCAAATTAAAAAGGTGCTTTATATACATTGTGCTTATCTTTTCTTTTTTTAATTTAAGTTTATATATATGTTACTATGTTGCTCATTAGTTTTGTTTTAATTTCAGGTAATGGACTCTCAAGCATCTCAATCCTTTGAATCTCAAGCGGAAGAAGACAACATTGTTCTCTCCCATTCTTCTCTTTCTCAACCTACCTATTACCCATACTCACACCCATCTTTTCCTATTCCTCCTCATGCCTTTTAAGTCATGTTAGAAACTTCTCTTTCTCCTACCCATCCATTTGCATTTAGACCCCCTCCTTGTGGTGTAAATGCAAATGGCACATCAAACTCATCATGTCTTCCCACTCCTTCACCCTTAGAAGCCTCTCAAACAAAGCCTCCACGTAGCAAGTCAACAAAGAGGAAGGAAGATAAGCAAGATGAAAGTCTTCAACCATGAGAACCCATAGAAAAGAAGGGCAAAACAACCAAAAGGAAGATAGTCATTGACTTAGGGGATGAAGATCATGGCAAGAAGAGAAAATGGAAGGACCATTGGGTGGACCAACTCATTCACATAGGACGATGAATAAGTGAAGAGTTCAACAACCCATCGAAGCAAGGAGTCAACTTATGGGCCAAAGTTTCAACCAAATTAGCTTCAATGTATCCCGAATTCGATAAAGATAGTGAAGCATGTCAAAAGAAGTGGGCAAATGTGTTGGGGAAATACCTTCAAGACAAAGCACATAACTCCATTTCGGGCAATGATAGGAAGATAACGTGCAAATGGTTTGATGTGGTAGATGAGTACTACCATACTCATCCAATTGTGACTCCATTTAGTCACACATCTTCAAGTGCAAACATTTCTAATGACAATGTCGGAAGTGGAAGTGAACATCATGAGGGTGAACCTATACCCTTACCTTCATCCTCTTCTCGATGAAGCATTCCAAAGTGGGATGAATCATTAGCCGGTTTGGTGGATAATGGAAAGGATCTTATTCACCATTTCAAGGAGATTGAGAATAAGCATGTGCTCATAGAAGAAGAATGCTTGAAGCTCTTAAGTGGGCTTCATACTTGCATGTGTGATTTTTTAAGTAGTTTTAAGAAGAGTAGCTAGATTCTATCATGTTTCATCTCATAGGAAGAAAACTTTGATGGTTATTATCTTGGACTATAGTCTTAACACTTGACTTGTAATTGGATTTCCATTGAGCTATGTTTTGATGGCTTATTCATGAAACTTGGAGTTGTGCTAATTGTAGTTTGTTTTACATTCTATTTGCATTTCAATCATGTTTACATGTATGCAATTACACATGTATACATTTGCATATGCATGTGCATATATCACATATGTTGCATTTACGTATATGTTGCATATGCATGTGCATATGTTGCATATGCATGTGCATATGTTGCATATGCATGTGCATATATGTTTTGTTGTGTATATGTTGCATATGTTTCATTTATGTATATGTTGCATTCATGTATATGTTGCATTCATGTATATGTTGCATATGCATGTGCATATGTTGCATTTATGTATATGTTGCATATGCATGTGCATATGTTGCATTTATGTATATGCTGAATATGCATGTGCATATATATTGCATATGCATGTGCGTATGTTGCATTGATGTATATGTTGCATATGCATTATGTATATGTTGCATATGGATTTATGTATATGTTGCATATGCATGTGCATATATATTGCATATACATGTGCATATGTTGCATTTATGCATATGTTGCATTTATGCATATGTTGCATTTATGCATATGTTGCATTTATGGATATGTTGCATTTATGCATATGTTGCATTTATGCATATGTTACATATGTTGCATTTATGTATATGTTGCATATGCATGTGCATATCTTGCATTTATGTATATGTTTCATATGCATGTGCATATGTTGCATATGCATGTGCATATATATTGCATATACATGTGGATATGTTGCATTTATGTATATGTTTCATATGCATTTTCATATGTTGCATTTATGTATATGTTGCATATGCATGTGCATATATATTGCATATACATGTGCATACGTTGCATTTATGTATATGTTGCATATGTTTCATTTATGTAAAAGACAACCACAAACTATCGTGACACTATATCTTTACAAGATCAAGTACCTATTGCATTAACAAGGCTTGCAATAGGAGATGGGATTATGGGCATAGGGGACACTTTTGGATGCACAAAGAGAACATGTTGTGGTATTGGGCATGACTTTATTAAAGCTATTGCAGCATCTGGTCTTAGAGACACATACATTAGATGGCCTTCAACATTCCGCTTTGTAACATTAGCAAAAGAGTTTGAGGCAATAAGAGGAATACCTTATGTTGTGGGTGCAATAGATGGAAGCCATGTACCTATAATTACACCACGTGAAAGTCATGTTGATTACTTCAATCGGAAAGGTTTTCTCTCTATCTTGTTGCAAATAACAGTAGTTGCCAATGCTCTATTTGGAATTATGATGTAGGATGGGTAGGATCAATGCATGATTCCCTTAATTTCAAGAAGAGAATTAGGATAGAGATGTGCAAGAGGTGAACTAGGTAAGTATTGCTTGGTTGGTGATTGTACATATCCTTCTCGACCATACATGTTAGTCCCATTCAAAGATTGTAAAGAAGGATTATCATGTCTTAAGTATCATTGGAATTTCATCCAATCAAGTATGAGGATGCTAAATGAAAGAGCTTTTGGCATGTTGAAAGCAAGATTTTGAATTTTATTAAAAAGATGTGATATGGGTCTACGTTATATGCCAGATCTTGTTGTTGCATGTCTTGTAGTCCATAATATTTGCATTTGTCATGGAAATGCTTTTGATATGGATTGGGTTCGAGAAGCAAAAGCAGAATTGGCAAGTCAGAATGGGCAAGTAGAAGAGAATGAAATAGTAGTATCCATGTCCTTGGCAGAATTGCGAGCAATACATGGAATGGGATCAGAAGAAGCAATGGATTGTGGTCAATGCACTAATGAAGACGCAATTGATCTTGGGAGCACCTCAGAGCGACGAGACCGGATTGCAAGCATAATGTACAAAGAGCAAGCAAGAATGAATGTGCAAAAGCATTTTGGAAATGAAGCTTTGGAGGAGATGGATACATCATCATCATCATCATCATCATAATGTTTTGTACCAATTATATAATGCTTCATTTTAATGCAATGTATTGTAGCAAGATATGTTTGTTTATGTAATTGTTAAGCTTATTTGCTTTACTTGTTTGATCCTTTTTATGTGTTTGAAAAAGTTTATATAAAAAAGAAGTATATGTTCCGCCATCGTTTGTGTTCACATAGGGCGACGGGACATAAATAACTTTTGCATAATTTCTCCTTTTTGTGTGAACACATGACCGGTGGAACTAAATGATTTTCTCACTCTTCCACCTGAAACACTACACTTTTGAGTGTTTGTACTGCCGGTTCTGTGTGAACCCGACCTTAGGATATAATATTCAACAATTGTATGTAATTAAATATAACAAACGTTTTTCTTATTATCTTTGACATTTGTTTAGCATTTAATTGTTAAGTTTTTTTAAAGATATTGAAGAAATGATGTTAATTCTCTTCTTGTTATGCTATTTAATAGTTCTAGTAAATATATTAAAATCTGAACTCTAACTTTTGTTTTCGCATCATAATTAGAAGATCAAGCCATAAAGATCCTTGTTAATATCCGCCGCGTTCATATGCGATGGGAAGCTTTCGATATATGAAACGTTAATTAGCACTGGTTTGTATAAGGAGGTCTTAACATATGAAAATCCGATATGGTAGAAAATGCAAGGTATAGTGTGTGTCCTATGGAAGAGTTCGTCTTCAACAACAGCTTTTTTGACAGCTATAGCGTGATCAATGCACCGACATGAGCTTTCGAATTCAGTAGATTTTGTCTTGCCGGCAAATCCTACATGAAATTCAGAGGATCCCCAAAAGTTGCTCGTTTTCGATGGATAAGAACATAAGGCGCCTCTCACTCCTTCGACTATCAGTTCCATCTCCTTTCCGCATCGGACTGACTAGCGCTCTAACAGAACGTATTTATAAATAGAGTGTTATACGTCGGTGGCATCTGCTTTACAGAGGCCGGGCTCACGGGTACTCCTGCTTTGATATCTCACGCACATGACATCCCATTGGTCAAGCATCTGCTTTACAGAAGCCTTTCTCACGCCCACATCCGACTTCACATGAATGGAATTTCCTCTCTTTTACAAGCAGCTCGAGATTCTGTTCTTTGTTTCGCACTACATATTCCTTCATCTACATGTCCTACTTTTCCGGCAAGGTGCCCCTGCGTCACTACATATTCTTCCATGTTGATCCATCTACATGTCCTGTTTTTCCAGAAACCCGCACTTGTGCCATACAGGAACAATCATCTACTGAGATACTCACAGAGTCTTAGCCTATCGCGCACATACACACATACGAGTGCGAGTCGTTCAACCTGGCTCAACATTTGTTTCATTGCCTTTCATGGCTCTGCATGTCGGTCAGTGACTACACCCAAAAAATCAAAAGAATATGAGTCACTTGCATCTATTTGCGTGAATGTAAATGATTATGATAAGGTGGAAGTATCCTTTCATGGTTCAGGAGTTGCATATAAACCATTCAGAAGTTCTATTCACACTAGGGAAAATATTCTAAATTTCACTAATCTCGTATCCATGTTTATTATTGAAGAAAAGAGTCTTGATGAGGATTCAAACTCTCAAGGAAAAATTTTCAGTAGGTATTCTACTCTAGCAGAGGAAGACACAGAGGTAGAGGTTTTGAAAGTGGAAGAGGACACAATAACCAAGACCAAGGTCAACAACAAAATCATGCAAGAGGTAGAGGAAAGTTTCAAGGCATTGGGAGCCAAAGCAGTCGTAAAAATTTCGAAAGCAATGATTCCGGTACTCACAATAAAGCATGCTAGAACTCTGGGAAACCTCGAAACTTTGAACATGATTATAGGTTGAACAATCAAAACAACTATGCATCCACAAGTGCATTAACATCACATGATGAATACAATGTCTATTAATGTTTCAAAATCGAGTGGTAACATCTAGTTTGTTGATTAAAGGTTCTTGAAGTCACATGGCCCGTCATGTGGAATGGTTTAGTAGTCTGGAAAAATTGTGACTTCCAAGATATGTTGGACAAATAACTGAATAGGGATCACAAGTCAAGTTTAATGCTGATGGGTTATATGTAGATGAGTACAAAGAGGATGGCATATTGATTGCAAAAGGAAACAAAGCGAGTAGAATGTTTACCTTCAATGTGAAATTTCATGAAATGAATGTAGCCATGTTTGCAAAATGCACAGGAGTTATTGTTGATATAGAGATTTCGCATAAACGAATTGGATTTAGAGAGGCTGAAAATGATGCAGTCAAAGGAGATTGTTAGTGAACTATCAAATTTCAAGGTTGCATAGATGCAAAAGGTATGTAAGCATGTCAATTCGGTAAATAGTCAAGAGCATCACTTTTGCATAACAAGCATGTTATTGAGAATGTGTTAGAAAACAAGCATGTTAGTGAGAATGTGCTAGAAACAGTACATATAGATGTTTGAGATCCTACAAAGACCACATCTATGGGTAGTTGTTACTTTCATTGATGACCATACATGGAAATTATGGGTATATTTCATGAAAGAGAAGAGTGAGGTGTTCACTCACTTCCAAAATTTTAAAGCTATGGTGGAAAAGCAGATAGGGAAGTATATTCAGACATTAAGATATGCTGGAGGAGGTGCATAAATCTCAGATGAGCTCAGTAGCTTTCTAAAAAGTCATGGAATTCGAGGATAGTTTTCATGCAGATACACAACAGACGAGAATGGCATTATGTTGGAAACAATGTCAATATGGTCCAACAATACCTTCATTAGAAGCTCTCTCTTCAAGTCCCACATGGAGGCAACAACGTACGTAGTTGTCTTTAGAAGACTTACCACAAGAAAAAGCAGGCAGTAGCATGGATAAGCAAAAAAGTATCTCAAAGGGGCCACCCGGGTTTGATACTTGGCACGTGCAATGACAGTTTTTTCATTAATCCGACGAAGATTAGTTCAAGATTTTTGTGTGTCTTTTTCGAGTGATCCCTTTTTCATGTGATCCTAGTTTTTCCTATGCTTTATGCTTTTGCTTTTGGATAGATACGAAGCTAGAAAAGAATAACCATTGTTTATTGTTCAAGTACTACTCAAGGAAGCTTCATGGAGATCAAGGAGGAGTCTCATATTCTTGGAGGAGGTGATCAATCTTCTCAAGCTAGGAGGAGATCTTGGAGGCCATCTTGGAGGAGGATTTCCCACTCCTCGTAGAGTTGTGCTTTACATCTTGGTGATTATCAAGAGGATATTTTTCCAATTTACCATCAGCATCTATTGTTGATTTACTATGAGTGGAAAAAAAGTATCTCAAAGGGGCCACCCGGGTTTGATACTTGGTTGGTGCAATGGTAGTTTTTTTCATTAAAAATCTAACAAAGATTAGCTCAAGATTTTCATGTGTCTTTTTCCAGTGATGCCTTTTTCATGTGATCCTAGTTTTTCCTATGCTTTATGCTTTATGCTTTTGCTTTTGGATAGATACGAAGCTATAAAAGAATAACCATTGTTTATTGTTCAAGTACTACTCAAGGAAGCTTCATGGAGATCAAGAAGGAGTCTCATATACTTGGAGGAGGTGATCAATCTTCTCAAGCTAGGAGGAGATCTTGGAGGCCATCGTGGAGAAGGATTTCTCACTCCTCATAGAGTTGTGGTTTACATCTTGGGGATTATTTGGAGGATATTTTGCCAACTTACGATCAACATCTATTGTTGATTTACTATGAGTGGCAAGTCTATTTTTGTTCTTACTTGCTAGATCACTCTTTTTTTAATTAGGTTGATCAAAATTAGTGTTTGCTTTACAACAATTCTAAACTGTGCTTATTCTCCATATTCTCTCTCTCTCACACACACACACACTCTTCATACCTCTTAGGCACACAATTTCTTGTATCTAGTTCCTATTTCTACCTAGATTCAAATATAATCAGTTTGTACCATATACACACATTTTTAATTCCACATTTGAATATAGATAGTGTAGATGAGCCTCATAGCTTACAGTTACACTTGAAATCCTATCTATTCTCTCTCTATCTCTCACTCATAATATTTTTGAATCTTTAAGGTGTGTATGTTAAGGTTCATCTATTGGATGGTCCCGTAAGCCTGTGATATATTGTTATTATGGCCCACTACCACTTCCAACATATGGTATTTAGACATTACAATACCAACATTTGGTATCAAAGCATAGTTGACCTAAAACCTTAACAAGATGAGTGAATATAGACTTGAGAATCAAGAAAAGCTTTCGGGCATGTCTAACTATCCAATGTGGAGTTTTATGATGGTGAATCTGTTAGTATCAGAGGACTTATGGAATATTACCAATGGCACTTATCCAAGACAAAAACAAGTTAGAGAAGAGCCTACTTCCTCTTCTAAGAGACCCCCTCTCCTATTTTTGCTCAACAGGAGGTTAGTGAAGAAGAAGGAACTCATTCATCATCAGGATTCAGTGGTACTACTATCAGATTACTTCCTACAGAAGAGCAATCGAGATGGGATTTAAGGGATGAACGAGCACTTTCATATACTTCTATGGGAGTCAAGAGGCATAATATACCCTACATTGGGTCATGCAAAACCTCTTGTCATGCTTGGTTGGAGTTAGACAATCTCTATCAGAGTAGAAACCCTGCTAGGAAAGCTCATCCAAGGATACAACTAGCCAACACAAGGACAAAAGTTGGTGAATCAGATCAAACACATTTTGAACCTCAAAGATTTAGGATATTAGTTACTCAACGTAGGAGTAAACATTTCATATGAAGAGATGGTAAACACACTTCTTAACTCACTTCCATCATCATATCAGGCTTTTCTTACCTCTATCTCTCTCTATAAGAGGTTGTAGACAGAGAGAGGGAGAGAGAGAGAGAGAGAGAGAGAGAGAGAGAGAGAGAGAGAGAGAGAGAGAGAGAGAAAGAAGAGAAGAGAGAAAGAGAGAGATAGATCGAGATCATAGAGCACGCATAGAAAAGAATAGAGAGAGAGAGATGGAGAAACAACACAGAGGGTCATAGGTGATGGAGTTAGGCAAATGAGAGAGAGAGGCAGATATGTGCTCAGATCCCACAACGGAGGCTAGAGATAGGAGAAGGGATGAGAGAGAGAGACATAGAGAGAGAGAGATAGATAGATAGATAAATAGATAGATAGATCGAGAGAGAGAGACCTCATGGTAGTCGGCACACGTACTTTACTATAGAGAGAGAGAGAGAGAGAGAGAGAGAGAGAGAGAGAGAGAGAGAGAGAGAGATGGAGATAGCGTGGCAGATCGGTGGATAGATTGAAGTTGGTTGTTTTGAGAAAGAGAGAGGGAAAGAGGGGAGGTCACACTTGGCTCCATAGGGCGGTGGAAGATAAATAGTGGTGAATTGTGACCAAACTAAGGTAATGGCTTGTGAGAGAGAAAGATAAAAGCTTCCTTGATTGATAGCAGTAGAAATCTAAAGCAAACGAAAGGTAAAAAGGCAAGAAAGATTTTTAGCTTGGATAATAAACGCCTACTCGCTCAAGAAAGAAACCATAAATTTCTAAAACTCCAACATCTACTTATATATGAAAACAGACACTAGTTATTGTCTTTAGATCAAGACTTTGGGAAATTTAATTTGGATTGATTACATAGCATTAACCTTGTGACTTAAGCTCGGGAAAATTCAAATCATAATTTGTAATGCGATCTTTTGTAGTGAATATATGCCTTGTACATAACAATGTACATTATCTTAAGAGTTTTGAAGGAGAAGCATGAATGCAAATCAAAATAGAAGGAAGATTAAAGTAAATACAAAGGAGACTTATTCCTTTTTTTTATCATACTTTCTTTCCAATCATGAAATTACGACCTTGCGAAATTAACGTTTTTTCTCCTTTAGCCCTGGTCCCCCACAGATTTTCTCTAGGTTAATGGGTGACCTTGAAGTGAACAGAGGTGTTTGAAGTAAAGCTTTTGGAGTTACAAGACCAAAGACCCGAAGTAAAGTGAAGATCCTACCGCAAATGCCGAACAGAAGTTGAAGGACGTCCTTTCGCACTGTAATAATTTGTATTGAGAGATCCACAATATAGTGGAATATTTTGTATTAACCAGAGTCACTTGATGACATTAGTTGTATATTCATTGTCGTCATTGACCATAGTTTGATTATTTGGCACATTGATCCAGTGATTTCTGTTTTTTAGATCATTGTATTTGTCATTCCACATTTGCAATGCATATGCCCTAGGACTTCATTCCATGCGGTCGAGTGGTTTTGGTTTTGATTTCTCTTCCGAGGTGCGGGCCTACCACGTACAATAATCCTATGAGGGCAAGGAACCTAGCATGCAGATGCCGCTCACCGGATCGGGGAACGATGCACACCTAGTGGGGTCTGATCCAACCCTATGCTGCTCTCCCCTCTAGACCTCCTTTGCTCTCCGATAAGGTACATATTTGTCTTTAGAAGACTAATCACAAGAGAAAGTGGGTAGCAGCATGGATAAGTGAAAAGTATCTCAAAGGGCCACCCAAGTTCGATAGCCAGCTAGCACAACGACGGTTGTTTTTTTTATTTTCACTAAAAATCACACAACAATTATTTCAAGCTTTTTGGCTGCCATTTTTGTGCAATCCTTTTTCATGCAATTGTATTTTTTCCTATGCTCTATGCTTTTTCTTTCGGATAGATAAAAAGCTATAAAAATATCCATGGTCTATTGTTCAACTATCACTCAAGGAAGCTTCAATGAGATCAAGAAGGAGTCTCACATGCTTGGAGGAGGTGATCAATCTTCTCAAGCTAGGAGGAGATCTTGGAGACCATCTTGGAGGAGAAGTTCTCACTCCTAGAGGAGTTGTGGTCTACATCTTGGTGATTATCTAGAGGAGATTGTGCCACCTTACCATCAACATCTATCCTCGATTTACTCTGAGTAGCAAGTCTACTTTTGTTCTACTTGCTAGGTCACTCGTTTTTTATTTACGTTGATTAGAATTTGGGTTTGTTGTACAACAGTTCTAAAGTATTCTTATTTTTTATAGTCTCACACACACACTCTTCATACCTCTTGGGCACACAATTTCTTGTATCTAATTCTTGTTTCTGCCTAGATTTGGATATTGTTAGTTTGTATCATATACACACATTGTAATTCAACATTTGAATATAGATAGTGTAGGTGAGCCTCATAGCTTACCATTACACTTGAAATCTTGTGTGTTCTCTCTCTATCTCACTCATCATCATTTTGCGTTTTAAGGTGTGTATGTTAAGGTTCATCTGTTGGAAGATCCTATAAACCTGTGATATATTGTTATTGTGTCCCACTACCACTTCCAACATATGGTATTCAGACCTTAGAATACCAACACATTGTTGAATGAAAAAATAGATATATTGCCAGAATAGCAAGAGCCTTGATGGCTGAGAAGAATATGACTCATTGTTATTGGGAGAAAGTTATGGAAATTTCCATATATATCATCAATTGAAGTCTAACTACTATTGTACATCAAGTTATACCTGAAGAGAAGTTTATAGGTAAAAGCCAAACCTATCACATATGAAAGTATTTGGTTGTACTGTATATGTACATGTTTAAGATGAGTTGAGGATGAAGCTTGATCCAAAAGTAGAAATACATATCTTCATTGGGTACTCTCTTGAGCAAAAGGCATATAAATGTTATGAACCACTCACATGATAGGTCAAGGTAAGCAGAGATGTGGTGTTTGCCAAAATGTGAAGCTTCTATGTCGATGCCAAAGAAGAACTTAATCCTGAATCAAATCATAAAGGAAATGTTGAAAAATCAAGTACAGAATCTCAAGTTTTGAGTGGACATAATGCATCACCAAGCAATAGTTCCAACTCAAATACATGGAGTGAAAGATTGCAAGGAGATTTTAGTCAAGCAAATTCATCAATTACATCAAAGAGAGGCAAAGAAAAGCTTTAGAGTGGTAGTAAATCATCTACAGGTTTTGAAGACATTGATGGAGATTCAAGAGGTTCAAAAAAGAGCCTTGATGAGGAACTTGGATTGTCCTCTATGAAGACTGAGGGAGTAAGAAATGCACCTATAGATGATACAAGGAGAAGTGACCCAAGACGAAGAAGATCTGGGAGTATGCGGAATTCATTACAACAAATGACATATGATAGTTACATGGCTCATTAGTGTGCCTACATGGCCAAGGTAATACAAGATTCTTCTCCTTCTTCTTTTGAAGATGCAATTGGAAACGCAGATTGGGAGCAAGCTATGGATTAGGAGATGGCTGCACTTTATGGAAATGAAACATGGAAGCTAGTTCCATTGCCACAAGGAAACAAACCCATTGTTTGCAAGTGGGTTTATAAGGTAAAGCACAATGCTAATGGTAGCATAAACAAGTATAAAGAAAGATTGGTAGCAAAAGGATATGCATAGTCATATGGCATTGATTATGAGGAAATGGTTAGTCCTGTAGCTAAAATATCTACAATTAGAGCACTTATTGCATTAGCTACAACAAAAGGATGGACTTTTCATTGGATGTATGTGAAGAATGCTTTCTTACATGGTGAGTTAGAGGAGGAAGTACACATAGACCAACCACAAGAATATGAAGATTAAAAACACCCAAACATTGTTTTCAATCCGCAAAAGCATTTGCATGGGCTTAAACAAGTCCCTCGTGATTGGCATGCAAGTCTTGCTACTTAGAAAAGAACCATTGAATTTTCTAGGTCTCATGCAAATCATTCATTATATCCAAAGAAGGGTGATGATGGCAACATGATTGTTGCTATTTAGGTTGATTACTTGATTGTAGGAGGTGATAATGAAGAAAGCACTAAAGAGGTAAAGCAACTTCTTATGCATGAATTTGATATAAAAGATCTTGGTGTGCTGTGCTATTCCTTGGGCATTGCATCTATACATACACAAATAAGTATATGGATGTCCCAAAGGTAATATGCCTTGAGTATGCTGCAAAAGTCATTTTACTTTCCATTAGATGAGAATTTGAAGTTGGATACTACATTAGGTGAAGCATTGGAAAATGTTACTATGTACAAGAAAATTGTGGGAAGTTTGAAATATCTCACTATAACAAGACCTGACCTAATCTACACTGTGGGACTTGAAAGTTAATCTATGCAGGTTCCTAGGAAATCACACTTCGGTGCCGTGACACACACTCTATGATATGTGAGTGCTACTTTGGATTATGCATTGTTTTATGAAGCTGGTGTAGATGTTTTGGTTCATGGATACACCAATGTAGATTGGGTTGGTAGAATTCGAGATAGAAGATGTACTAGTGGCTTTCTATTCTCTCTTGGTAGTGGAGCTATTACAGGGAGTAATAAGAAGCAACTTATTGTTGCTTTGTCAAGTATAGAGGCTAAGTAGAGATGTGCTGCTATCGCAACATGTGAAGCATCAGAGATAGAGATGCTACTTGCACATTTAGGTGTGGAGGTGAAAAAGCCTATCACCATCTATGGTGATAATCTTTGCAGCATAAAACTAGCACAAAACCTTGTTTTCCATGCTAGAACAAAGCATATTGAGGTGCATTATTATTTCATCACAGAAAAGGTACTAGTACGTGATATTGACCTTTTTTATGTAAGGATAGATCAAAATGTTGCTAATATACTCAGTAAAGCACTTAAAGCTGACAACTTGAAGAAGTTTTGAAATTATTAAATCCATTCCCTTCTTGAATCTTATAATAAAATGGGTCACTTTTTCTCTCTGAGTCAAGATGAGCTTCCTATTATCTGTTGATGCTTTGGACTCCAATTTTAGTTGATCCTTTCTTAGCAACAAGCGAAACATCTTAGAAGAGATGTCCATTGCATAGATAGTCTGATTGATTCTACATTCTCCATTGAATCCTTTAAATTCTCTTAGTGGGACAATGTTTATAATCTGATAAATGCTGGTCCTCTACTATTTGTATCTCATCTCGCCATGGATTCAAGTGCATGTGGAACAAATGATGTAAAAAAGAAAAAGGGTTGGTCCACCATGCCCATTAGATTTAAAAGAAAGCCTTGAGAAATAAGTAAAAGTAGATTTCAATTCTTAACTTCAGATAGACTAGTTGCTTTAGATATTGTGCAGCTTTGTTGTGGGTTAAAATGTTTATACAATCAATTATGAATGAAGAATTCAAAGGATCTAAGAGAAGTTCTTCAAATTAGGTAATAAGAGAAAAGATATATATCTTGTTGCTCACATGCAAATGATTGAGGATAATATGCCAATATCACATGCTTCATTTGAATGTTAGTGTAGTCAAGGGATCTGATGTTGTAGGGCTTCATTTAAAATAGCAATGAGCTTGGGGAATTGGAGAATCCATAAGGTTCAGTAGAAACTTATCAACGGAGATCTCATCTTTGAAATTTTTTATAAATTGGAAATAAAGGATATATTGATGCTCATGCAATGAGCTGGATGTCGAACTATTTTAGTTTGCACTGTGAGGTTATGCCTACCACTTGAAGGTTACAATTATCAAATAACTTTATATGTCAAGAAGTATTTCAGCTCTATAGAGAAGAGATACTCAATAAAAATGAGAGGTTTGTGTAGTATTGCCATTTTACTACATCATTGAAAGAAAATTTTAACAATGGTACTATTCCTCGAAATGTTAGGATGGGTGAATGCTTAGTTTGTGCCACTTTGAAGCATGGTTAAGGGAGCCAAAATAGTTTTAGAAAAAAATAATTTTAAAATTGTTCTCTAAGAGCATCGTGAGAGTGAAGATTTAAAAAGAAATAAGTCACTTCATCATAGATGTGAAGCACTTAAATATCCAGAGCATTCTCGGAGAGAAAGAGGGTCATGATGGGATGAGTAGAGGTCAGATCAGGGCTGTCATCCTATTTGGCGAGTGGCGTTGCACCTGCTTAGGGATAGTCTGATGATAGCCCCCCGTATGTGCTTCAAGTTGGAGCAAAACACTAGCACCTTCTTAGGGATAGTCTGATGATAGCCCCCCATATGTGCTTCAAGTTGGAGCGGAACACTAGCACGGAATCATGGAGTAGGTAGTCATGGTAGAACGTGAAATTGACAAATAAAAAACTCAAAGTAGAGACACCTTACACATCAACACTTTAATACATAAGAGTTATATAGTATGTATACAATGAATGAGATGATTTGTAATGGAATAATACAACATAGCTAATCATGTAGGGATGGATCAAATAATCGCGAGACAAAGTTAAAGTCACCATCCACGTGATGTCGGATAATACAACACTAACAATCCAAAAAAGATGTGAGGTTCCTTAAATTTTGTGACAAATAGTAGTCTTAAAACCTCAAGCTCTATAATAGGCGGAGGCTCCAAATGTGAACTACTATCGAAAGGATCACTTCTCTTCTTTAAATCTCTCGTTCTCTTAAAATAAAAGCATTGGAAAAACCTAACGAAGATGTGAACTAAATTTATACGATTCCCAAATTTCTATTTTCCAGAAGGATTTGATGCTTGGATTCTTCTCTTCTTTCTATTCTAAATTTAGGCCTTCTTTTTCTTCTTTTCTAGATCTTTAGGAAAGTTCTACTCTTCCATTATAATTTGATTTTCTCTTTTTAGTTTTGTTTCCATTTTTTCTATTTTTATTTTTCATTTTCATATTCTCACTTCTGTTCATTTTCTTTTTATTTTTGAGATGAATGCTTCATTTCATTTCACATGTATATACAAAAATATTTAATTAAATCAAGGCTTAAGGAGTCCAAACAATCGATTTTTTAGACAACATACTTAGGGGTTTCTTATGGAAGAGGTTGCAAAAACATGATCATTGGTCAAATATATACATAAATCGTTAAAAAACATGGGTTTCTAAGGGTTTAAATTTAGTTTTCCAAGGGTTAAAAGTTATTTTTCAAGGGTTTAAAGATACGGTTTTTTGGTTTTCAACTAGATCTCAAAGGCTTTAGGGTTCCTTAACCCAATAATCTTGGGGTAAAATTTACGCAAAATTTAAGAGGTTTTAAATGTACATGTTTTTGATGTTTTGATGGGTTGAAAGTTACATATCCATTAGGGTTCCAAGTAGTTATAGACACCTTTTAGGGTTTCCAATTAGGGTACATGTACACGGATTTCATGTTTTCTTTTGAATATACACATGGTGGGTTTGAATGGTTAAGATTTAACAATAGAAATAGGGTTTGAAGAGTTAAAGAGTCAATGGGGTTTATTACAAGTATTACAAGTTTCTAGGGTTTTCCTAGGTGAAATACTCACTTAAAAATGCAACTGAAATGTTCCTCATCACACAATCAAGGCATATATACATCATTGGTCTTCATCTTCTCCGTGCAAATATTCACTCATAAGTTTAACAAATATGTTTACTCATTTCATAGTTAGGAAGTAATCAAAAGAAATAAAAATAAAAAAATATTAGTACACAATCCGCAAGGGATTTCATCCTTAGATCCATCTCCACTCAGCCTTCACACTATCTTGATGGGCCAACCTATAAAATAAAAGGGCCTCAAGATTCTTTTTGAAACTCTTTTCAGTTTTCTTCTTATGTTTTTCTTTTGAAATCAAATAAATTTTCATATGCAAATGTAGGTTCTAAGCAAAAAAGTGATGACTTTAAAGTGTGTATATCATTATTCAAAACTCCTTCGGTCAGCATACTACCTTAAAAAATAAGTGAGACTTCTCGTATAGAGATCATTTAGACTTTCTAAGAACAATCCTTCCTATCAACTCGTTTCAAAGTCAGTTGTAATTTTATATAAATGCTCATAAGATCTGTTGATATAATCTGGTAATGATGTGTGTGAACACACTAGGACCGTTGGGCACTATTTTCCCTCTTTAGGAGGTTTCTCCCCCTGCTTGTATATATGCCTATTGCCTTAATGGGTTACTTATCTTTGTACATTCTAGTGGTAATACTTTCTGTATTGTGTGTTAATGCTCCAAGATTCTTATTCTTCCTTGTGCTATTAACATGCTTTCGTAGACCTCAAACTCCACCAATTGGTATCAGAGCAGGTCGTCGCTTCTTCTAGGGTGTCGTTGATGCCCCTCTGGCCACTATCTGAGAATCACACAAAATTTGGTGATCATACTCAAGGTGCTTAGGGTGATCAAAATTTTTCTGAGCATACTTAGCATCATTCACATCCCTCTGGTGTCGAAATTGCAATTTGAGCTCATTTCCACCTCCAAATGCTCTATTGTACTTTTTTCTTTTTGTGCCAAAGATATATACATGTTTCAGTTCGCTAGTATAAGCATCTCTACATGTTTAGCAAAACTCATTAGGGTAGTTCTCTTCAACTTTTCCATATACAATCATTTTTCTACATCAGGGTATTGTAGGAATGGTCATGGCTGAAAGCAATGATGTATTCCGTATGTTGGCTATTGAGGATAAATTTGATGGTATGAATTACCCATTATGGGCTTATATGATGCATCATGCATTAGTCACAAAAGAACAGTGGAATATTGTGTAGGGTGTTGAAAACATCCTATTACACCTACAAATCTAGATATTGAAGCTCATGTAGATGGCATCAAAGATGGTGATATTCTATAGATTCTTGCTCATGCTGTAGTTTCTACCGCACCTACTATAGACAAATTTGTTGGGATGGCAGAGATGCTCACCCACATGCATTGATAGCCTTGTCTGTCAAACATGCCATTATTCCTAACATTCACTCTCTTAAAATAGTTAAGGATGCTTGTTATACACTTACCACTTTGTATCAAGCAAGGAATGAGGCTCGTGTTGCTTACCTCGGAAAATAGTTGGAAATTGAGCACATAACTGAAGGTGATTCCATGGTTTTTTTACTAAGATCGACGATTTGAAAGAACAATTGATTGTTTCTTTATGAAGTCCTACCTGACAGTTCACTTGTGTGGACTATTCTGAATGGTCTTCCCGATTCATATCAGAGTTTTGCTTCTACTCTTTGTTTATGATGAAAGGCAATCCAAATGCCTTAACATTTGAGAAGTTAGTCTCTGTTTTGTTACAAGAAGATCAGTCTAGGCCGAACAGGCCCATTATGCGTGTTGCAGATCAACCTTTCCTAGCTAGTCAGAAACGCAAAGTTAAATGAAGATCTTCTACTAGTAAGTAGAAATCTGCTAGTTCTGCACAATCAAAGAATGATGACAGAGATGAAAAGAAAACAAAAAATCAGAAATTGTTTTGCAAGTATTGTGAAGAAAAATATCATGTGATAAAGAATTCTCCAAAATTGGATGCTAAAGAGGCAAAGAAAAAAGAGGCTAGAATGGTTGTAACGGAGGCCTCTACACTGAAAATAGAGTCTGCTAATCTAGTGCAGAATGAAGAATGGGCATTTACTACTGTTTGTATTTTTGACCCATCTTCTCCTTAACAGTGTATGTCTGCAAGAGACTCATATATTTGCTACTTCGATAATGGGGAAACCAAACATATTACCTCGTAGCATAGTTTCTTCACTTCAATTGAGCCTGCCACTACAGGGAATATTGTCATATGTGCCAACAACTCCTGTTATCCTATCATGGGAGTTTGTAAGATCATTTTGACTAGTGTTGATGGTAGTTCTTTTACATTGTTGGATGCTTTATTTGTGCTAGGGATAAAAAAGAATCTGTTATCAATTTCAGCTTTAGCTAAGATTGTCTTGGTTGTGAAATTGGTTGATAATAGATGTACAATTTGTTGGTGTAAATCAAGCCTTCACACTTGGCTTTGATTTGTACCTTGAAGACTCAACATAAAGCTTGGACCTTGGAAGCTTAGTTTGAGTTAATTCATGAAGATATCACTTGAAGAATGAGCCATAGGAACTCATGCTTATATGTTCTAACTTTTTACTCATTGTAAAAGTCATTGTGACTTGGCATGTACATGTAATCATACCTACTTGATTAAGTCGTGGAAAACTTGATCGATTGAGTGGGTGAATGATTGAGAGAATATCTCATTCACTTTTAGGTACAAGATTCTAGGAGATTTGAATTAGAGTTCAAATACAAATCCTCACTCAAACCATATATATGTGAAGGAAAAAGTCGCGGATATACTACACTCTTCCCGAGGCATTTCTGAGTAAATCTTTGAATGTGTGAGTGCTACACTATAGCCTACACATCTGAGTACCATTGAGCATCACATTCTATGCCAATGGGAATGTACAATCAATAGAATTAATACATAGCATCATATTCATAATCTCTGTTTTTCTCTGAGTGACTACTTTCAACTCTGTCAACTTCCAAGAGGCATATCTCAAGATCTACTGAACCAAATTGGATGATTCAAAGTGCATTGGATTCAGCTCAAAGTCTACTATACACGTACAAAATTTCAAGGCTATTTGATCAACCATTACAGAGAAATCCCAATCGAGGTGCTCACTGGTCTGTGACTTAAGTCTCCTAAAAAGTCGGGGGTGTACCTTATTTTGCTAAAGTGATTTCTCCGAGTGTGGTTTATCATTTCCTTTCATTCCACTTGCAAATGGGAGCTTACTAAGCTAATAGAATATCTCTAGAAGGAATTTTACTAATTGTAACTACACTGGTCACACTGAGCATAACACTGAGCAGGTGTCAATACCAAAATAGCAAGTTTTTTCAGGATTCTTGAAGTCACAAGTAGTTTGTTTTGATCTAATCATTACTCAACTCATTTCCGAAGTACATATAGCATATTTTGGTGTCATTTGGAAGCTAAGCAAGTGTACTAAGCATATCTGGAGTCAAAGGAGGGCAGGTGTGAAGCAGGTTTTGCAGCACCAACTCAGTTCTTGAGTGCATCCAATCATCACTCCCAACAGTGGTATCAGAGCATATAGGGAAATCATGGGTGATGGTTTCCCTTCCTTCATTGACAAATTAGACAGGAACAACTATCAAGCTTGGTCTCTAAGGATGAAGACCTATCTACAAGGAAGGAGCTTGTATGGATTCATATCAGGAGATGAGGAATTGCCCTCATTCAAAGCTAGAGGCCTACCCACCAAGGAAGAGCAAGAGAGACTCAATCAATGGTGTGCAAAAGATGCTTTGGCAAGGTCATACCTTCTAAACTCTATTTCTGATTTCCTTCTACCACACATAAGGAATTGCAAAACTTCCCAAGAGACTTGGGAAACCTTGTCAACTTACTTTTCACCAAGCACAAGGGCCAGAAAGAATCAGCTATGGGTTGAGTTTACAACTCTTAGGAAGCAATCAAAGCAATCTGTCTCAGATTTTGTTACCAAAGTCAAGGACATTGCAGACCAACTTGCAAGTGTTGGAGAGGAGATTGAGGAAGAGCAAATAGTTAGACAAGTGATCAATGGACTAAAGGCAGATGACAAGTGGGAGAGCTTTACCACAACAATGGACTTATACATGGACATCGAAGCACCTGATCTAACAACTCTGATTGGACAACTCTTCACACATGAAGCAAAGATTACAAAGAATGGAGAGCAATCAAAAGGTAACAATCCCTCTGCCCTTTATACTGATAAGAAGATAAAAGGTAAAGGCAAAAGTAAGAAGGTTGATGAAGAAGGCTCTACCTCCCAAGCAAACTATGCTGGGAGAGGTAGATCTTCTAGAGGTAGGGGCAGAGGAGGTAAGTCAGGTAGGGGGAGACCCTACAACCAACCTCCATGCAATATTTGTGGCTTGTCTAATCATACCACAGATGAATGCTACAAAAACTACAAGAACCAAAGAGGAAGAGGTCACCAAAGAGAAGGATACTCTCAAGGCAGAGGCAGATTCAACCAATCTCAAAACTACCATGGCTACAACAATAACTACAATCACAATAGCAACTATCAAGGTGGATAAAGGAATAGCAAGGATTACAAGAATTATGCAGAGGAGCAAGATGACTCCCTATTGATCATGAATATGACTTCTAAGTCAGGTATCAATGATGATCACTTATTCTATATTGATTCAGGTTGCTCTAATCATGTAGCTGGAAATGTTGCATTACTTTCTGATTTGGAAGAACCCAAAGGCAAGCACCAAGTGCAGACACGTGATGACACTAAACATTCAGTTGTTAAAGTAGGTAATGATCTTCTAGAGGTAGGGGCAGAGGAGGTAAGTCAGGTAGGGGGAGACCCTACAACCAACCTCCATGCAATATTTGTGGCTTGTCTAATCATACCACATATGAATGCTACAAAAACTACAAGAACCAAAGAGGAAGAGGTCACCAAAGAGGAGGATACTCTCAAGGCAGAGGCAGATTCAACCAATCTCAAAACTACCATGGCTACAACAATAATTACAATCACAATAGCAACTATCAAGGTGGATAAAGGAATAGGAAGGATTACAAGAATTATGCAGAGGAGCAAGATGACTCCCTATTGATCATGAATATGACTTCTAAGTCAGGTATCAATGATGATCACTTATTCTATATTGATTCAGGTTGCTCTAATCATGTAGCTGGAAATGTTGCATTACTTTCTGATTTGGAAGAACCCAAAGGCAAGCACCAAGTGCAGACAGGTGATGACACTAAACATTCAGTTGTTAAAGTAGGTAATGATCTTCTAGAGGTAGGGGCAGAGGAGGTAAGTCAGGTAGGGGGAGACCCTACAACCAACCTCCATGCAATATTTGTGGCTTGTCTAATCATACCACAGATGAATGCTACAAAAACTACAAGAACCAAAGAGGAAGAGGTCACCAAAGAGGAGGATACTCTCAAGGCAGAGGCAGATTCAACCAATCTCAAAACTACCATGGCTACAACAATAACTACAATCACAATAGCAACTATCAAGGTGGATACAGGAATAGGAAGGATTACAAGAATTATGCAGAGGAGCAAGATGACTCCCTATTGATCATGAATATGACTTCTAAGTCAGGTATCAATGATGATCACTTATTCTATATTGATTCAGGTTGCTCTAATCATGTAGCTGGAAATGTTGCATTACTTTCTGATTTGGAAGAACCCAAAGGCAAGCACCAAGTGCAGACAGGTGATGACACTAAACATTCAGTTGTTAAAGTAGGTAATGTCAAAACGAGTGATGGTAATCAGAATTTATTGAGCAGAGTATTGTATGTTCCAACAATCACCAAGAATCTAATGAGTGTAGGTCAGATTGTGGAAAAAGGTCTACAGGTTAGGTTCACACAACATGGTGCATATGTGGAGGATCCAAGACATGGATTCAGAAGGATAGCCAAGGGAGAAAAATCAGGTAGATTGTTTACTTTTGAACTTGAAGACACTAAGAATATTGCTTTGTACAACTATAAAGATCAAACCCTATCAGAATTGGAGATTTGGCACAAGAGATTAGGTCACATTGGAGAGAGGACCATAAAACAAATGAGCAGGGATCAATGTGTGCTTGGGATACCTAATGTATCCAAGCAACACATGATATACAAGTGTGAGGCTTGTCAATTTGGTAAGTCACACAGATTTCCCTATACCAAGAAAGGTTTTATGCATGAAGATTATCTGGAATTGGTGCATACAGATGTTTGGGGACCTAGCAAGGAGCCATCCATATCTGGATCAAGGTACTATGTGTCCTTCATTGATGACTATAGCAGATGGACTGTCTTATATTTCATGAAACATAAAGATGAAGTATTTAATTGTTTCAAGAGGTACCTTGCACTAGTTGAAAATCAAACAGGTAGACATTTGAAGAAGCTAAGGTCAGATGGTGGTGGAGAATACTTCTCCAATGACTTTGAAGATTTCTTGCAGGAAAGAGGCATCAAGAGGGAGATTACTACAAGGTACTCACCTGAACAAAATGGGGTAGCTGAAAGGAGGAATAGACTCATTGTAGAGACAGCTAGGTCTATGCTAAATGAAAAGAAATTGCCAAATTACCTATGGGCAGAGAGTGTATCTACTGCCACATATTTAATTAACAGGTTGCCATCAAAGACACTTGATGGAATGACACCCTATGAGGCTTGGCATGGTAAGAGACCATCTCTGGATCATTGCAAAATCTTTGGTTGTGTTGCATATGTGCATATTCCCTCATAGGTAAGGGGAAAGCTAGACCCTAAAGCTATCTTCATTGGTTATGATTTGAATCAGAAGGGATACAGGTTCTATAACCCCTCAAACAAAGGCTTCAAGGTAAGCAGAGATGTCATCTTTGATGAGAATGATTCATGGTATGAAAATGAATGCAGGAAGGTTAGTCTACCTTATGACATGGAAGAAGACTTCCCCAAGCTTATCAAGGAAGAACCAATCCAGAAAGAAGACACAAACTCAGATGATGAAGACACCATCAACATTGAAGAGTTCAAGGCTTGGAAATCCAAAGGGAAAATGAAGATGAAGAAGCTAGAGGATATACCAGAATCCTCAACTCAAGCTATGAGGAGATCTCAGAGAGAAAGTAAGAAACCTATTAGGTATGGGTATGATACTTCCCTTGTAACCAAGCATTCTGTATATCTTGCAAAGGATCTCTTAAATGAAGAACCAGGTACATTTGAAGAAGCAATTACTAAACCAGAATGGAAGGAAGCAATGGATGAAGAAATGGAAGCTCTCAAGGAAAGTGATACTTGGGACTTGGTACCCAAGAAAGAATCTATGAAGGTGATAGGATCTAGATGGATCTACAAACTCAAGAGGAATTCAGATGGTACAATAAACAGGTATAAAGCTAGGTTGGTAGCCAAGGGTTTTGCACAAACCCAAGGCATTGATTATGAGGAGACATTTTCTCCTGTGGCCAAGATGCCAACTATCAGAGTTATGGTGAGTGTAGCTGCATCCAAGAATTGGAACATGTACCAATTGGATGTGAAGAATGCATTCTTGAATGGTTGGATATCTGAAGAAGTCTACATGTCACAACCACCTGGCTATGAAGATCCCAAGAAGGTAAACTATGTTTGTAAATTGAAGAAGGCTCTGTATGGGTTGAAGCAAGCACCTAGAGCATGGAATTACAGGTTGACAACCTACCTTCTAGACCAAGGATTCATAATGAGCAAAGCAGATACTTCATTGTTTATCAAAAAGGACAATTCAGAGGTAATATACTTGTGTGTCTATGTTGATGACATCATTATTACAGGAAATGATGTTCAGGGAATTAGACACATCAAAGGACAGATGATGAAGGAATTCAAGATTAATGATCTTGGATTATTGAAGTACTTCCTAGGACTTGAATTAGTCTATACAAATTCAGATATCTTTATTACTTAGAAGAAGTATATTCAGGATATGGTCAAGAAGTTTAATTTGCAGGAAGCTAAAGTCTCAAGCACTCCTATGGAGGTCAACCATAAACTCAGTGCTCATGAAGGAGAAGAACTCCAAGATATTATAGGTTACCAAAGTTTGGTAGGTAGTCTAAATTATGCTACCTTAACCAGGATTGATATATCATATGGTGTTAGTGTACTTAGCCAATTTATGCACAACCCAAGAGTACCTCATTTAGAGGCAGCAAAGAAGATAGTAAAGTACCTAAAGGGAACACAAAATCATGGTTTGTACTTTCCCTATTCATCATTGTTAGCAGCAGACAAGGAACTGAAGGACTAACGAGGCATGGCAGTCAGAGAAGAGAGTCAGAAGGGAGAGAAGGCACAAGCAGACAAGGGAGTCAACGAAGATCTGGCAAATAGGCCAATAATTTTCTTCAGGAAGAACACGTATGAGCATTCACGCAAATCTAGCACTAAGGCAACCCTTTAGTTTTTCAAAACCCTTACACCAATTAAAAGTGATTCTCATCACTAAACACCATTGTAAATACCATTTCATATTTTTGTAGCTCCAGTTTGTGCAAGCCAAGGAGTCCTTGAGCTTGAGGAGCTTTAGAAGTATCTACCTGCCAATTTTCGTATTTTTTAGATCTTGTTTGAGCCCTCAAATAAGCCCTGGAACCTAATTTTTAACTAGGCCGGACACTAGGTCTGAACAGGGCCAAAGCTAGTCAAAAACTATAAAAAGAGCTAGAGAGCTCATTTTTGGGGGTTAGATTGTAATTGAAACAAACTAGTAAGAGCTTCTTGAAAGTAATCTAAGAACTCCATTGATTCTCACTCTTTGTCTTGCCGTGTGTGCGCGTGTGTGTGTATGTGTGTGCATGATTGTGTGCTTCTCACTCACGCACTTGTGCCGCCACTTGCTCAAGGTCTTCATACCATCCTCACGTCTTCCCGGATTGACATTAAAGGAGGTGCTACTCATCACTGAGCTACACCAAATTTTGGCGCCGTTGCCGGGGATCGAATTTTGAGGACGAGCAAGTGATGGTAAGACGTAGAGTTGACGCGTTGGAGTTGTAGGTATTTTCTTCACTTTCATCTATTTTCTTGTTTTTCCTTCACCATCTTCATCATCATCTCCCACCTCCATCTCCATCATCGCGAAAATTTCTGTTTTTTTGATTATATCACCTTCCCCACCTCATTTCCCTCATTTCACTTGTGAGAGAGAGCGAGAGAGCGATATTGCGTGTGTGTTTTCTTGCATGTTTCTTGAGCTTTTTGCAGGACCTTGCTGAATCACCATCCCCAGCTCCCTGCGCAGGTACGAAACTCGTCGAATCTGTCTCGCAGTCGCCAGCCTCTGTCGATCGCGATCGACAGAAAATTCGATCATTTGGTAAAACAAAGTTCACCACTAGCACAAGCATGATGAGCACATCCCAAATCACCTAAAACAGTAGAAAAATTCCGTGTTTTTCTGTCAATCGCGACCGACACCCTCTGTCAATCGCGACTGACAGACCCTGTCAATCGCGATCGACAGACCTCACGACCGACAGACTGCCACGTAGGACCCTGTCAATCGCGATTGATACCGTCGATCGCGATCGACAGCCACGACCGACACCTCTGTCAGTCGCGATTGACACCGTCGATCGCGACCGACTAAAATTCAATGACTGATTGACTTTTACGCGTAGCCACGTGTCCATCGCGACTGATAGGCCCCCGATCGACTGAAATTTTGGCGAAAAATCCGGAAAACGTGTCGATCGCGATTGATACCGTCGATCGTGATTGACAGCCACGATCGACTCTGTCGATCGCGATTGACACTGTCGATCGCGACTGACAGGCCCGACGGACACCTCTGTCAATCGCGATTGACAGACCTGTCGATCGCGATTGACAGGCTTTTCGGCCAAAAATTAGGGCTTGCTTTTGTTCAAACTTTGGGATAATTTTGGGGCAAAATAGTCAATCCATTAGCATTATTGAGGTTCCTACACTTGTGTTTTGGGAGAAAATCCTAGGATCTGTTAGCCAGATTGAATCCTGTCTTACCCCCCTAAACCCTGAACAGTCATAACTTCTTCATACGAAATCAATTTTTTGAGCTCTAGGGCTTGTTGGAAAGCTCGTGGCATATACTACACGCCCTCAACTGTTTTTTATAAAGATAATGCGTTGATTTTCAGATAGGGTATTTTGAAGTTGACCATACCTAGGGGGATCAAAGTCAGGGGTCTTTAGAATTGTTTTCTTAAAAATCACTATGCAAGTTAGTGTTTGTGCTACAGGACTGAAAATCATCAGTTCTGTCTTTGAAATTTAAATCTTAAGGCTAACTTGGGAACTCTTACAGATCTATTGAGAGCTTCGAAAGGTGTTCTAAGCAAGTGTAAGTGCAAGCTTGGGAACACACTTCCTGGGCACTCAAGGGCAACCAAGCAGAAAACAAAAGGTTGGAAACTTTTAACCCCCTCTGTCAATTCATAGTTTAGGCTAAGAACGACTAGAGATAGGAGTAAGTCAGGGCGACGATAGGTAGGTATCAAGTTGAAGACTACCTAAAAACTCCAGTTCAAGCTAAAAACCTAATCTCTGTATTGTCGATAACATAAAGAAAAGAACCTAACGTGGAACGATCAACCTAAAAGCACGAAGAACATTCAAGTATTCCTGACGACGTAATATTAGACAAGACCTTAAACACGAGAAATAACTAAAAAGAACCAAGCGACTAATATAAAGTAACCAGCAACGAGGTTGTACTCTGGGCAAAGAATTGGGCTACTTAGATAGGCATATGAACCTTAGATCAGGACGACATCTAGTAAGGGAGAGACAAAGCCTTAGATCTTCAGAGGCTAGTGTTAACCACACTGCTAGGTCTTGGGCCCAGCAGTTGAGCCACCACTCGTACTACCCTAGCTCTGAGACCAGTGAGTCAGAGATGTCTCAAGGCATGGACAGACCTACAGGAAGTTCAGGAGTGCCTTACTTGCACAGGGTAGAAGGCCCTTACAAAACACAGTTGGAATACCTTAGGACCAACCGATTAGGTGCTAGCATCTATGAGGACGGCCTAGGAAGATCTGTGGTACAGATTAAGAATCCTGATCAATCCATAGGACTAGAGCACCCAGCCGTCAAGTTTGAAAACGGAGCTTATGTGGATAAAGAAGGAACCATATACGTAGTTACCAGTCACCCAGATAGGACAGATGAATTTGGGAACGTAATCTCAGAAGCAGACTTAGGTGACTTGGAACAAGGAAACATGGGTGTAGAACCTAGAACCCCCCGAGGCACATCGGCTCTCACTAGGATTATCACACCGGAATGGATTCCCCAAGACAACAAGAGCATAGATTTGCTCCTCAATCGAGAAACTGACGAAGCCTTTTGGAGGTATAAATCTGATCAGCCAACTGATATAGGAACAATCATGATCTATGAGTTTAAGGATCCTGATAGCCCAGGCAGAGTGACCTACTTAGATCACGCTTCGGAGAGGATCTTTGTGGTGATAGAAAATGATAGGCATGCTTACACCTGGAAGGGTGAATTCGTTTTCCCCCAACCAAGATCGAATGTATCATATGGTCACCCTAGAGCTGGAACATCCCAAGCTCATGGAATGCAAAGAGACAGACGTAGAGCTAGACCAGAAGTAAGCTTTGCCAACCCAGTGGGCAGAGAAAGAACGAGGACGGAAACGAATAGAGTGGAACCTGAGGGACATAGAGCTCCGGGGAACCAAAGAAATGTGGATGGATTCCCTCTGCCGAGACCTAGAGAGCACACAAGGACTCTGAGGCCAACCCAGCTAGTTAAGTGCATGAAGAATTACTTCGATGGCACAGGAGATCCCTATGATCATGTGGCGGAGTTCAAGCAAGTCTTGAGAGCGTGGAGGATCTATTCACGCAGTACAATGCCTTCGGTCTAACCCTTAGGAACATAGCACTTACATGGTTTTAGCCATTGGATGAGCGACAATTCAGGTGTATAGACCAACTCCTAGAAGCTTTCATTGTAGAGTTATCTAAGAGTGGCATAAGACACAATACCTCCTCATTCATTCACAGCTTCAAACAGACTTCCCAAGAGACTGTAAGATTGACAGGAAGAAGATTTAGACAATATCTTGAAAGATGCCTTGTTTCGGAGCTACCCACACCTGCCAAACAAGTAGCCTTATTCCTTGATGGATTGCTGAGTACGAAATTGAGATCCTATGTGTATCTGAAGGACCCTAGGACTATAGAAGAGTGTGTACGCATGTGCATTGACATTGAGGATAACCTAGGGGAGGAGTTAGAGCTTGCTAAGATATACAAAGATTCGGATAGTGCCTCTAGCCTCTCTTCCACGCAATCCACGTCAATCGAGGAACTTGCAGAGAAAGTAGCTCAGAAATTAGGTGTAACTAGCAAACAAATCCCAAGGTTTGCTCCTGTGAAAAGGTGCTATACTTGTGGTGGTGACCATATGGCAAACGTGTGTCCCATTATGGCTCAACCCCAGATCAATCCAAATAGCCAATATTGCACCCTAGAACGAAGATACACAAATCACACAGCACAAGACTGTCCTTACAACAAGCAAGCGGTCAGACAAACCTACCCTCAGCCCTACCAACAAGGCAGATACCAGAACCAAAATCCACCACAACAATATGCTAGACCCCAACAAACCTACCAACCACAATATCAGGCCCAACAGAGACCCCAACCGGTGCTAGCTCAACAGCCTCCAAACCCCGCTAACGTAATCCCTGTAAAGTATACCGCGGCAGAAGAAAACCTGAATAGGGCCATAGTACCAGTAACCCCATTGATCTTAGAAAGTGATCCCAGTGACCATAGCTTTGATTCTACACATGTTGATAGTCCCCAGGCCTACTACATGCAGTCTCCTGAACACGGTGAGTCCTACTATAGTGAAGAGCCAAATGAGCTAAGTTGGGAGTCAGATTACACGAATGTCATGTATACAAACCCCAACCCTAGACCCCAACCTAGGCAGGTACGACCACCATTTCCTAGAGGACCATGCTACAGATGTCAGGGAGATCACTTCATCCGTGATTGCCCCATGCCTGCACCTACACAACCCCAATCAGTGACAATCTAGGGCTATTGCCAAGAGTGTGGAAAGGAGCATCTCTTACGAGATTGCCCTAAGAATCCTAATAATATGCCAAAAATCACTCCCATTAATGTGATTGGGTTGGTTTTAGATTCCTCAGGAAGTGTCACTTCCACTGCACCAGTACAGGTAGTCACTAGAGCTCAGGCATTGCAGCAAAACCAAGGGGCAAGCCAGGAAAAGGGCCCAGAGGCTAGTGAAACTCAGAGCATAACCAAGAAAAGGACTAGAGCTTGGAAAGATAGTCGGGAAAGAATGAAAAGGCAATGGGCAAAGAAGATGAGTGAACTCGAGGAAAGCGTAAGAGAAACAAGAGCCAGAATAACCGAACTCACAACTCAAACTCCCTCTCACATTACTCCACCACCACCATTCCCATCTCCATCCGACCCACCACCTTCCAACCCGCCTCATACTACTCCACCACCCCCCAAAGTAGGATCATTCCTAGCAGATCCCACTCCCGAGGACCTAAACATGATGCTTAAAGCATATCAGACCAGAATCCAAGAAGGGCCAACCATGACCGATCATGAAAAATGCTACCCTAGAGCCGAGCTAGAGCTTGAATGAACTAAAATTTGTGCTAAGATGGTGGAATTGGCTCAAGCCATGTTCGAAGCTAGCCGCCTCTTTAACATCTCTAGCTCAGCTAAGACGCAGTTACACTTTGAGGGACTGCTAGAAAGAATAGAGAGGCTAATTGCACAATCAGAAAAGGAACCTGCCCCTCAAAGAAAGGAAAGGGCAAGGGAACAGATAAGCCAGCCTCTTTAGGAAGCCCATGTGCCTCCTCAAGAAGCTTATCTTTCCCCCCAAAAGGCAGATGAGCCTCCCTCAAAAGCTTACGTACCTCCACAGGTTGCCTAGATTCCTTCTCACGGAGCATATGAGCCTGTTCGGAAAAGTAATAGAATAAGTAATCCTCCCCAAGAAGCTTGTGCTCCAGCCATCTATGAGAACGAGGAGAGAGCCAACGATAGAATAAGCCCTCCTTCCCAGGTTGCTTATGTGCCTAATTCTACGGAGCCAGACACTTCTTCTTCTATGAATCGGTTTGCACCAGACTTCCTACGAGAGATTCAAGAAGACAAATGGGATAACGAAAGTGAAGTCGCCCCTCCCTTTGAACTTGTGGATGATGCACACGACCAATTCCCACAAGACATCCCATCTATTTACGGGGAACATGAGAGTACTCAGTCTCACGAGAGATTGGACTTTGAGTCTAATTCCATACAAGAGCTACCCCACTTCATAGGCCCATGGGAAGCAAAGTCCACGTGTATGAGAGCACCCACAGTCATGGTAAGGAACGATGACTCAGTCATACCTAGGAACACGGAGGTAGTAAAGAACACCAAGGTGCAGCGCGATCTCACTTTGGAAGAACTGCCTAAGGATAGACCAAAAGCATGGAAATATGTAGCCAGTCAAGTAACTGAAGTTGCAGAACCACGTTCCCGGGTAGGATCCCAGAAGACAGTGCCAGAAATACCATTGGACAAGATAGGAGAAATGTGTGAAGGGGAAGAAGGAAACACCTACCTGCCCATCACCTATCAAGGACATACCACCAAGGCCATTTTAGACTCAGGTGCAGGAGTTGCTATCGCTACCACCTCCCTATGGAAGCGTTGGGGCAAGCCAGCACTCAGACCCACGAGGATGAAATTGCAAATGGCCGATGATCATATAGAGAGGCCCTTGGGATTGCTAGAAGGCATAACTCTCACCACTTGTGGTGTTGAGTTTGAGCATAGCTTTGCTATATGTGATTTTAGCAAGAATCATGCCTATGAGATGATTTTGGGAAGACCCTTCATGCGACAATTGCAAGTGGTCCAAGATTGGGGAACCAATTCTTTGTACCTGCAACACTTAGGTGTTACAACCAAAGTAAATCTCAAAGATTACTCTCATAGAGATGTACCTCCTATCCAGTGGAATCCCATCCATAGAGCCAAAGATGATACGGAATCTGTGCATTCCATAGGGTCAGGATCCTCATGGATGCATGAAGACACTCACTTATGGATATGAAAAGTAGCAGTAGAGGAAGAGAAGAGAGAAAAGGCCAGAGAAATAGGTGCAAATGAAACTCATAGACCCATTCAAGACCCAGCCTATGCACCTGTAGTCTTTCCTGACGAGGAATTTGAACCCCATGGCTGGGCAGAAATCTTAGCAACAATGGACGTAGCCATCAATGAGGAACAATGGACACCTCACTGTGATGAGGATGGCTATGACATTTCAGTCTTCTCCATAGAGCCAATCATGGGAGAGGCAGTTCTAGAAGAATGCGAACCTAGCCCTGATGCATTTGAGGATGCAAGTGACTCCGATCTCGAGTCAATCATCATGGACCCACCTTTTGCATCAGATGAGGAATACTTCTATGAAGTAGAATTTCAACCCCAGAGGCATGGAGAGCTTACAAGTGATGTGAGGCTAGCCACACATATGACCACGAAGGAAGAAGGAAAGAAAAGAAAGAAGAAATCTGTCACACCAGAGGAAGAAGAATCTTTGTTTGAGGTCCCTGCAAACTTTAAAAAGTATGAGATAGATGACAAGAGAGTCATGATTAGAATGCCTAAACGAGAGGCACAATCAGGGGAGGCCTATGACAACAAAGAAACGACCAAGAAAGTGGTTATAGCCATAGAAGAAGGGGAAGAGAGATGCACGTATATAGGCCATGACCTGACTAAAGAAGAAGAGCACGAATTGATTGCCTTGCTAAGAGAATACAGAGATGTATTCGCTTGGAGTTACAAGGATTTGAAGGGTGTTGACCCAGACATATGCTCACGCACCATCCCCATGACCTCAGATGCCAAACCCTCTAAGCAAAAGCCTTATACATATAACGATAATTACGCTGCTAGGATCAAAGAAGAGATAGATAGACTGGTTGAAGCTGGATTTATCTACGAAATTGAGCACACTGAATGGGTATCCCCCATCGTAGTGGTGCCCAAGAAGAATGGCAAACTGCGTGTGTGCATTAACTTGAAGAAGGTTAATGCAACCACGATTCGAGATAACTATCCGCTTCCCATCACAGAACATCTCTTAGAAAGAGTGGCAGACAAGGAAGTGTACAGCTTCCTTGATGGATTTTCGGGTTACAATCAAGTAGCCATAGCTCCTGAGGATCAGCATAAGACAGCCTTTGCCACAGAATGGGGCATTTTTGCTTTTAGAGTAATGCCATTTGGGCTTACCAATGCACCAGCTACCTTCCAGAGGCTGATGTGCCATGTGTTTAAGGAGTTCCTGAGGAAGAGTTTAGAAGTCTATGTTGATGATCTTTGTGCTCATTCCAATATTAGACAAACCCATATTCCTGAACTCAGACAAATCTTTGACAAATGTAGAGAATATCAAGTCTGCCTAAACCCAGAAAAATGTGTTTTCATGGTCAGGCAAGGCAAGATCTTAGGACACATAGTGTCAAAGAATGGCATATCTACTGACGAAGAGAAAGTGAGAGCTATAGCAGAGCTACCTAGGCCAAAAAATGTCAAGGAAGTACAAGCTTTCATGGGGCATTGTGGTTATTACCGACGATTTATACACATGTATGCTGTCATTGCAAAGCCCATGTACGGACTTCTGACTAACTTTGAGTGGACGGATGAATGTGAGAATTCCTTCCAGGAGCTTAAACGAAGATTATGTTCAGCACCAATCTTGACCACACCAGATTGGAATAAGCCATTCCATGTTCATGTGGATGCATCCAATTATGCTATTGGATGTGTGCTTGCACAACCTACTGGTGAAGGTAATATGGATCTTCCAATTGCCTATGCCAGTAGACAATTGAATGCGGCTGAATGGAATTACACCACTACAGAGCGAGAAGGATTAGGCATGGTATATGCAGTTAAGAAATTTAGACACTATTTGCTTGCAAATAAGTTTAAATTTTTTACTGATCATCAGGCATTGCTGTACCTCGTAAACAAACCATGCAATACAGGAAGATTAGTGAGATGGTTTCTCTTGCTCATGGAATATGACTTTGAAGTTGTGGTAAGGAAAGGTAGAACGCATTTAAGAGCAGATCACCTCTCTAGGCTCACATCGGGAGAAGCCCCACAAGGAGTATCAGATGACCTTCCTGATGCTTACTTGTTTAATTTGGAAGTGGTGCCGCAGTGGGCTAAGCCATTGGTACCAGTATTGACATACGGGCCTAACCATCCAGTGGTAAACACACGGAATAGAGAGGTTGTAAAAGCCCAAAAGTACCACATCATGGCAGGAAGTATGTACAAGCACACAGATCAAGGGATCTTGGCTTGTTGCGTAGAAGAGGATGAGTACGCTAAATGGTTGCAATTAGCACATGTAGGTGCGTTAGAGCAACACTAGTCAAAGCAACGAACTTTACAGACGCTAAGGAGACTCGGAGTGCATTGGCCGACTATGGAAGCGGATGTCCGAAAGTTGTGCAAGGAATGCCCAATCTGTCGCACTAAACCACCAGTGGAACACGCCACTCTTTATCAAGTATCCATTGTGCCAGATTGGAGTGAACCTCTAGTATCCTTCTTGAGGACAAACACATTCCCTCCAGACATGACTCTGGCGAGGAAAAGGAGTTTAGAACAAGAAGCCCTGGATTACTCACTCATTGGTGATAATCTATATAAGCGTGGTAAAGATGGTTACTTGAGGCTATGTGTCCATGAAAGTGAATATCTTAAGATCTTAGAAACTGCTCACCAAGGTGTAGCAGGAGGACACTTTGGACCGGATCGGGTGATCAAGGCAATACTATTTGCGGGCTTCTGGTGGCCTACCCTTCACATGGATGCACATACCTATGTGAAACGGTGTGATGTCTGTCAGAGGACTCAGTATCCTATACGCAAAGATGAGATGCCACTGAAACCTATGATGGGTGGACGTGCGTTCTCTAAGTGGGGAATAGACTTCGTAGGTCCTATTAATCCCCCAGCTAAGGGTTCTCATGCAGAATACATCGTTGTTGCAACAGATTATCTCACCAAGTGGGTGGAGGTAAAAGCTACGACAAAGAATGACGCTCAGACAACTGCTAAATTCTTGTTTGAGAATGTATTCACAAGATATGGGCTACCTATAGAGCTTGTAAGTGATAGAGGCACTCATTTCTTGAACGAAGTGATTGAAAATCTACTCCAAGAATTCTTGGTAATACACAAGAAGTCTGCCCCCTATCACCCTCAAGCTAATGGACAAGCTGAGAGCACTAATAAGATCTTATGCAATGTACTGACAAAATTAGTGAACACTAAACGCTCTGATTGGGACAAACAACTGCACCATGCTGTTTGGGCATACCGAGTCGCCTACAAAACGGTACTTCAAGCCACCCCCTTTCAGATGGTATTTGGCCAAAACGCTGTGCTACCCTTGGACTTCTTAATACCTACGTTGAAAGTAGCAAAAGAGCACGAATGGACCGGTCATGAGCTCTCCTCTAGGATCTTTGACCTTGAACGATTAGGAGAAACAAGACTGAGAGCAACTGCAGGGATTTATGCAGCTAAGAAGAGACAGAAGGCATACTTCGATGCCCATGTGAAGGATAAGGGTTTGAAAGCAAGAGATCTAGTTTTAGTCTACACACTGAAGCAACACGCAAGGAAACTAGAAAAGAGAGGCTACGGACCTATGATCATCAATAGGATTTCCACGAGTGGAGCAGTACAACTAGCCACATTAGAGGGTGATGTTCTCCCAAGCTATATTAGCGGTTGTAGAGTCAAGTTGTATCAGGAACCCCTCACGGAGGAAATGCTCAGCCGACTCAACACTGCTAAGAAACGCAAAGAGGAAGCAAAGCGAATTCGTGAAGAAGCTCAAGCAGAAGCTTTAGAACGCATCAGAAGGATGAAATTACGAAGGCAAGGTAGAGATCAGCCTAGAACTAATGACTATGCAGATCAAGGATATCATATGGCAATGTGTGAAGTCGCAGGAACAAGCTCACATAGGATAACTGATCGACGTCCTTTCGTAACCTTAGATATAGGACAAGGAAAGAGTGCAAGGACCGTAAGAGCCTTGATTGACTCAGGTGCAGCCACTAGTGCTGTTAAGTTGTCTTACTGTCAAGAGTTGCAGTTAATTGTCAATCCTGTGGAAGCATATCTCATAGGATTGGGAGGCGTGGAAACCCCTTGCATGGGCGAGGTGGAACTTCCCCTCTACATTCATGGTGAGGCAATGACAGTTAAAGTACTAGTGTGTCAAGATGAGGATCTCACTGAACCCCTTGTCTTGGGTCAAGACTGGATCTATGACCAAGCAGTCAACTTAAACCTAAGAAGTGGACTTCTTCAGGTATGGGTCAATCATAGTCGAATCACAGTAGAGTTAGATAATGGAGCACTCAAAGAACTAGGAAAGGCACAGACTCCTGGTCCCTCCAGGGGTGCACATGAAGTTGACCATGCTGTTCTTGTCCAAAACTATGTGTTGCAGAGGAATGATATTCTCAAAAAAGGAGTCAGGGATGCAACGGAATTCCCTTCTTTTCCAAAGGCTAGAAGGAGGCAGCGACCAAAGGTGGATCAAAGGCAGAAGAAGCAGGGTACTACCTATGTCGGAGATCAAAAGTACTGGCGCAGCAAAATGTCTCAGCTAGTGAAACAAGTGTGGGTGCGGAAAGGAGAACACCCGGTTGCACTCCCGCCAACCACACGGGCAAAACCTCTTATTAGTAACCAACAACACGACACTAATAAGAAGTCTTTCAGAAATTCTCCTGCTAACGTGAAATCTATTTGGGTGCCCAAGAAGTTGATGAAGGCTAGCCCACAATCAAGACAAATTTGGGTGCCTAAGGCTTGCTTGCGGGCGCAAATAGCTACGCCGAGGCCACAACCTACACAGTGTAACCCATTCACTCGCACAGCCAGCATTCACTCGTTTTCAACACTCAGGAACACACCAAGGCCCATGAGCACGCACATAATCACTTGTAAATGGGTCCCTAAAAGGCCTCATTTTCAAACCGAGACACCGATAAAGCTCTCTAGAGTCTCTACGAAACCAAGAGCAAAACCCATCCACTGCATTTGGCACCCTCAGACTTGTAACAAACCCCCAGACCCCATTTGTAAATCCATGATAACTTACTAACCACATCACTATCACACTACATCATTCCACTTAACTCTGAGGTCTACCGAACGGCTAATCGAACACACACTTGCACCGAGCACTTACTAGCCCATTATTTGCTCCTGACCCTCATGTTAATATTGTAATGGGAACAACAACGGTGCTCCCTTGTCCTGTACAATGTTAACACATGTTTGTATATTCTCACAGAGACAGGCAGCAAGAAGTAAAATGGCAGATACGGTAGGAACTAGCTCCCAGGCAGGCACCAGCCCCCAAGTGGTGGACATCGAAAGCCTTCCGATCGAGGAGGAATTAAAAGAAAGACCAGTGGCATTAAGGGCATTACATGCCATACCGATTCAGAATCCTCCACAGGGTCACACAATGCCGGTGGGCAAAACCTCACACTGGTTCAGTGACGTTGCTGGACCTCTGGGTGAAGGCACATATATGTGGGAGTCCGAGGTAGAATTCAATGGACGTTGGGGCAGATACCATTTCTTTACCAGGGAGTTTGAAAAGCTACAGAATAATGAAGGACTGAAGTCGATATGGAAGAAGGCTGGGCTTTATGATTACTTCAAGTTCCAACTACCAAAGCCAGATTTTCTAAGGTGCTCATACTTAATTAGTACCCTCACTCCCAACAAAGACAAGAAAGGATACAGCTCCTTTGTGCTCCCATCACTCACAAGGGGCAACGAGCTGAAGCGTTTCCGCTTGACTATCAACTTGGTAAGAGAAGCACTCGACATGAAAGGTATGCACATTCCAACCGAGAAAGAGACTATGGTTCTAGACAATATGAAGAACAGGAATCTGACGAAGTTGAAGGACATGGTTGCGATGACACCTACGATCGCCATTCACTTACGCATGGTCATGCAACATTTCGCATTCCCCGCGCAGGAAAGGTTCACAATGCCTCCCAAAAAGATCTGGTTTAGCCTCTACCTTGCGGATGCGTTTGATTTGACAATCAATATGCCCCACTGGATTATCGACCAGATTCACATGGCTCATCAGAGATGGTATAAGAAGCAAAAGTCTGTACTGTATGGTTGCTGTGCGCTTACAAGAATTGTGTACAGATGTCTCGCATATGATGTACCGGTGCAGAGGGCTCTCATTTGGACCAGAGCACAGGAGTTTCAACGCAGATTGTCAGCTGTAGGGCCTCCCTCAAAGAAGATGAGAGGCGCTGTCCAGATGCCTTGTGCACAAGCTCACGGTGCAACCCTAATGCCTGAAACTACCCCAAGACTTCCCCGACGAGTACAACCATTTACTATCAGGTTACCCAGGCACAGCACAGATGGCCCTAACCTTGTGTTTCCACCAGTACCTACTGATATGGAATTCCCGCATGGATTCACCTTGGAGGATCTAACGGATGAAGAAGTTGCTAGAATCATCGAAGCTGTAAATTCGGAAGTTGAAGCAGAGCAAGCGGGTGGACAGCAAACTGCCCCAGACCAAGCCCAGCCCAGCCAACCGGACGTAGTCAATGTGGACGATGAAGAAGAAGCACATGAGGAGGCACAGGGTGGACAATCAAAAGCAGAAGAACAAGAGTATGATCAGGAAGCCCTACAAGTACTGGAAGGTGCCCCAGCCTATACTAACGCATTAAAGAACCTCTACGATACGATGAACCGAGTTCAAGAGCAACACAGGCTATCATTAGCTGCAGGTAAAGCCCTCATGAACCAGATTCTGGAGGAGGAAGGTGTGGACGAGCAATACCGTGCCACCTTGGAAATGATATCAGACGCTTTGGGAGTACCTGAAACGGTGCATACTGCACTAGTGCAATCACGAAGGACAGAGAAAAGATATGGCAAACGCCCCCCACGAACGGGAAAACGAATGAATGTATTAGGATCAGGACCACAAGGCACCCCCACAACCACTGGCACAGCACACACTGTTCACGACACGGAGGAAGCCCACACATCGAGTGCACCTCCATCACCTCCCTTGCCACCTTCTCCCCCACATCCACCCCATTCACCTCCCTCTACCACTATAACCTCTACTGTCACCACCTCCAAACCCACTACACACACCAACGCACAAACCATCAGTCAACCCACATACTCTATTTCCACTGAAAACATAAGTCTAACCACAGCCACGGTAAACCCCACTACTCCGATCACACTTCCTGGGAGTTCACAATTACACACACCTCTATACACGTTCACAACTCTCACCGCAACCACAATCCCCATGTTCACAATCACCCCCACCACGGCCTCCACTTTTGAATCCATGGAGGTGTCACCCACCTCTGCACCTCTCCCACCCCCCATTTACCCACAATCTCCCATTCCCCCACCTCCCCCCTCACCCTTCTCCAGTACTGCATCCACAATTCCCTTTCCCTTTCCCTTCCCCTCTGCATTCAACACCATTTCTCCCACCATTCCTCTTAATAATGTATTTAATAATATGTATCAATGCATGTCCCAACTTCAGCAACACTACCAACACCTTGACAACCAACATACAAGGCTTTTCCGAAGCCACGCAGATCTCCAAGCACGATGTATGGATCTTGAAGAGCAAAAGCAGCTACTACAACAGCAGCACATGACATTACAGGAACAATATGCACAATTAGTAGCCAACCCACCCCAAGCAGATGATGAAGAACGACGGCACATGGACGAGATGCTACATTCTCAGATCATGGAAAACCTTAAGCTTCGATGGAACTTGGGCCTCCTACGCAAGCATATGTCTACAGCGCTAGAGGAGAATAAACGATTATAGAAACAGAACGAAGAAAATCTAGAGGCGGCCATGGAGGGTTCCCCACAGGAGATTGACCCAGAGCGATTCAAGGCAATTCCCTCTGAGAATATGAAAGTGGTGTTAGAAACTCATGCAGATCTAATGGAGGCCCATGCCGCTTTAGAAAAAGAGAGAGATGATTTACTAAGGCAGTTGGCTACCCAACATACATCACCAAGCAAGCTCACCACCGCAGAAGATACATCTGAAGAGGTCACTAAACTCCGGGCCGAACTTGAGGAATTACGTAGCAAGGTCATGCAATACGAGCGTCAGCCCTCCCCTCTGGTAGAGCCCGAGCCTGACGATCTTGTGCCAATTGAAGTAGAAGAAACATTCGAGGATCCCTATGTCCCGATGTCAACACCCGGGGGTAAGCGAACAGAACAGGGCATGGACACAATTGAAATTGAGGCACCTGAATGGATGCAAAAGTTAGAGAAAGTAGCCACGACGCATGATGACAGGGTGGGAGTCCAAATCGCACTGATGTCACAATTGGAGGAGGTTGTAATAAAATCTGATTATTTTAAGAATCTCTCACATCATAGGTGGATCGGCCCATCGGACGACCTGTATGTTCCTTTTTGCGTCCTCATGGCGGATTATAATGCGGAGATCAAGCACCACACCTCAAGGGAACCAACCTCTGCCACACAGTTTGCACCTGATGACATCCCAGAAAGTGCCAAGCAGGGACATATTCGCCAACCGACTTGGAGAATTCGGCTGCTTGAAACCTACCCGGAAATGGTAAGAACATGGAACAACATGCCATTGTACATCAAATATAACCCATGTTACTGCCCTGTATTTCGAAGGAGATCATGGCCGGAGTACACACAAACAGTGCTGACGATTAAAGGATGTGAGAAGTGGCTCAATTATGTGTACTTCGCACCCCCTAAGGGCCCACCTACTATTGGATATATGATTTCCACGATTCGACATTGGGGGGCCCGGTTCAAGAATGTACCTGATGTCATGACTCAGATGTGCCTGAAGATTTTCGAACTTATGTTGGTCACCTTCACGACCTTCAAAAATGTCAAGGAACCACATCTCTCAGCACTAGGATTTAATGAAGGTAATCAGGACCTCGTATACGACATGAGCACAACCCCATCGATTAATGTTGTGTATGCATGGCACGCTCGCATCAAATATCTACCAGCCTGCTTCAAACAAACGTTTGAAGAGATGTTTGTCATGGGATTCTGGGAATATCACTCCGAGATATTCATTCCCAGACCATCCCATCTCTTGCAGTTGTTTGCAATGGAACAATCTCTCCATTCCGAAAAGCTACGTATACCACATCCAGAGGTTCCCGGGCCGGTAGATTGGGATGCTCTACTCATAGACTTAGCCAAAGGATTGAGAATTGCCGAACATCACTTAGCGCAGGATGTCGTTGAGTACTACATCCAAAAACCCACACAACAAGGGTCTGTCAGGGACGACAGACGCGAGAGAGGGGGGGGTGTTAGCAGCAGACAAGGAACTGAAGGACTAACGAGGCATGGCAGTCAGAGAAGAGAGTAAGAAGGGAGAGAAGGCACAAGCAGACAAGGGAGTCAACGAAGATCTGGCAAATAGGCCAATAATTTTCTTCAGGAAGAAGCACGTATGAGCATTCACGCAGATCTAGCACTAAGGCAACCCTTTAGTTTTTCAAAACCCTTACACCAATTAAAAGTGATTCTCATCACTAAACACCATTGTAAATACCATTTCATATTTTTGTAGCTCCAGTTTGTGCAAGCCAAGGAGTCCTTGAGGAGCTTTAGAAGTATCTACCTGCCAATTTTCGTATTTTTTAGATCTCGTTTGAGCCCTCAAATAAGCCCTGGAACCTAATTTTTAACTAGGCCGGACACTAGGTCTGAACAGGGCCAAAGCTAGTCAAAAACTATAAAAAGAGCTAGAGAGCTCATTTTTGGGGGTTAGATTGTAATTGGAACAAACTAGTAAGAGCTTCTTGAAAGTAAACTAAGAACTCCATTGATTCTCACTCTTTGTCTTGCCGTGTGTGCACGTGTGTGTGTATGTGTGTGCATGATTGTGTGCTTCTCACTCACGCACTTGTGCCGCCACTTGCTCGAGGTCTTCATACCATCCTCACATCTTCCCGGATTGACATTAAAGGAGGTGCTACTCATCACTGAGCTACAATCAGACATTGATATTAAGGTATATTCAGATGCAGATTGGGCAGGTTGCAAGGATGACAGGAGAAGCACATCTGGTTACATATGTTTTGGAGGTGATAAACCAATTTCTTGGTCATCCAAGAAACAACCTACAAAAGCTTTGTCATCTACTGAGGCAGAGTATAGAGGGCTAGCAAATGCCACTCAAGAAGCCATCTGGTTGAAGCTATTATATCCAGAATTGGGCCTATACACAAGGCCACCAATCATCTTTGGTGATAACACAAGTTCTCTTCACCTTGCAGCTAATCCAATTTATCATGCTAGGACAAAACACATAGAGGTTCATTACCACTATGTGAGGGAGAAATTACTTAGCAAAGATGTTCAATTGTCATATGTGTCTACTAATATGCAATGTGCAGATTTGCTTACTAAAGCTCTGGATGGAAGCAAGCTATGCAGATTTAAATCCATGATTGGATTGCAGGAAGTAATTGAAGACTAAAGATGAAGACTTGAGCCAAAGTGTTTGGCTTGAGGGGGAGTTGTTGGTGTAAATCAAGCCTTCACACTTGGCTTTGATTTGTACCTTGAAGACTCAACATAAAGCTTGGACCTTGGAAGCTTAGTTTGAGTTAATTCATGAAGATATCACTTGAAGAATGAGCCATAGGAACTCATGCTTATATGTTCTAACTTTTTACTCATTGTAAAAGTCATTGTGACTTGGCATGTACATGTAATCATACCTACTTGATTAAGTCATGGAAAATTTGATTGATTGAGTGGGTGAATGATTGAGAGAATATCTCATTCACTTTTAGGTTCAAGATTCTAGGAGATTTGAATTAGAGTTCAAATTCAAATCCTCACTCAAACCATATATATGTGAAGGAAAAAGTCGCAGATATACTACACTCTTCCCGAGGCATTTCTGAGTAAATCTTTGAGTGTGTGAGTGCTACACTATAGCGTACACATCTGAGTACCATTGAGCATCACATTCTATGCCAATGGGAATGTACAATCAATAGAATTAATACATAGCATCATATTCATAATCTCTGTTTTTCTCTGAGTGACTACTTTCAACTCTGTCAACTTCCAAGAGGCATATTTCAAGATCTACTGAACCAAATTGGATGATTCAAAGTGCATTGGATTCAGCTCAAAGTCTAATATACACCTACAAAATTTCAAGGCTATTGAATCAACCATTACAGAGAAATACCAATCAAGGTGCTCACTGGTCTGTGACTATAAGTCTCCTTATTTTGCTAAAGTGATTTCTCTGAGTGTGGTTTATCATTTCCTTTCATTCGACTTGCAAATGGGAGCTTACTAAGCTAATAGAATATCTCTAGAAGGAATCTTACTAATTGTAACTACACTGGTCACACTGAGCATAACACTGAGCAGGTGTCAATACCAAAATAGCAAGTTTTTTCAGGATTCTTGAAGTCACAAGTAGTCTGTTTTGATCTAATCATTACTCAACTCATTTCCAAAGTACATATAGCATATTTTGGTGTCATTTGGAAGCTAAGCAAGTGTACTAAGCATATCTGGAGTCAAAGGAGGGCAGGTGTGAAGCAGGTTTTGCAGCACCAACTCAGTTCTTGAGTGCATCCAATCATCACTCCCAACACAATTCATGATCTCTTAAATGGTGATGTGATTATCGCTTCTAGCATTTTATGTTCTGGGTTGTATAATTTCATAGATTATGAAAAATCTATGAGTGATTCAGCATGTGTAGTACATGATTCTCAGGCTATGTCAGATGCAAAGCTTTGGCATGCACACTTTGGTCATCTCAATTTTGCTAGTTTGCTACACTTGTAGAAATCTGAAATGGGGTCCTTTCTACCTAAACCTTGTGAGGATGGATTTGTACTTTGATGAAGATGAAGTGGTGCTGCAAAAGCTTTGCACTATACCATCCAAATGCACTCTAGAGATATGTGGTGGGCCCTTTTAGCTTTCCAAAGGATGTATTAGACATGCTATGTACCTTCGAAGATCACTCTAATGAAGATGATTTAAAACAAATAGGTAAAGGTTGATCCAAGAGTAAAAAACTTGCTATCTTAGTTCATACACATGTTGAGTGTTTTGAAGAATTCTCTTAGCATAGCAACAATTGGATTAATTCCTTTATCAGAACTTTAATTAAATTAGTACGCATCATGAGTGATTTCATAAAAAATGATGGACTAATGTAGAGAAACATGTTTAGCAAATCATATCTCCATCCCGACATTCACAGGCTGCCATAGTCATCAGACTAGTGAGCAAAGATATGCTTGTATCTGATCATCCTGAGAAGTAATGCTAATGAAACTTTGTAGGAATATAATAGACAATGTGCTGATTCTATCATGCTTTAGATCATAGCAAATAATCAATACACATTGAATACAAGTTCTGAGAGGGTCACTGTTCTGATGGAGTTATGACAGAGAAGTAAGATGAGAATGTAATGATCATATATGTATTAAACATGTACAAATACAATGTCATTGGCAATCAAGCATTGCTCAATGTGTGAGAGCTGAAAGAGCTATGAGGTGAGCTCTCACATCATAATGGATGTACGAAAAAGTGATCTCTCAATCTCGAGATACGCATGGGTCTTGTAGATCCCCTTCGTATAGTTGAACTTGGAGCCAAGGTTTGAATTCAAATTCAAAACTTCTACCTAAAAGGTGAATGCTAACATATAGGATATATTCTCTCATTGTGCAACAACCAAGTGATGCATGTTTTAGAGCTTCCTGACTCCTCATGAATGTAATCCACTTTTACAAGTTTCAAGTCTTTAGAATTTGCTTCAAGTTTCTATGACATTTAAAGACTCAAGCCAACACTTAGACTTGCCATGAACTTGTTCCAATAGCTCCCCCTCAAGTCAAGTAAGCTTGAGCCCTTCAATCTTCCAATATTACTTGCAAACCAATCATACTTTTGCATTTATTGAGTTTTGTTCCATCTAATGCTTTGGTTAAAATGTCTACACATTGTTGATGATTTGGCACATATGATAGGTAAATTTCCTTGCTCACAATCTTCTCTCCTACATAGTGGTATTGTACTTCAATATGTTTAGTCCTTTCATCAATATTTGGATTGGAAGCTAAGTGAATGGAACTCATATTGTCACAAAAAATACTTGAAGTTCCAATCTCCAATCGAAGATCTGTGAGTAGTGTCTTCATCCACATTGCTTCTTGAGTAGCTCTAGCAAGGCCTTTGTATTCCGCTTCTATGGAAGAGAGAGAAACTAAGGGTTTCTTCTTTGATGATCATGAGACAAGTTTTGACCCTGTAAAGGTAAGATATCCTGAGGTGCTTCTCTTGTCTTCCTTGGAACCAGCCCAATCTGCATTAGGGAGCAACTTTAGACTCAAATCAGATACATAAGGGTAGTATAATCCTTCATTCATGGTCCCTTTGAGATATGTGAGTATCCTCTTGGCAGCTTCCATGTGAGGTTTCCTGGTGCGTGCATAAATTGACTTAGCACACTCACACTATAACATATATCTACTCTTGTCAATGTAGCATACTTCAAACTACCCATAAGGCTTTGATGACCTGTGATGTATTCTATGATTTCACCTTCATGTGAGCTCAATTTGTGATTAACCTCCATTGGAGTACGTGCAATCATGCAATCTTGCATCTTGAACTTTGTCAATAAGTCTTGAATGTATTTCATTTGAGTAAGAAATAGACCATGATCTCTGTATACTATGTCCAATCCTAGGAATTATGTGAGTGAACCCAAGTCACTTAATTATGTGAGTGAACTCTTGTTGCATCAACTCCTTGATCTTCTTTATCCCATCTTTCCTCTAACCTTTGAAGGAACATGAGCATAATCAATACATCCAAAAATCTTACTATGATCCAGGCTTGGTGTTCTTCCATTCCAAGACTCATATGGTGTCATGTCATCAAGTGATTTTGAAGGTAACCTATTAATCAAATAAGTGGTTGTGGATACAGCCTAAGCCCATAAGTAATTAGGCAAATGTTTTTCATTTAACATAGACCTTGTAGCTTCAACCATTGACCTATTCCTTCTTTCTGCCACTCCATTTTGCTCAGAAGTGTACCTTATAGTAATTTCTCTTTTGATTCCCCTCTCTTGAAGAAAGGAGTGAAATTCATGGAAGAAGTACTCTCCCCCTTCATCTGGCCTTAACTTTTTTAGTGTTTTATCTGTTGGGTTCTCCACAAGAGCTAAATATCTTTTGAAGCATGAAAAGAATTCATCCTTGTGTTTCATAAAGTATAGTATAGTCCATCTACTACAATCATCAATGAAGGAGAAATAATACCTTGATCCAGATAATGAAGCATCCTTGCTAGGTCCCCATACATCTGTATGAACCAAATCCAAAAGATCTCCATGCATATATCCTTTCCTCATGAATGGTAACCTCTGAGACTTTCCAAATTGACATGCACTGTACTTATAAATCATATGTTGCTTTGACAGATTAGGGAGTCCAAGTACACTTTGGTCCTTGATCTTTTACAAACATATGCTAACCTTTTGTGCCATACTTCCATTTCAGTGAGTGTTTGACTACGATAATTAAAGAGAGAAATGTTCCTAGTGTCTTGCAATTCAAATGTGAATAATCTACCTGTCTTTTCACCCTTGGAAATCCTCTTGAATCCTTGACTTGGATCTTCAAAAAATGCTCCTTCTTTTGTGAACCTTACTTGTATGCCTTTATCCACAATCTATCCTACACTTATCAAGTTCCTTGTGATGGTAGGGACATAGAGTACCTTTGCTAAGTAGGTTCATGTTTCCATTAGGTTCTTTTACATTTCCTATCTTCTCCACCAAATGCCTTGTATCATCACTTGTTTGCACTTCATGCTTGTTCCTTGGATCTTCTAAATCTCATAGGAGGGCCACATTTCCTGCCACATGATTTGAGAAAACTAAATCTATCTAGAAAACATGCTCATCAGATTTACCTTCTGACATTGTCATATTCATAAGAAGTAGAGAGTCTTCTTGATTGGAGTCTTTGGTGTAATTGTTGTAATCTCTTCTCCCTTTTTATCCTCCTTGGTAGGTTGAATTGTTATAGTTGTTGTGGTTGCCATGGAAATTGTTGAACCTTCCTCTTGAGTAGCCATAACCACGTCTGTTGCAGTCTCTACCTCTTTGATTCTTGGAATTCCTAAAGGAATTCTCACTTTTGTGATTAGTTAATCCACAAATAGAGCAAGGATTAGAGTCTTGGGGTCTCCCTCGGCCATGTCTCCCTCCTCTACCTCTACCTCTACCATGTCTTCCTCTATGTGCATAGTTAGCTTGTTGTGTACCTACTTCATCATCCACTTTCTTTCCTCTTTCTTTGTTATCTTTGGCTTTACTTTTATCAGTATCTACAAGAAATGGGGGGCATAGCGATGCCCCCGAATTGAAAAAAAAAAACGAGCACCATCCCTTATGCGACGCTAGCATTGCATAAGCGACGGTCCTATTTTTGGATATTTTTTTTCGAGCATTCGTCACATAAGTGATGTCTGTGTTGCTTATGTGACACTAAATGAGTGCGTCGCAAATAGCGTCACTAATTAGCGACACTATTTGTGACATTGGCAAACTGCAGAGCATCGCATATACGACGCTCTGGAATGTTAAAAAAAAAATTCGATTTCTCCCGGCACATTTGTGCCGGGATTAACACGCAAGAGAAAGAAGAGAACGAGAGAGGGAGAGAGAGAGAGAGAGAGAGAGAGAGAGAGAGAGAGAGAGAGAGAGAGAGAGAGAGAGAGAGAGAGAGAGAGAGAAAGAGAGCGAGAGAGAGAGACATGCATCTCGTTGAAGCCAGGTATGCGCACACACACGCACACATATACACACATAGACACACATACACACACATACACACACAAATACACACACATATACACACATACACACATAATGTTGCATACACATATGCACACATAATGCATACACATGCACACACATATACACATACACATACACACACATACACACATACACACACACACATACACACACACATACACACACATGCACACATACACACACATATATCCATACACACACATAGAGAGACATGCACACACATACACATACATGCATACATATGCATACATAATGCATATGCATATGCGTACATACATACATACTTACATGCATACACACACTATGCATACATAATGTACATGCATACATAATGTACATGCATACATAATGTACATGCATACATACACATACATAATGCATATGCATACATAATGCACATGCATACATACACATACAAAATGCATACACACACATATGCATACACACACATACACACACATATGCATACATGCATGCATACACATACACACATAGACACATACACACACATAGACACATACACACACATAACCAAATACACACTCATAGACACACACACATACACATAGACGCGCAATAACATACACACACATACACACATAGACACATACACACATAATGATGCATTCACACACATATACATGCATACACACATACACACACATATACACACACATATACACACACATACACACATACACACACATACACATACATGCATACATATGCATACATATTGCATATGCATATGCATAAATACATACTTACATGCATACATAATGCACATGCATACATACACATACATAATGCATACACACATATGCATACATAATGCATACACACATACACACACATATGCATACATACATGCACACATAGACACATACACACACATAGACACATACACACACATAAACACATACACACTCATAGATGCGTAGAGACACATACACATAGACACACACACATACACACACACACATACACACACACATACACACACACATACATACACATACATAATGCATACACACACATATGCATACATAATGCTTACACACACATACACACATATGCATACATACATGCATACACATACACACATAGACACATATGCACACATAGACACATACACACACATAAACACATACACACTCATAGATGCATAGCGACACATACACATACACACACACACAAACATACACACATAGACACATACACACATAATGATGCATACACACACATACACATGCATACAAACATATATGCATACATACATGCATACACATACACACATCGACACATACACACACATAGACACACACACATAAACACATACACACTCATAGACACACACACATACACATAGACACACACACATACACACACATATACACACACATACACACACATATACACACACATACACACATAGACACATACACACATACACACATAATGATGCATACACACACATACACATGCATACACACATACAGACACATATACACACACACATACACACACATATATGCATACACACACACATAGAGAGACATACACACACATACACATGCATGCATACATATGCATACATAATGCATATGCATACATCATGCATATGCATATGCATACATACATACTTACATGCATACATACACATACATAATGCATACACACACATATCCATACATAATGCATATATAATGCATACACACACATATGCATACATACATGCATACACATACACACATAGACACATACACACACATAAACACATATCATAGACGCACACACATACACAAAGATACAACACATACACACACACACATATACACACAGACATACACACATAGACACATACACACATAATGATGCATACACACACATACACATGCATACACATACATATGCATACATACATGCATACACATACACACATAGACACATACACACACATAGACACATACACACACATAAACACACACACACTCATAGATACACACACATACATATAGACACACACACATACACACACATACACACACATATACACACACATATACACACACATACACACATAGACACATACACACATAATGATGCATACACACACATACACATGCATACACACATACATACACATATACACACACATACACACACATATATGCATATACACACACATAGAGAGACATACACACACATACACACACATACACATACATGCATACATATTCCTACATAATGTATATGGATATGCATACATACATACTTACATGCATACATAATGCACATGTATACATACACATACATAATGCATACACACACATATGCATACATAATGCATATACACACATACACACATATGCATACATACATGCATACACATGCACATATAGACACATACACACACATAGACACATACACACACGTAAACACATACACACTCATAGATGCGTAGAAACACATACACATAGACACATACACATAGACACATACACATACACACACATATACACACACACAAACATACACACATAGACACATACACACATAATGATGCATACACACACATACACACACATATGCATACATATATGCATACACATACACACATAGACACATACACACACATAGACACATAAACACATACACACTCATAGACACTTACACATAGACATAGACACACACACACATACACACACATATACACACACATACACACATAGACACATACACACATAATGATGCATAAACACACATACACACATAATGATGCATAAACACACATACACATGCATACACACATAGAGACACCTATACACACACATAGACACAAACACACACATATATGCATACACACACAAACATAGAGAGACATACACACACATACACATACATGCATACATATGCATACATAACGCATATGCATATGCATACATACATACTTACATGGATACATACACATACATAATGCATACACACATATGCATACATAATGCATACACACACATACACACACATATGCATACATACATGCATACACATACACACATAGACACATACACACACATAGACACATACACACACATAAACACAAACACACTCATAGACGCACACACATACACATAGACACACACACATACACAAACATATACACACACACATACACACATAATGATGCATACACACACATACACATGCATACACACATACACATACACGCACATACATACACACACATGCACACATACACATACTTGATGCATACACACATACATATGTACACATGTATATATTGATTTCTAACCCATTTTGTTTTATATGTTAGGTATTATGGATCCTAGTAGACAGGGAAGGGCGAAACTCACTCTCATAAAAAGTCTTATGAGAGCAAGAGTTCCATCTAATACTATAGGGGCCATCATGCATGATTACTTAGAGATGTCTGATGATGAGCTGGACTATACGATCCAGATGCTTACCCAACGATCAAAGGAGGGCTCTTATGTGGCTCCACATGCAGGAGGATAGCTATCTACTCATAGGTATGCTTTTTTTTCATAAACTTTTTTAATGATATTATAACAAATATTTTTTTATTTATTTTTATTTATATATTTTTAGGACACCTATACCACCTCCAGATCGTGATACCAGAGTAGAGTTCCCTATGAGTACATGCATAGGCACCTTAGGACTAGAGTGTGATATAGAGCCAGAGGGGAACATTGTGTACATAGGGAATGGATTGCAGTTCAAGAGAAGAATGCGGGCATTATGCGACTCTTATCTGCGCCTTGTCCACTTACCGTGGAAGTAAGTATAAATTTTACATATAAGTTGAAATAAATATCTTATGTTTTATTTACATTATTTGTTTATTTTTGTAGTGAGCATGATGAGATGGATAAAGAATACGTATTTAGTTCACTTGAGACAGAGTTTGGGACAAGATGGTCACTTAAGTGTTGTTTAAAAGAGATGCGGACACTTATGGCTCATCGCCGCGATAATGCACGAGATGCATTGCTTTTATGTATATATATGTGGATATGAATATGTGTGTTTATGTATGTATGCATGTATGTATATGAGAGAGAGAGAGAGAGAAAAGACTAAGACTAGAGGTACAAATACACGCATACACACACATATACATCATACATGCATATTTACACACATATACACATACATGCACATTTATACATACACACACATACATGCACATTTTTACACAAATATACACATGCATGCAGTTACACACATATAATGAATACACAAGACACATACACATACTCACATACACGTACGCATGCTCACATACACATACACATGCATAATCATATGTACACACACATAGACTCATATAATCATATTTACATGCATATATACATATACACATGCATATATACACAAACACACACACACAACACATGCATATGCACATATAGATACACATACATACACAACACATGCATATGCATAAATATATAAATTTTATTTCAAAAATCCTAAATTGAAAACACTAATTTCGATATTAGGGTTTGAAAACCCCTAATTTAAAGACTCTAATTCAACCTTCTCGCCATATGTTTGAAGTATATGTACACATTGCATCTATTGCTCCGACGTCCTACTAGAGAGATGTCTCTCCTCCCAACCTTATGCCTCTATATATAGCTACTCAAATCAACGAGGATCATAATATATATAAAGATATATACACATCATGTAGATACACATACGTAAATATAAAATGGAGTAGATATATTATGCATCACACATACATGCCTAAATGCACACATAAATATATATATACATGCATACATATTTACATGTACACATTTACACATAGAAATATATATACATGTACACATCATATATACATGCCTACATGCACACATAAACATATATATACACGCATAAATATTTACATGTACATATTTACACATAAACACATATACATATATACATGTACAAAATTATAAACACTTGCATATATTACATGAACACATGAATAGTTTACATAAATGCATATGCATATATACACATATGCATACTAACACATGTATACATATATCACACACATGCAAACACATACATATACATGAAATACATATATATGCATACTAACATATTTATACATATAATACACATGAATACACACACATATGCATACATACATGATAAAAATTTGCTCCTCAAAGATAAAGCTATATATAAAATAATTAGGCATACTCCCGAGCTTCATGTTCTAACTTAAAAGAACATGATTTCATCTCTCTAGTAGGATTCATCGTTATTCAAGTTCATAAAAAAATCTCTTATCTGATATCCATTCAGAAGCTTCAAGTTATTGATCGATAACTAGAGTAGAATTTACTATCTAATCTGCTCATATGTTTTCATTATTGCCATCATTTTGGTAAGACATCAATATAGTCTCATCTTCATTATCCTTATTGATTTCATTTATTTCTTCTATTGTTAAATCTATGTTCTCATGAATCACATCATCTATTGATGGATTAATATCTATTTCTTGTAATTCCTCTTTCTCATCAATAGAATCAACATGTAGAGAATTATCCTCTTCATAAAAAAGATTAGTATCATTATCATGTATAATGATTCTAATTTCTCTTTCAGATGTTGATGTATCAGTATCTGATGCTGAATCATCAAGAGGACTTTCTTCGATCTCTCTAACAATAAACTCTTCAAACAATGACCTAGCTCTATGTTGCACATGAATGACTTGCCACCAAGGATGAGCATCTGGGTTTTTATAAAAAAATGCTTCTTCAATATGCCTAGGGGTCTATATCTTTTGTTTTTTCACCTTTTACTTCAGAGATTTTGAAGTTCCTCGTACTCGCTAAGGAATGCTTGCATGCATTCGCTATTATATGCTACAAAAGTAGAAACATCATTTTTTTCTTGAAATGTAAATAAGAATGAAACTCCCTTACCTGATAATACCTCATCTGTTATATTTGAAGAAGACTTGTTGGTCCATGCATGTGGAGCTTCTTCATGAAGTCTTTCAAGGTACTCACTAATGTAATACATGCACTCTTCAAGCATCCAACCCTTTTCCATGGATCCTTCTGGTTACGCTCTTTGTCGCACATAACCTTTTAATATTCCCATAAATCGCTCGACCCAAAACATCCATTGATTGTTGACAACACCTGCAATCTCTATTTCATCTACACGATGGACTAATAAATGAACCTGAATATCAAAAAATGAAGTAGGAAGTTCTTTCTCCATCAAACATAGTAGCTCTTTTCATTCACGTTTTTTTTGTGGGATCGAGTTTTTGTCAATCTCTTTGGATGTAATCCGCCTATACATATCATAAAAACAATTATAAAGAAGTTAATAAAAAAATAAAAGATATCCAATATTCATACATATTAAATATAAAAGTATCATAATTACCTTATAAGTGATCCAAGACGATAGATCACATCTCGTACTCCTTTCGTTGTACATCCATCGATAACCAAAGGTAAAATATGTTTCAAAAAGTTATGCCTGTCATGGGTCTTTAACCCAGATAAGCTCTTATCATCTATAGTAAACATGTTTTGAAAAGATGCTCCATATCCTGTAGGAGTCTTAATCAATTGAATTCTATTGTTGATAGTTTGTATCTCTTTTGTTGTAAGTACCCAAGGAGCAGGTGCATAAATCATTTCTTGTTGATGTCTATCAAAAACTGGCCATAACTTTGGTTTGGATTTTTTATCTTTCAAATCATTCCTTGATGCTACGGTACCTTTTAGTCCAAGAAGATGCTGCCATAGTGAATAACCAATATTTTTGAATATATGCATAGGATCAAGAAGATGACATACTTTTAACTCTTTCCAATACTCCAAAGGATACCATATTGGTATGTTCTCTGCGAGTGCCAATTTTCCTTTACCTCTCTTCACATACTCATTATCTGAATCATCACTGAAGATTTCTGATTCTGAATCTATCAGAGGTCCATCTATCCATCTTTTATACCAATCCATAGGTGTCATAAGTTTTCGACACTGACCTGTTTCAAGCTTTCCGTTAAAATGTATCGCTTCTCTTTTAGATCTTAATGGATGATCATCAGGCAAGAATCGTCGATGTCAAAGATAAATATTTCTGTTGAGATTCTTACTATAGATTGATCTCAACCAATCACCACAATATGGATAAGCTTTATAACCCTTAGTAGATATTCTTGCATCATGAAAATGATAAAAATATAATTAGATTAAATCATATTTATTTACATGCATATTGAATAAAAAAATTACATCAATACCTGAACAAACACCATATCCTGGAAAATCGTGAATAGTCCAAGCCATAATACCACGAATTTTCGATACATCAATCACATTAATACCTCTCCATAACTCTTGGAGATCGTCAATGAGAGGATGAAGATATATATTCATATCTTTAACTCGTCTTTTGCCTGGGATTAAAAGTGAAAGCATTAAATGTTCCTTTTTAATGCTAAGATATGGCGGAAGATTGTAGTTTATGACTACCACTGGCCATGTTGACCATTTACTAGATTTCATGGAGAATGGATTAACCCCATCTAATGCAACTCCTAACTTTAGATTCTGTGGATTTTGTGCAAATTCAGGCCATGTAGAATCAATATGCTGAAAAGCAACACTATCGAGAGGAATTCTGATTATTCCATCAGTACTTTTGTGATCATGTCCCCAAGTCAAAAGCTTTGATAATTTCGGGCTTTGAAACATATGTCTAATCCATGGAGCCAAGGGAAAATGTCTCAATACCTTTTTTGGGATTTTACCGTCTTCGCGCTTATATCGAGGAGATTGACATTTGGGACATGTCAAAGAGTCTGCATATTCACCTCTATATAAAATACAATCGTTAGGACATGCATGTATACATTGATAATCTATACCAAGATTGTTGATTATCTTCTGCATTTTATCATGTGAGGTAGGAAGAATATTCTGACTTGGTAAAAACTTTTCAGATAATAACCTATAAGTTCATAAAAAAAAGATATATTAAAAAAAGTAAATAAATAAATATACATATATATATATATATGCATATAATTTTATATATGTGTATGCTTATGTGCATCTTTCAAAATATTCCCGATAAATTTGATTGTTTTGGATGGCAGGATACGATTGTTTGTTTTGGAGGATATGAAGTATGTACGTTCATTGAATGATTTGTCGATTCTATCATATGTTCAGTTTGAAAGTGTGAGAAGCAGGTTTATAATTGCTATTCAAAGAATTTGGCACTATTTATAGGCCATACAATGGTGACCTGGATGAATTGCATGCGCAAAAGTTACTCAAGATAGAGCACCCTGATTATAATGGACTAGTGCCAGCAGGATTCTTGGGGTATGCAATAAACCTCTTGCATGTCAATGATGAGCATCTGAACTATATGATACAAAGTGGAAATCATGGTGGCTTGAGAGGATCACTTTTATACATCTTGTTCAAAGAACTTCAGGTTTATGACACTGAAGTTCTTTGAACAAGCTGTATAAAAGTAATCCTCTCAAGCCACCATGATTTCCACTTTCTATCCTAAAGTTTAGATGCTCATCATTGACATGCAAGAGGTTTACTGCATACCCAAGGAATCTTGTCGGCACTATTCCATTATAATCAGGTTGCTCTATCTTGAGTAACCTTTGTGCATGCGATTCATCTAGGTCAACCATTGTATGGCCTATAAACAGTGCCAAATTCTTTGAATAGCAATTATAAATCCGCTTCTCACACTTTCAAACTGAGCATATGATAGAATCGACAAATCATTCAATGAAGGTACATACTTAATATCCTCCAAAACAAACAATCGTATCCTACCATCCAAACAATCAAATTTTCTGTGAATATTTTGAAAGATGCATTAATACTTTTAAAAGATGCGTGGACAAAAAGTCTCCATTCAATTCAAGTTCTTTTTCATACCTTATCTAAAGTAAGAATAAAAACCTGCATTGAATGGACACTTTTTGTTCGCCCATCCTTTAAAATTATTTTTCCATCCTTCAAAATGTGTGTATATGTGTGTGTATGCATTCATGTATATTATGTGTATGTTTATATATATATATATATATATATATATATATATATATATATATATATATATATATATATATATATATATATATATATATATATATATAGATAGAAAGTTGAAAATTATACCTTAATAGTGTCAAAACAGATACATTACTCCATCCAAAACGATTTTGAAGATTGAGAATAAGTAAGCTCGCACTTAGTCGTGTCAAACGACTTCCTTCATATACATGCTTTAGACATTCCTCTCGAAGATATTTCTCATTTTTAGAAATATCAATGCTCTCACTGTCATTTTGATACCAATCCTCAATAAAATCTCCCATGCCATCATCTTCATCATTGTCACACAAATCTTGTACTTTATTGTCTTTTGAATATAGATCTTTCAATCTTGCATATATCATAGGATTACTTTTGCATAGCCTCCACATAGAAGCTTCTGATAAATGAGGACTTACTGGCAATTGTGAATGCTATGGAGGAATATCATCAACATCATACATTGGAATCTACACATATAAATAAAATTCATTAGTATTCCATAAATGAATAAAAAGTAAACTTTAAATATGAAATTAAGTATATAACTTATTAAATATGGATAGAAAGTTTTTATTCTCTCTAGCTAAAAGGTGCTCTTGGAGGTCTACGCCATCCATAATTCACTAATAGTTCATGAGCGACACGTAATGTACTAATAGCATTGACAACTATGTATCTTGATACATCTCTACTCATGTATGATGATTCATGACTATTGTCACGCTCCTCAAATGTGCAATTAGTCCTTGAACTATTATGTAACCCTCGACTACTATTTATTAAACCTGCTATACTTCCATGTGTGTAAGGTCTTCCATCAATATACAATCTTTCATATTCTACATGTAAAATCCTTCTACTAGTAAGGGATTCTGCGTTCAAGCATATTCCATAAGTACTCATGCTTTGAACATAATGTGAAAGTCGATGCCAATCTCCCCATCCATATATAGGACCACAAAATGACATAAGAGTGACTTCGGAGTTCGGAGTCACATACAAATCCTCTACAATAAAGAGACCACAAACAACATTAGTAATAGTGGATGGAGCAAACATATAGCGATTACCCCAAACGTTGAAAAACTCTCCATCTAAAGGAAGTGGTCCTCTATTCCATCCTTCATATCTTCTTCTATCATATGTTTGTACTAAAGAACGATCACGAGCTGGCAATGGATAATCTCCATCCGTTTCAATCTCTAAACCAGGAGGTAGAGGATTTCTAGAAACCTCTACTTGTAATTGATGGACAGCAAGTCCATGACGAGTACGAGGTATATTAACATTATGAGAAAAATTATCATCATCATCATCATTGAGCTAGTATTCTTGTATATCAAGAGTAATTTGATTTTGTATATGGTTTTTAAATAAAATAATGACATTAATATATATAAAAAATACATACCCAAGCATTATCACGTCGACCAGGTGATGGTGCATGCTCAAAAGTACCATACTGTGTCTCATGTTCAATACATTCCAATCGTGGTCTTCGATACGTGCCATAACAAGAGTTACACCAACATATAATATGCTCTTGATAGTAAAACTCATCATAATTCCTATCAGAGGACACATGTGAAGTCGTTGCATGGGTAGGAGGTGGTGGAGTACCCTGTGATTGATCAAAATTTGCACATAATAAGAGACAAAAAAATATATAAGTTATGTATCCATCAAATATATTTAAAATTAAATGTTTGATATACTTACAGTATATAGTTGTTGCACGATGAGGAGACGATGGTGAAGTTTCATCTGATTGATTAGAATCTACAAATAATGGTATTTGATATTAAGAATGTGATTATCCACATACACAAAAAATTCACATATACATATTTACACATACACACGTATTCACATATACACATTTACACATACACACATATTCACATATGTATTCTTTTTCTTAAATAAACAGGCTGCTGTGAAGAAGACAGTGGAGTCCGGCCACACATCAGAGCTCTCCAACATTCGTAATTGCGTTGTGCTTACGAGTTGAAGCAAGTATATGCAGAACTATTGTTTTGCCTAAGCTCTCTCTTATTGTCTCCCTCTGTCTCTGTTTCTCTCTTTCTACATCTTTCTCTCTTTGAATTCTCTCTCTCTCTCTTTCTCTCTCTCTTCTTTCTCTCTTTATTGCAGGTTATTCAAGAAGCTAACCAAGCAAAAAGTATGGCTAACTATTGTAAGTACAATTTCTATTCTTTGTATATCATTTGAATTGTGTTATTTTCATTATATAGCATACTCACACTTATTGATATGCACTGATACACTTATACATGATGAAGATGCACTTTCACACATATACACATGCACATACACACACACATATACACACAAATACATGTGCACATACACTTAGACATACACACATATACACATGCATAAGCACAAACATTTATACAATCACATAAAAAGACTTACATGCATGAATTATTGCATATATATATATATACACATACACACATTAACATATACGCAAATACATGTATATGCACATCCACATGCATGCACATTCACATGCATGCACATGGATGCAAATGGAAATGCATCCACATACACATGCATGTTTCATACATATACACATGCATACACATACATTATACACATATATACACATATATATGCACATATGTACACACACATATACACATGCACATACCTACATATATACATATACATGCACATAAACACATATACACATAGAGTTACACATATACATGCACATACATATACACACGCATACACATGCACATGCACATACTCATACACACATAGACACTTACACATTAAAGTATTAAAACACATATACACATGCACACACACATGCACATACCTACATATACACATATACATGCACATACACACAGATACACATATACATGCACATACATATACACACACATACACATGCACATGCACATACTCATACACACATATACACGTACACATGCACATGCACATACATACGTATACACACACATACACATGCACATACATACATATACACACACATACATATACACTTAGGTACACACATATGAATGAATTATATAATTAAAGTATTAAAACTCATATACACATGCACACACACATGCACATACCTACATATACACATATACATGCACATATATACACACATATACACATAGAGTTACACATATACATGCACATACATATTCACACACATACACATGCACATGCACATACTCATACACACATATACACTTACACATGCACATGCACATACATACATATACACACACATACACATGCACATACATACATATACACACATACATATACACTTAGGTACACACATATGAATGAGTTATATAATTAAAGTATTAAAACACATGCTTAATATAAACAAATAATAACAATCAATAGAACAAAACTCTCCATTACTTAATACCATACACACAATTCAAAACATAACTAAAATGAAAAATATATAGATAATATATATATATATACACACACACACATATACATATAGTCGAATGTCATAATAAACTAAAATCCTAATCATCATCATCATCATCATCATCATGATCATCATCATCAGTATCATGATCATCCTCATCCTCATCGTCATGATCACCCTGTGACGATCGAGATCGTCCCTCCTGTGTCTGTCTCTCCACCTCATCCATATCTATCTCTCCATAATACTCCTGTATTACATATAACAAACAAAAATAAATAAAACAATTAAACCATTCATAAAAATAAAATAATTATATAAAATTTAATGCTACTCACAAAGGCATCAGGATGATCTCGCATATACTCGCTCAAATGCCGATATCCAAAATGTGTAGCATACTTGATCTCATGTTTCGTAGGATATCAGCCATAATCCTTCCGCTACATTGAAACAGATAAAAAAGATTAGTTTCTTGCGTTTTAACTAAAATAAAAAATATACTCACAATAGCACATATGTTTACAAATGTAGCTACAAAACCATTATGGCCCATTTGGCCTAACTCTAGTACATGCATATCCATGTATAGATCCATTTTTGTTGTAAAGGCTTCCCACCTGTCATCTGCTTTCAGACCATTGATGACTTGCCTTACAATTTGTTCTTCATCTATCACTTCTCCAATGCTTGCTAGCCGATCAGCAATATCTTTGATTCTTGTAACAAAATCAGTCATAATTTGCTTGGAAGATTTCTTGAGTGTTGTGAATTCTAACCATAGTTGGTTCTTTCTGACCTTTGTGCTTGAAGAGAAAAAGGCCTCAAGTGCATTCCACACTTCCAGTGATGTTATACAACTTCTAATGTGAGGCAAAAAAAAAAACTGAGATAGAGTTGAGGAGATAAGACCTTGCAAGTGCATCCATGGAGCACCATGTGCTCAATCTTTCTTGTTTTTCTTGTGTAGGTTGACCTTTATTCATGAAACTTGGCCTAACTTCATCTCCAGCTATATAACCATATAGATTCATGCCTTGAAGATAAGCTTCCATCCTTAAAAACCATGCACAATAGTTAACTCTATACAATTTGTCAATTGATGAAGGAAATCCATATGCCATGTTGTCCCACCTTGCTCTTATGCCACTGTGAGGATGGATTTGTACTTTGATGAACATGAGGTGGTGGTACAAAAACTTTGCACTCCACCAGCCAAATGCACTCTAGAGATATGTGGTGGGCCCTTTTGTCTTGCCAAAGGATGTATTAGACACCCTATGCACCTTGGAAGATCACTCTCAAAAAGATGAATCGAAACATATAGGTAAAGGTTGATCCAAGAGTAAAAAACTTGCTATTTTAGTTCATACACTTGTTGAGTGTTTTGACCAATCCTCTAAGCTCAGTAGAAATTGGATTAATTACTTATAGGGAACTTTAATTAACTTAGTAAGCTAACAATCATGAGTAATTTCATAAAAGATGATGTACTACATGCACAGAAAGATGTTTAGAAAATCATATCTCTGTCCCAACAGTCAATGGCTGCAATAGTCATCAAACGAGTGAGCAAAGATATGCTAATATCTAACGATCCTAAGAAGTAATACTAATGAAACTTTTTAGGAATATAATATAAATTGTGTTGATTCTATCATGCTTTAAAATCATTAAAAAGGATCAACTACACATTGAATAATAGTTCTGAGAAGATCACTTTTTTGATGGAGTTATGATAGAGAAGTAAGATGAGAATGTAATGATCATATATGTATTAAACATGTACAAATACAATGTCATTGACAATTAAGCATTGCTCAATGTGTGAGAGGGGAAAGAGCTATGAGGTGAGCTCTCACTTCACAATGGATGTACTACAAAAATGACCTCTCAATCTCGAGATACACTAGGGTCTTGTAGATCCCCTTCTTATAGCTGAACTTGGAGCTAAGGTTTGAATTCAAATTCAAAACTTATACCTAAAAGGTGAATGCTAACATATAGGATAGATTCTCTGATTGCTCAACAACCAAGTGATGCGTGATTTAGAGCTTCCTAACTCCTTGTGAATGTAATCCACTTTTACAAGGATAAATGTCAAGTACTTTTACATCAAGTAAATATTCAAGGAGTTACAAGTGTGAGTTCATAACTGAACTCTTCAAGTCTTTAGAATTTGCTTCAAGTTTCTATGACATTTGAAGACTCAAGCCAACATTTAGACTTGCCATGAACTTGTTCCAACAAACTTGAGGCACACGATAAAAATATCTATGAATGCTATATTTTGGGAAAAATGCAGCATTCCTCTTTTCCAAAAGATGGTTGAGTTCGAGCTACTCAAAAATTGCAGCTTGTTCATAGTGATGTCTGTGGTTCTATGGTGACACCCTCTTCTGGAAACTATCTTTACTTCGTGACTATCATCAATAATTTTTCCAGGCATGCATGGGTATATCCATTAAAAGCAAAGTCCAATGTTCTAAGCCGTTTCTGGAGGTCTTCTACGTCAATTTTAATCTCTTGAATACATATAAAATCTGGGTTTAGGCTAATGTCGCGAAGCCATTGACCAATGATGATCGCTCTTGAGGGGTTGGTTAGCCCTCTAGCATTTAACGAGATGATGATCATTGTCGTAGTGAGCCCTCTTTGCGGGAGGGAGCTTTGTCCTTTGTTTTCTTGGATTCATCTTTCTTTTTCGCTCGGATCGGATCCCGAGTTAGCAATAGGTTCTTGTGGGGGCTTTTCCACGGTAACTCCATAGGTTGTTTTCCTTTGCGGGATGCCTCCTCCTGGGAAGAACTGGGCACCGTTTTCAGCTCCGTTTCCGGAATAGTCGATCCGATGATGGAGCTTTCACTATCCATGTTATCTTCATTGCTAGTAGTAAAGCCGTCTTCTTTGCTTGTAGTGTAACCCACCTGCAAGGTTTCTTTACTGTCAGGGATCTCTAGGCCTTTGACGTCGGTGTCCACCTCAAGTTGGTTCCCACCTGGGTAGTCAAACTCATTGATGTCCTTTTCTAGATTGCAATACAAGTTGCTGGAGGGGGTAACTGACATGTTGTTTCGCTCAAAAGTTGCCCTAGGGCTTCTTTTCCTTCTTCTTCTGACTTCGATGAACTCGTCTGCATCAGCTTTTGGATTAAGGGGGCCCTTGAATTCCTCTACTTTCGTCGAGTGATTCAATGCTCCATTGCTATCTTGAGCATTTTTGGGGGCTTCTTGATTTCGCTTGCTTTTTCGTCTCAAAGGGCAATCTTTAATCCTGTGACCTTGTTGGCCACAACGAAAGCACGCGTTGGGAAGGTTTTTGTAACTGATGTCTTGCTCCCATACATCCCCTTTGCCCAAGTCCAGTTTGATCTTCGATGGAAGCGGCATACTGAGGTCAGCCTCGACACAGATTTGAGGGTGCCACCGAGCGTTGAACGAGTGTCTTGCACCTTCATGAATGAGACCACCAATGTCCTCGCGTGAGGCCAACGGCTTGCCGATAGGAGAAACGATGTCCCACACGAAGTTATACAAGAAGTATGGCAGGTTAGGGAGCTCAACCCAAAGAGGGTACCGAAGCGATTTCGATTTGTCGGGAGTAAAATCAGGGGACCATCTGAATAGGCACAGGGTCGCCCGGCCGAGTTGCCAAGTTCCGACACTAAGGGCTCGAAACGCCATATCTTCATTTTCAAAGACTAGCAGCAAGTGGCTTGCCGGTAAGAACTGACACTTACAAACAACTAGCCCACGGGGGAACCACTCATTGCGAAGCCACTATCGCACAGTTTCGAGCGGGGGCTTAGGGCCGAACATTTGGCCGACGAGGCAAACTTTCTTGAGCTCCTCCTGAGTTGACAGAATTGCGGATCTACTGAGGGAGACCAAGGGGGGTTCAGCACTCTCGAAGGCCCCTTGGGCGGCACAAGAAACCCCCCTCCAACAAAGAGGCCAGGTTATCGGTCTCCCCGGGAGGAGGGGCCAGGTTACTTCTCACAAGCGAGGGGGTCGCCAAATCCATGACAAAAGAGGGACACCCCGAGAATTCTATTTTGATTATTGATCCCAATAGAAATTGAAGTTTTCAAAGCCCCCAAAAGATTTAAGAGTGACCTCGAGAAGTAAGGAGATTCTTGCTAACTACAGAAGTGAAAACTTCTTTCAATACGAAGAGAGAACTCCGCTTCAGATTTTGAGGCGAGTGCTTTGTTTTTTGAATTGCTAACCATCCACCAGCGCTTGCAACTTTAATTACACACGCTTAACCCTGCCCACGATGCACAGCTAGTCCACGATGGACACAAAGTCCACGATTGAACTCAGTCACTCGGCGCGGACAACGCGTGATTAATAAAGTTGTCCATCGTGAGGGAGCTGGGGACTCGAGATACTATCCGTCGCGTCGGAGCTATCCGTCGCAACTCCTGCCCTGTCAATCGCAATTATTTGTCAATCGCGACACCCGCCTTGACGATCGAGGCTCTCAGTCAATCGCAGCTGTTCATCGTGCCTCTTGCCTTGTCAATCGTGGCTTCGCAACCCGTCCGTCGCAACTCCTGCCCTGTCAATCGCAACTATCTGTCAATCGCGACTCCCGCCCTGACAATCGAGGCTCTCAGTCAATCGCAGCTGTCCATCGTGCCTCTTTCCTTGTCAATCGTGGCTTCGCAACCCGACACGTTTGATCCGCCTCCCACAACTCCAATGCTTCCTGCCTTGGCTTCCATGCTCCCCCGACAGTTTCTTCGCATCTGCCAGCAAGCTCTGTTGGGTGGATCATTGAATAGAGCCTAAAAACTATTTAATTGGCATATTTAAAAAAATCCTTTACGTAAAGAGTGACAAACTGATTTTGCCAATTCATTAATTATTATTTTCGAGAACTTTTATGGTGATTTTGTGTTTCATATGCTTTTATATTATATTGTATTATATTACTCCTATATCTTACATTTTCCTTGTCATTAGAAGCAAAATAAGAAGAAGCTCTTTTTGGCTTCATCTCCATGTACCGGTTCCTTATTTTATACGAGTGTGCTATATTTTTCTTTTTTCTCATCTTTTGTATTCGTGAGAATCTCAAAAATATTTTTTTAGATCTTTTCATTACGGGAGATGAGCCACATGTATGTAAGACGCTCATAAGAATTACATAGCATCTCTGATAAAACAAAGCACTGACCATACAAAAATGGAGGGACGTAATCAAAGAGATACTTTAAAATAATAAAAAAAGGAATACCTGACGTTCTTTCAATAGAAATCTGATCATATAAAGAAAGGCATTAGTTTCCCTTTGAGAAGCTTTGAGCTGTTTTCTTATAGCTCTAGATCTGTCCGTGAAGGTATTCCTTTATAAAGAATTAAATTGTGTACTAAACAAAGAGCAATCAATATTCCATTTGATGTCATTCCCTTAAGTGAAAATTAAAATATTCATCTTTATACATGGTTTATGGTTCTCACTTTCTCGTAAAGAAGACATGATCAATCAGGTTTAAAAGTATCCTATAATTGATAGAAATAAACAAGGATTAAACAATATGTACCTAAACTAAGATATTACTATTCGGAGTGTCTCTGTAGTTTTTCATTAACCAACATAACAATTAGCTTCCTACAACCCTTTCAAGCTTTAGAATATGCTAGTTTTACTTATAATATTCCCATTTCAAGAACTTAAGAATGATGTTTCTATGTGCCTTTGTTTTCCTATTTGGATTAAAATGTTTAAGTTGATATTCCTTTTCATTATATGGAAAGGAGATTCAATAAATAGAATTGAGTCCGATCGATCTTTTGCGTTTTATGCAATACACAAGTACACTACCTTTCCTTATATAAATAGATATTTTAAGGAAGAGAGAAATTATGCATAAATAATCAAAAAATTCGTGTGAAAATCGGATAAAAAAGCTTCAAGTTTAGAAAGGGGAAAAAAAAAGAAAAAAGAAAATGATTTCTTCTTTTTAACAATACCAGTGTCTACAGAACTTTCACGAACCCCTCATTACATAATATATATTGTATTTATCTAACATGCTGAAAGTGAAAACAATAGTCTTCGTTTTGTGCAAACTATATACGTTCATGATTTAATATATTCGTAAATTCTCAAAACTTTTTTTTGAGAATTTACGAATATATTAAATCATGAACGTATATAGTTTGTTTAAGAAAACGGTTTCCAAAGTCTATGTTCACTACTTATGGAAGCACATTTCTCTTGGAAATTTATCATACACTCTTGCATCAAGGTTTACATGTGAGTCGAACAACTTCTGTATTTTAATATTGCTTGATAAAGAGTTCAAGTTGCTTATGTTGGAATCTGAGGGGACAGCTTTAACGCAAAAAGCAGAGAATAAACAAGGATCGGAGGACAATCGCACATGGAGATATTACTAAGTATTTAGTAGAAGAATATAAGAGGCACATTAGCGCTTTTGGAATTTTTAAAGAATTGACAGACATCACATGCATAAGAAGCAAAAAAGAGTGCAAAACCCCCTTGCAGATGATGTGCTGTAAAAGTAACTAGCAGTCTTGTGCACTGAAATCCAAAACTATGTGAAATCTGAACAGCTAAATTATCTGAAGTAAGCCCAGAATGTTCAAAATAAAAACTTAAAATTATCCAAATGGTAGAGCCTTCATGAAGCGTTCCTTAACCTTTTGTTGTGTAGGAAAAAGACAATAGCTATTCTATATACTACATATTTTCTCGTTGATTTAGAAAGAGTGCACCTAAGTTATATAAGGATGTAACAGTAAGTTATTTAAAGATATCAACATGCTCTAACAGTTATTGAAAATGGTGATGAAGAAAATGGTGATGAAGGATCTAAGCTAAATACTGAGTACTGGGTATAAAACATTACTATCTACTTATCCTCATAATTGAAGATGTCCATGAAGGGCTGTTTTTGTCTCAATGATGTAAAAGAGCTATAAAAAATCAATTGAGGATCAGTTTCCGAACGTACAGATGTCATACCGACAAAACCCAATGAACTTAAAATGTAGTACATCGGGATAAAAAAAGACAATTCATCCACCACCATTAAACCACACGATTCATCCATCACCATTAAACCACACAATTCATCCATCCCGACTCTCCACAATCGCACACTGCAGAGACATACTTGGTAGCATTAAAGACACATTCGAAGAATCCCGTGTCTACTTAATACAGAAAAACATCAAACACATCCACACAGATAATGGAACATCGAATGTATTTAGAGAGCCTAAATCGGAAGGAGAATAATAATAATTCAAGTTTCTAACTCGATGGAAAACCTCTATGATGAATCTAGAGACCCTTAGGATCGTGTTGAATTTTTCAAACATGATATTGCAGTGGAAAAAAGTACAAATATTTTTTTTCTTATTAATAATCTTTTGGAATTACATTCATTAGAGTACGCTTGCCTCTCTCCAAACTACTAAAACACTTTATCCCTAAAAGTGAAACTAAAACTACGAATGCTTCAATGAACGTATCAATTAATGAGCCTGTTTATTTAGTAGTTCAATAAATCAAGAAAAGGTATATCACAGAAAATAATAAATTATGATCTAGACCATTGCAATAAAAACTGAACTACACTAGTGCTAACTCGCTAGAATATAGTGAAAATAGATTACGTAAGTGAAGTCGAGTCGGGAATTGTCTTATTGAATTTGAGTGGAAATATCATAATCTAAAGAAATACTATGACAATAGAAAATCTCCGAAATATTCCCATACATATCATCCATATCTACATGAAAAAGATTAAGAGAATTTCCTAGTAAACCCTTTACAATTCCCAATTGTTAGGCTCCAAGTACTTCAAATAAGCTACCCACTATCTTCCGGAATGTTGCGGCTGCATCAAATGTCATAATCATTTTGTTTGTTTTTTTTTCTATAAGAAGGGGCCATGATAAAATATGAGCAACCTTTAATCCATTGAATTAGTGGTAATGTTTGCGAAAAGTGAATAGAATCATTTATTTTTACAAATGGATTCACTGCGTGTTCGTATATATATATATATATATATATATATATATATATATATATATATATATATATATATATATATATATATATATATATATATATATATATATATATATATATATATATACATATAGGTAAGTACCAACAATAAGTTATGTTGGAGGCATTCCTCGTGAGAAGGGCATTATTGTCCCACAATGTAGTGGCGATATCCGAAAGAAATGATAATCCTTACTTGTTAGTGCACCTTTCTTCAAAGATTCAATGAAAGAGTGGTGCACTAGTTCAAGAGCGAATACGGACATGCGATCCCTGACAAACTTAGATTCTTCAGCAAAGTCCAAACAAAGCCTATGATAGATTGGAATGGGACTATATTTTACAATCGTTGAAAGACCTCGGATGTAGTCAAAGATCCCTCAGGATGATCTCCACTCTCCTTGGTAATGCTTCGACCAAAGTCAATGTCAATGGGGAACTTTCAAAGGCGAAAACTAAAACGATCCATCAGGCAAGGTTGCCCATTGGCCCCAGTGCTCTTTTCCATCACGAAAGAAGGACTTAGCGGGCTTGTGGAGCAAGAGATGGTGCTTGATCGCATAAGGGGCATCACTTTGCCACATAACCCTAGGCAAATGACCATGAGGCTATTTGCGGATGACACAAATGCCTTTGTTCAGAATGACGATACTAGCTTGAAAACCTTTTGGTGGTGTCTTGACACTTTTTGTGTGGCCTTTGGGTCCAGAATTAACCATTCCAAGGCAGCGTTTAGGGCTATCAATGTGACTCAACCCAATCTCCTCATCGTGCAAGGATGCCAAAGCATTCAATCAGGTCAGGTCCTTCGCATTCTTGGTATCCCCATGGGATTCGGTGTTACTCTAGAACAAAGGTGGGCTTGGGTCCTTGCCAGACTTAATAATAAGCTGTCTTTCCAAACCCTTTAGAATCCTTAAATCCATTATAAAAGTATGTCCTCTTTCTCCGTTTGTATTTGGCATAGATAATGATGTTGTTCGGTTCTAGTCCAAAGACATATTCTTGTTGAAACTATAAAAGGTGTGATATTCATAATTTCACTTCCACTCTTGGATTGCACATGTTCGTTGATGACATTAACACACTAACTAATATTGATTCTACATCTTTTGCTAAATTTCTAGAGTTGTTGGAAAGTTTTCTCTTAGATAGTGGATCCAAAGTTTATCATAAAAAAAATCTATAAATCTTCAAATAAAGAGTTTCGTGATCATATTCTTATTTATGGTTGTGAATGTTACACTTATGTCTTCCTCGAGTAGCTTTGATGTGAACCTTTTCCCTATACATGGACACTTTTTACTATAGTCCTAGCTAGAGGTTTTTTCTCCATGTTACCACATACATGATTCACTCATATGTGGTGGTACTTTGTACTTACGGATATTATTCAGCTCTTAGTTCAATTCCGTTGATCGTCAATAGAGAGAGCTATTCTAGCCATTGTCTTCCCCTTGTGTCTTACTGCGTTTGTCCTCCTTGTGTGTGCTTCTTGTGTGTGTCTCAAACTTCTACACACACCCAAGAGTGGTATCAGAGCAGGTTCAACTCCTTCTTAAGTTTCTGTTTCTCGTGTCATGGTGCACATGCACTTTTAACATTGCAAATCGACTTCGAAGCATAGTACAACAAATTTCAGTAGCCAAGAAACATTTCCACAAGGTGCACTGGGGTTTCACCCCCATTTCGAAGCCATTTGTGCAGTCAGAATTGCCATTAGAGTGACGGTTTGTGAGCTAAAATTTAAGCATTCATTTCAGCTTTCATCGAAGTGAAGATTTTGTCACCTTCTTCTTCTTTGTGAAATGGCAGGCAGCAATGACTTGTTTGGCATGCTTCAAGCTGAGGATAAGCTTGATGGGACCAACTTTCTGATGTGGTCTTACATGATGAAGAATGTTCTTGTTGCTAAACAACTTTGGAACATAGTAACAGATGTAGATCGAAGACCCGCAAGTTCTTCTAGTTCATAGTCTACTATCACACATGGAGCTTCTTCTTCAAGTACAATGGTTTCTCCTTCTCCACCTAGACAAGAGCAGCATAGATGGGATGGAAAAGATGCTCAAGCTCATGCTTTGATTGCGCTTTCTATGAAGTGTCATATAGTTCCACACATTCGATCATATTCTACATCACCATAGGCATGGGACACTCTTACTTCTTTGTATGTTGTGCGTAACGAAGCACGTGTTGCATACTTGAGGAAGCACCTTGAGGATGCATGTATGGCTTAAAATGAGTTAGTGGATGTGTATGTGACACGCATCAAGGACTTGAAAGAGCAATTGGCAAACATAGATGAGATTATTCTGGATGCATCTCATTTATACATTGTTGAAAGGATTACCGAAATCTTTTGAAAGCTTTGCTACTACACTCCATTTGATTGCAAAAGAAAATCCTAATATGTATGCATTTGATGAGGTTGTGTCTCTTCTTTTGCATGAAGAGCAATCTAGAGTGAATAGGAGTGGTTTAATTGAGGGAACGCAAGCACTTTCTATCTCACAAAAGGGGAAAAGCAAGTATGGTTCAGCTTTGGGTTCATCAAAACCAAAGCCTCAACCTTCCTCTTCCACTCATTCCTCTAATGATGGTGATTTGAAAAAGAAGGAGCGATGCAAATATTGTCGGAAGGCTGGTCATACTATTGATGAGTGTAGAAATCTTACTAAACACAATGAAAAGAAAAAGGGATCCAACATGTCTATTGCTGAAAATTCAGCAAATGCAAAGAATGATGAAGCTAACATGGTTCAAGGTTTTTGGGCATGTGTTGTTACATGTCATTATGATGCTTTTTTGCATTCTAAATGTATGGTTGTGAGTGAGCCTGATTCCGATTGGTTCTTTGATAGTGGTGCTTCAAAGCATATAACATCATGCAAAAGATTGTTTGCCTCTTTTAAAGATGCACCCAAAGGAGGACATGTGGTGTGTACAAACAATGCCTCTTATCCTATCATTCGAGTAGGAGAAATTGAGCTTACGGCTGCAAATGGAGGTGTGATTCTCTTTAAAAATGCAGTGTATGTGCCTGGTATCAAGAAGAACTTAATTTTAGTTTCGTTGATTGCCAAAGATGGACTTCATGTACACTTTGTTGATGATAAGTGTATGGTTCATGATTTCAGCAATGGTAATGTTATCATGATGTCGGGTACCTTATGTAATGGTTTGTAGCGCATGGATACATACAAGAGGGCTGCCTCGAATGCCTCAGTTGCTCATATCTCTTCCATGGCTGAAATGGAGCTTTGGCATACTCGTTTTGGTCACCTTAACTTCAACAGCTTGCTTTACTTCCAAAAGAAGGACATGGTTATGGGTTTGCCTACACTTGAGTCCATTGAGAAGCATGCATGTGAAGGTTGCATTCTTAGAAAAATGCATCGTGCTTCTTTTCCAAAAGATATTCATAGACACTACAAGAAAATAACAGCTTGTTCATAGTGATGTATGTGGTCCTATCAAGACTCCATCTTTTGGGAAGCATGTATATTTTGTTACCTTCATTGATGATGCTACTCGCCATACATGGGCATATCCCATGAAAGTAAAAAATGAGGTATTTTGTTGCTTCAAAGCATTTTTAGCTATGGCTGAAATTTTTTCTTCACAGAAGCGTTTGACTCTACACATGGATCCTGGTGGTGAATACATGTCACATTAGTTTAATGCTTTTCTTCATGAAAGAGGTATTTCACACAAATGTACGGTGCCATATACACCTCAGCAAAGTGGTGTTACCGACCATAAAAATAGAACTCTGCTTGAAATGGCACGATGTATGGTTAAAGGAAAGCATCTTCCTGATAAGTTTTGGATGGAAGTGGTCATGTGTGCAATCTATGTGTTGAATTGTTGCCCTACAAAAGCATTGAGATTCATCACTCCTTATGAGGCTTGGAATGGTCATAAGCCTATGGTTACTCATATGCATGTGTTTGGTTGTTTCGCATATGCTCTTATGCCATCACAACAACATCACAAACTTGATGACAAGGCAAAGAAATGTATTTTGTTGGTTATAGTGCTGAAAGTTAGGGATATCGTTTATACCATCCATTGACGAACACAATTATTGTGACTCGAGATGTGGTATTCGCTGAAAATTCAATTTTCCCTCTACTTGAATGCAGAAAACAACCAACAGTTAGCTCACAAGATGTGTTCGATACACTCATGCCTTTGTTCCAAAATGGTGCGCTTGACTATGGCCATGTAGACCAGCCAACTAAGGTCAAAGGGCTGAAAAATTCCAGCCAAATAGGGCTGAAAATGCAAAGAATCTCCAATCAAACAAATTTCAGCCAAAAAATGACCAAAGTGCTGGAAATTTCCACCCACATATGGCGGAACATTTGCATCAAAATATGGCTTAAAATGAGCATGAAATTCAGCCACCCATGATGTACATATTGAAGATGTTTTACGTAATGAACACATGTCTATCAAGAGTGCACAAACTATGCCAAAGTGGCTGAAAGAAACTTTGTAGGGTAGCAAATTGAGTACACCTTTACTTGGTAGAACAAGATCAAGCTCTCACCATGCATCAAGTAATTTGGTGCATTATGCTTTGTTTGCTACAGCATGTAATGAAGAGCCACTTTCTTTTGAAGATGCATGTGAGGATCCACAATGGATGAGTGCTATGCAATAAGAAATGGATTCCATACATGGGAATGGTACTTGGGAGTTATGTGAATTGCCAAAAGGAAAGAATGCCATTGGTACAAAGTGGCTTTACAAGATTAAGAGAAAATATGATGGTAGCATTGATTGATACAAAGATAGGTTGGTTGCGAAAGGATATACACAACAATATGGCATTGACTATGAGGGAACTTTTGCACCTACTTCATGCATGACTACCATTCATACCGTGGTTGCATAGGCTGCCCATCGAGGTTGGAAAGTGCATCAATTGGACATAAAAACAGCCTTCTTGAATGGTGATTTGCAAGAAGAGTTTTATGTGAAGCAACCTCCTGGATTTGCTATGAAAGGGAAAGAGCATATGGATTGTCACTTGCATAAAGCCTTGTATGGTCTCAAGCAAGTTTAACCTGCATGGTATGAAAAAATCCGTGAGCACTTTATTGCTCTTGGCTTCACATGTAGTCCGATTGAAAGCACACTTTATGTACATAAAAATGGGGTCGATCTTATAGTGCTTGTTCTTTATGTGGATGACATACTTTGACTAGATCATGTGATGAAAAACTTCACATTCTTATGGCTTATTTGCTACATACTTTTGATGTCACTTATCTTGGTCTTTTGAGCTACTATCATGGCATCCAATTTGTATCCATTGAGGGGGGAATCGTTATGCATCAACCAAAGTATGTTGAAAAATTACTTTAACATTTTGACTTTGAGGATTGCAAGCCAGTTTCCACACCAGTTGAGACAGGATTTAGATTCTCAGTTGAGGATTCCAATGATGCATTTGACACTTCTCTTTATCAACAAGTTGTGGGATGTCTTATATATGCATGCAACACAAGGTTGCATATACAGTATGCAGTTTCCCAGTGGAGTCAATTCATGCATAGCCTTGCACTAAGCATTGGCAAGCAGTGAAACGTGTATTTAGATATCTTCAAGTCACTTTGATCATAGGTCTCTTTTATGGAAGAGATATTCAGCCATGCTTTTATGATTTTACAGATAGAGATTGGGCTGGTTGTTATGATACTCGCGTGTCCACTAGTGGTATTTGCTTTTTCCTTCGAGACTCATGCATATCTTGGTTGAGTAAGAAGCAACCTACAGTGGCGACTTTGAGTTGTGAAGCTCAGTATAGGGTAGTTTTCACAGCTACAATGAAGTGCATATGGCTGAGACACCTATTGATGCTGCTATGCATATTATCACTGATAGTTAAAGTGCTTTGGCTGTTGCATGAAACACAGTGTTTCATGCACGGACCAAACATATTGAGATGCATTATCACTATGTGAGAGAGAGCCTTCATGCAAGAGATATTGATTTGGTATATGTGCCTACACAAGATAATGTGGCAAACATATTCACCAAAGCTCTTCCACGGGAAAAGTTTGAAGCTTTTCGCAAAGCTTTAGGCTTATTACCTTGTGGGGGATGATCTGTCACTCCTTGTATGTGTTCATATCATTCGCTCCTGGGGGGTTTGTTACACTTATGTGTTCCTCGAGTAGCTTTGATGTGAACCTTTTCCCTATACATGAGCACTTTTTACTCTAGTGCTGCCTAGAGGTTTTTTCACCATGTTACCACATACATGATTCACTCATATATGGTGGTACTTTGTACTTAGGGATATTATTTAGCTCTTACTTTAGTTCAATTCATCATCAATAGAGAGAGCTATTACAGCCATCGTCTTCTCTGTGTGTGTTGCTACCTTTGTGCTCCTTGTATGTGCTCCTTGTATGTGCTTCTTGTGTGTCTCTCGCACTTCTACACACACCCAACAATGAAATGATCAAAGAAGGTGAGATCTTTAGCCTCTTAGGTATCCTCATGGGATTCAATATTAACTTCAATGAAAGGTGCGACTAGGTTTTCAATTAGCTTGGAGGTGTGTTTTTAAATGATATGATTATCAAATTTACCTTACCCATATACGTTTTCTTCTGAGCCATCATATCTTGCCTTGTCTAGCTTAATTCTTATCATGTTGGATGCTTACTAAAAGGATTATGTTGTAGGTCCTTCAAATTTGACTTTGAGGTATGTAGAAGCACATGAAGAACAAAAAGAAGAACACGAAACTTGGAGCATACCATAATATGAAATGTATTTCTTAGTGAATATACAAAGATAAATGAACCATTAGAGATTATATGCATATATAAAATGGGGACGGGGGGACGACATCCAAAAGAGGGAAAAGATGCCGCAATAGGCCTAACTTTGTTCACACACAACACTACTAGAATATATCATTAAATCCCCCTAGGAGTGATGTAATGAGCAATGAGTGAGCTCTCATGTATAGGGAAGTGCGTCCACCTATGTGCAAAGAGATCAATTAACAAAAGGGAGTCCAAAGGTTTTTCAAAAGGTTCAAACTTCCCCCTAGGTAGAGCCTTTGTGCAAAGGTCTTTCCGTCTTCATGTCGCTGCATAGTTTTGATCTTTAAATTCTCAACCCATCCTTCAAAACTTAAAGTCATAATGCCAAAATGATCGAACTAATTTATCTTTAAAAAAATACTCATTGATCATTATTTACATTTAGATGTGTCCTCAATAATCAAACAAAATGTAACTTTAACTTGAGTAGAAACCTTACTCGTAAACCTTGAATTTTAATGTGTCCTTACTAATTTAAGAGACTTATATCTTGGTGATTATGAAACAAAACTAGAAGCCACATGAAAACGTTTCTCAGCAAATCCTATAAGATTTCTATTCTTGATTGGATCACCATTACACAAACACAAGCACATACATTTCTAATAAAGTACAAGACATATCTAATAGATTTCCTTCTTGCATCAAAATGAAATTATTAGACAACCGAAAATCCTACTCAAACTTATTTATGGTTTTGGCTCTTTCGAACCACGCCATTACTCTGCACCCAAGAACTCAAGGGTACACAGTCCTCCACAATTATTTCAAAGGACTATTTCTATATAGTAGCTTCCACCAAGGATAATTTATTTATTGTCCAACAGATGGAGATGATGATTCCATAAAGCTTTTAAAAGATGCTATGATAAAAATTGTTAAAGTGCGTGGAATTCAGGGAGTCCCTATGCGGTGTCGTCTAACTAGATCAAACGTGGTCGGCTTATGATTGGAAAGAAGAAGAGAACAATAAACTTTACTGGTAACATCAACTACAAAATATAGTATATTCATTTTACTTTGGCATCAACCTGAGCACACAACGTTTTTAATAGGCTTCCGCTTTAAAGTTAGTCATAAAGGTGAGGACACACAACCTTTGAAGAGGACACATAACCTTTGAAGAAGTGGTCTCCTCTAACAAGATCAAACCATGGTCGGTTTACGATCCCAAAGAACAAAGAGAAATGAATTTTAGTTGTAACTTGCCAATGTTGGTGGATTATATTAGCCGCCATATATAAAACGTCCATTTTAGATTATTAAAAGTTCTGGTCGATGATGTTTTCATCCGAAAGGGAAACGAGATTCCAATTTCCGATTATAATAGTCAAACCGCTACAAATAATTTGTATTGTCCTTCAGTTGCACCATGTTCTACTGAACTTTGCATTTGGCAGCTCGACTTACTCGCATTAATCTTTTAACGTATCAGGTAGAGTTAAGATTCCTTTGAACAAGATGTAAATCACTAAGCGACAAGGATTTAAGGTATGTAAAGGGAAACGGGGAATTAAAAAGACTTGGTGCAATGGACAAACGTAGGACAACTAATTGTTGTGTTATAGTATTTAGCACGAAAACAGTGATATCTGGGCAAATTCCAAAGTTCAGCAGCTCTGTAGTGTCCTCTCATTTCTTCAGACAATAGCCTCTTCTGTATTTCAATCTGATAACTTGGAAAAGGATTTTATTCTTCATGAAGAGCAGGAAAAGTTGATCAATCAGCTTTGGAAGTCCCTCGATTTCTTCTTACATTTTCTTCTTTTAGACTACTAACGGTTTCCACATGGAGATTTCTTCTTCTTTGCAAGTCTCGGTGATTCCAGATTCTCTAAAGCAGATGCCTTGTGCAAGTTTTCTTATGCAAGTAGTATGCTGAGAGGAGTTAGGTTTCATGCTTGAATGAGTCAGAGGAGCGCCATGTCCTTATGCAGTAAGAAGCAGCACCTTGAGGAGACGTTTAGCAATCTACACATCCCACACAAAGACGAGTTGAATGCCGCGAATCCTACCCAAACACAACATTCACGCCTAGCACCTATTATGAATTAATACACCCCGATGTTCTGCTCGTAGTGCTAATTCGTCGGTTAATTTAACTTTCGATACACCGAGAGGAGCCTCCTGGGTGATACCTAGAATGCCTCTGGAAGCTCAAGAGGTACCTTATCTCCACTTAAACAATATATACGGCGCGCATTCATACGCTGGCTTCTATGAAAAACTTTGGAGTCAATCACTGAACTGGATGCGCGTCGACTCTCACTCGTAAGAGATTGACGACGGGCCAAAAGAAGCGTAAACAGCAAGTAGTAATGTTGTTGGAATAAAGTCAAATGCTTCATAAGAATATCTGAAGATTGAAAGTTGGCAGCCGGTATCAGACAAATCGACTCTATTTGATTTTCGATCCATGGCATCCAGTTTGTAGAATCTTGGAACATTCGAAACCCCAAGAGGCTATGGAACAAAGGCTTCAAAAAATGGAAACATCTCTCCAAACAAGACAACAACCAGTGGATCAACTTCACGGATATTGACCCTAGCCTCAACATTACCTATGAAGAATGGATTACTTTGCAAAGCAAACATCTTGCCTAGGACCGATGTAAAGTTTGTCTTCTAATGGGGCATGACACACCAAGCCCACTTGGTCTTAGATGGCACAATGATAATTGCATAACAAAAATCCCAAATATCAAAGAAACTATTGATTATCAGGTTAACCTCAATAAGAAGTGGTGCCTGTCATGGACGCGATTGCGGTAGGACATGAAGTTCATGGCTATATTGCACGCTCTCATGGAAATCAAAAAGTCTATCCTCTTATGGCAGGTTCTTCATCATGAAATCTATTCCAACCTAAAGGCTAGCAAAATCTGTGGGTTGCCTCCCTGGTGTAAGCACTGCTACTGCTCCATTGAAGATGTTTCTCTCATCTTCTTTGCCTCTCCCAACTCCAATAGGTTCTAGCAGATTTTCGAAAAAGAAATTAGACTTCAGAAACATATCAATTGGAAACAAGCACTACTAGGAGAAGCTATCGATGGCTCTGCGACTCTCTAGAATGCCATCAGAGGGGAGGTCTTATGGAAGATCTGGCAGGAAAGATGTGCTTATAACTCTGGGGACTCCCCTAAAGAGTGGTCGATTGAGAAATCGCTTTCCCTCTTCGGCACAAGAATAACTAACTGTAAGACCCCCCCCCCCCCCCCCCCCCCTTCATGCATCATCAGGCATCATCAAGTGCTCCTTTTGATCAACAACAAGCTTAAACCCAAGTGGGCCCCGTAGGAGGGTGATGAAAGGGTGATCAACCTTCTTTGTAATGCCATCTAAAATTTGTAAAAGCTACCCTTGCTCTGTGCGATTCGGGACATCTCGTGGGCATTAGTCTCCTTCACTTGTACTTTTCTTTTTTTTTTAATTAATACAAGTTCGGGAGAGTAAACCAAGGCCAAATTTCTTTTATTCAAAAAACAATTTCCAATATTTTAACTCAGTTATGCATCCCCAACATCCTGACGCTTCCGTAGGTTCTTGCATATCATACGTTGCAATCTCTAAGCGACCGTTTGCCTCTTTTGACATCGATTCGAAACCATTATGACTGCATGATGAAACTGCCATGAAGGTGAGCACACACAGCCTTTGAAGAAGTGCTGTTCTTTAACTAAATCAAACGTCGTAGGCATATGATCCGAAAGAAAACGAGAAAAACCAACTTTGCTACAGATGCTAGAAGGCAATGTTACAAGATCAAGGTTAAAAGTAGCCGTGAATATACATCAACAGCAAGAGGGATTGAAAAGACTTAATATAGTGGGACAAAATTACAATAGGGTCTAGAGAGAGCACCATATTGAATCTCTCAGTCGGAGTACATAGAAGAAATAAATTCTATCTGTATATTGGGATGGATTTTTGAGAGAATTGTAGGCCAATAAGAACCTTCACGGAGGGCACATCTCTTTTCACTTGGTAATAGATTCTACATTGTGTTGTGCTCCAGACTTCTTCTTTTCCTTGTGTTTTTCATGTGCTTTGGACGACCTCAAACTAGAACGTTTGGTATTTGAGTAGGTTGTTCCTTCATCTAGGGCACCATCAACAACCATCGGTCATAAGCTCAGAATTGCACAAAAATTTGTTAGCATACTTGGGATGATTAGATCTTCCTCTCAAAAAAGAACAACCTCCATAATTTTTGTGATAACCGTAGGCAAATAAGAAGCTCCATGATATTTCCTATTCCAATGTCTTTATTATCCTCTTTAAGGGAGAACTAAGACTCTCCCTTTTAAATTAAGAAACAAAGGTACAATAGAAGGGGACTAGTGCCCACGGGACCCCCCAAATCCCACAAAGCAGGCTATTGCCGAACTTCCTTTATATTAAAAAGAAAAGACTCTCCCTTTTCACCATTCAACAATTTTTTCTTTCCGTTCATGTCCATCGAGATGTTCCATAAAATGAGACTCCTCCAAAAATTTCGAAGGGCACCATATATCCTTGTACCAAGCAAGATTTGATGATAAGAGAGAGTTTGAATATTGGAACTTTGATATTCTTAGGAAATCTCAATTTTTGGTGCAATTAAACCCATGTCCACATACTTGGTTAACTATCTTATGCTTAAGTTATTGGCATAACCTATGAAAGACTTCATATGATCAACCTCTTGTAAAAGTTCTTCACATTTATCCTTGTAAAAGTGGACTACACCCAGGACGAGTTTGGAAGCTCTAAATCATGTATCACTTGCTTGTTGAGCAATGAGAGAATCTATCCTATATGTTAGCATTCACCTTTTAGGTAGAAGTTTGAATTTGATTTCAAACTTTGCCTCCAAGTTCAACTATAAGAAGAGGATCTATAACACCTGCGTGTATCTCGCGGTTGAGAGAGATCATTTTGTAGTACAACCATTGTGAAGTGAGAGATCACCTCATAGCTCATTCACCACTCACAAATTGAGCAATGTCTAATTGCCAATAACATTGTATTTGTACATGCTTAATACATATATGATCATTACATTCTCATCTTACTTCTCTATCATAACTCCATTAGAAGAGTGATCTTCTCAGAGTTTGTTCACAGTGTGTAGTTAATCCTTTGCAATCATTTGAAGCATGTTAGAAACACCATACTGTCTATTAAAATCCTACAAACTTTCATTAGCATTGCTTCTTGGGATCATCAGATATTAGCATATCTTTGCTCACTGGTCAAATGATTGTTGCAGCCCATGAATGTTGGGATGGAGCTATAACTTGCTATACTTCTTTCTCTACATGTAGTCCATCATTTTTTATGAAATCACTCATGATTGTTAGCTTATTAAGTTAATTGGAGCTCCCCAAAAGGAATTAAGTCAATTATTGTTGTGCTCGGACAATTGTTCAAAACATTGAACAAGTGTAAGAACAAGAATAACAAGTTTTTTGCTATTGGATCAAATCAAACATATCTGTTTTGATCCATGAATTAGCGGATCATCTTCCAAACAACATATATAATTGTTTGTGTTCATTGGCAAGCTAAAGAGGCCCACTAAACTCTCTAGCCATCATTTGTAGCAGCTCTGAAGCAGGATCTAGCTATACCACTTCATCTCTTATGTCTATCCACCATCTCCTCCAAGAGCAGTATCAGAGCAACAACAATCAATATGGGAGATGGATTTACATCCATCATTGACAAATTGGATAGGAACAACTACTCAGCATGGTCATAAGGATGCAAGCCTACCTTCATCGGAGCAGTCTATATAGATACATCTTAGGAGAATTCTTCATTTGAAGAGGCTAGGAAGAAGAAAGAATGGAGAGAAGCTATGCAGGAAGAAGTGGAAGCATTACAAGAAAACCACACTTGGGATCTAGTTCCCAAGAAGCCAGAAATGAAGGTTATTGGTTCAAGGTGGATATGCAAAATCAAAAAGAACTCAGATGGCTCTATAAACAGGTACACAGCAAGGCTAGTGGCAAAACGATTTGCCCAAACTCATGGAGTAGACTATGAAGAAACATTTTCACCTATGGCAAAGATGCCAACAATCAGGGTTTTGGTAAGTCTTGCTGCTTCTAAAAATTGGAATTTATATCAGTTAGATGTCAAGAATGCATTCTTAAATGGATGGATATCAGAAGAAGTGTAAATGGAACAACCACTAGGGTTTGAAGATGAAGATAAAGCAGGTTATATATGCAAACTTAGGAAGGCACCCTATGGTCTCAAGAAATCTCCTAGATCTTGGAGCCATAGATTTGTTACTTATTTGCAGGACCAAGGCTTTGTGGCAAGCAAGGCAGATTCTTCTTTGTTTGTTAAAAAGAACAAATAAGAAGTTATCTACTTATGTGTTTATGTAGATGAAATCATTATTTTAGGGAATGATGCTAATGGCATCAATCACGTCAAGGCTCAATTAATCAAGAAATTCAAAATGAGTGATCTTGGTTTATTAACCTACTTTCTTAGCTTAGATCCTGTGTATACAGATTCTGGTATGTCTATCACTCAAACGAAGTACATACATGATATGTTGGTAAAGTCTAAGATGGAACGCAACCATAAATTGAGTTCACATGAAGGTGAAGTACTTGATGATGTTAGAGGATATCAACAACTTGTGGAATGCCTCAATTATGCTACTCTAGTAAGAGTAGATATTGCCTATGCAATAAGTACATTGAGTCAGTTTATGCATGCACCAAAGAATTCTCATGTGGAAACTGCAAAGAGGGTGTTTAAGTATCTAAAGGCTCCAATGAATGAAGGGTTGTTCTATCCCTTCACTTCTAACATAGATATAAGATGTATTTTGGTGCAGACTAGGATGGCTCCAAGGATGATAGGAGGAGCACTTGAGGGTACCTATCCTTTGCAAGATCAAAGATTATATCTTGGTCATCCAAGAAGCAACCAAACTTGGCCTTATCTTCCACAGAAGCAGAATATAGAGGTTTTTTGGCAAATGCAACTCAGGAAGCTATGTGGCTTAAGAAACTATATGAAGATTTGAAGATACATTCTTACACTCCAATAATCTTTGGAGGCAATACTAGCTCACTTCATTTGGCTACTAATTTTGCATATCATGCAAGGACTAAGCAGATAGAAGTGCACTATCATTATGAAAGGGAGAAATTGCTTAGGAATGATATTCAACTATCCTATGTATCAACTCAATTACAATGTGCAGATATACTCACAAAGGCATTGGATGGAACAAAGATGAACATGTTTAAATTGATGATTGCTTTGCACGAAATCAAGGAGCAATGAAGAACAAGCATGTTAGGCTTGAGGGGGAGTTTTTGATGCAATTAAACCGAAGACCACATACTTTTTTAACTAGCTTATGCTTAACGTTTTGGCATAACCTACGAAAGACTTCATATGATCAAACTCTTGTAAACGTACTTCACATTTATCCTTGTAAAAGTGGATTACACCCACAAGGAGTTCGGAAGCTCTAAATCACATATCACTTGCTTGTTGTGCAATGAGATAATATATCCTATATGTTAGCATTCACCTTTTAGGTAGAAGTTTTAATTTGAATTTAAACTTTGCCTCCAAGTTCAACTATAAGAAGGGGATCTAAAAGACTCGCGTGTATCTCGAGGTTGAGAGATCATTTTGTAGTACAACCATTGTGAAGTGAGAGCTCACCTCATAGCTCATTCACCTCTCATGCATTGAGCAATGTTTGATTTCCAATGACATTGTATTTGTACATGTTTAATATGTAACACAATAGTTATGCAATATGACACACGAATAGTAGTAGAGAAGATAATATATATAGAAGAATCTCAACAAATTTCTACTAATAGCAAGTACAAAGATGATGGCTTTGTCCACCTGTGCGCTCTCAAGGTAGAGCTTAAATGGTGATCTAGACAACCCTAGATAGGGAGATACAAGGTAGAGGTATGCTGGCTCAATTTGATGTCTCAGGTAGTGCAGAAGTCATGTATATATAGGATCATGGGTGGCCTTCCATGGATAGCTATACATGGGCAGTAGAGCATGGGCGGCCACCGCCCGCATATTTGCCATACACGGCTTAGGCGGGTTGAACAGACCTAACAAATATAAATGATTTTTGACTCCGACAGTGAATATTCCATTAAATATTCCCTTTACCGTCACGCTGGGGGCTGGACCCCAGCCAGGCTGATCACCATTACCCCAGACCCCTACTAACACCCCCCCTCAATGTTTACCTATGATAAATCACGTAGGTCTTGGTCATATGCCCATCTATTGAAGATGCCTATTGAGTTGCTCTCTTCCAAGTGCTTTAGTGAATTTGTGAGCACAATTTGCCTCTGTTGGGCAATATTCTAGATCCAAAGTTTCATCTTCAATTAGCTCACGAATGTAATGGTATTGTACTTCTACGTGCTTGGTGCGAGCATGAAATACTAAGTTCTTTGCAATAGCCATAGAACTTTGATTATCACATGAGTAGATTTGCCATATTTGATGGAAAGCCTAGATTTGCAAGAATTCTCCTTAACGAGACTACTTCACAAGAAGAAAAACAAGCTGCTTTGTACTCTGCTTCAGTGGAGGAGAGTACAAGACTTGGTTGGTTCCTACTTACCCAAGAAAATATTCCTCAACTAAGTGAGAAACAATATCCAGAAAGTGATTTTCTAGAATCACAATCTCTAGCCCAATCTGAATCACAATATCCTTGAAGTGTATCACCTATGGTATAAAAAATTACCAAAATACAAGGTTCCTACAATGTAGCTTAGAATTTGCATTCCAGCATTCCAATGACTCCACTTAGGTTTGTTGGAAAACCTGATTAACACTCCAACAACATAGAAAATGTTTGGTCTAGTGTTGCACAGAAAAATAGGACTTCCAACGAGCTTCCTATAGTTCTTAGCAACTACATCAGGCATGTTATCATCTATAGATAGTTTATGTAGGTGTGCTAGTTGGTTTGGAGTCCATCATTCCAAATGCGTTGAGAATTTCTTTGGCATATTTTTGTTGTGAGATGAAAATGCCATCCTTCCTTTGCCACATTTCAATTCCCAGACAAAAATGGAGTAGGCCTAAGTCTCTCATTTCAAACTATGTTCCCATGCTGATCCGAGTTTGATTGATGAGTTCTTGATGATCTCCAATAATGATCAAATCATGTACATATACAATGACAACAACTATCTTGCTATCCCTTTTCGTTACATACAAGTTAGCATCCGAAGTACTTCTTTCAAAACCCATATTTTTTTAAAAAATTATCTATCCATTGGTACCAAGCCCGTGGAGCTTGCTTAAGTAAATACAAAGCTTTCTTCAACCTACAAACTTTATTTTTTTAATTGAGCACCTCAAAACCTGGTGGTTGATATACATATACCTCCTCCTTGAGGTGACCATTCAAGAAATCAGATTTGACATCCATCTGGAAAATATGCCAAGCCTTTTGTGCAGCTACTGCAAATATCGTCTGAATAGTTTTCATGTGTGTTGTTGGTGCAAAAGTTTCTTGAACATAAAATCCTTCCATCTTTGAAAAATCTTATGCAACTAATTTTGCCTTATACTTTTCTAATGTTCCATTTGCTTTATAGTTAGCTTTTCAAATCTTTTTAGTACATATTACCTTCTTCTTTGGCGGCAAGGCAACTAGATCCCATGTATTATTTTTTAGTATACTATCATACTCAATGTGCATTGCTTCTCTACAACCTGGATCATCAAAGGCCTCCTCGATTGTGGTAGGTTCCTTTATTGAGGCCATGTTAACAATATGTTGTGACACCCTTCTTTGCTCTTCTATTCTGTTTGATCTTTGTAATCCATCCGAGGATTATTCTAGTACATCTACATGTGGATTGTGATCATCAAAGAGCTGTTGTGCCCACTTCGGTAATTACGTTGTGCAGCTACAAGTAGTTGGCTTTTTATTGAGGAAATTTCTCCATCAAATGTTTCCTCCTCCTCAACTTTAACCTATTTTTGGATAGACACAAGGTGAGATATTTCTCTGTTGATAAGATAGTAGATTTACCTTTATCTTCTACTAAGTGTGCTCATTCATCAAGCAACATATCTAGGCTGACAAAAATCTTCCTTGCCTTAGGATCCCACAACTTGTATGCTTTAGAATCTTCACTATATCCTAGGAAGACACACTTTTTGCTTTTTGAATCCAACTTTGATCTGGTTGAATCAGGAGTATGTGCATAACAGAAACAACCAAAAATTCTAAAATGCAAAACTAAAGGCCTTTTACCATAATATGCTTCTTGAGGATTCATCCCCTTCAGTGCTTTTGTGTAGCTTCGATTGAGGATGTAGACTCTTGTATTGACTGCTTCTGCCCATAATGAATCAGCCATGTCTTGAGCCTTTAACATACAACGTGCCATTTCAACTACTATCCTGTTCCTATGCTCAACAATGCCATTTTGTTGAGGTGTATGATTTGTGGTAATTTGCCTTTTCATACGATGCTCCTTATAGTAATTGTTGAATTCTATTGACAAGAACTCACCTCCTCTATCTATTCTGAATTTCTTCAGTTTCCTTAGTGATTCATTTTCCACATACTTATGCAACATTTTGAATTTTTCAAAAGCATGAGCCTTCTCTCGAATGAAATAAACCCACATATTTCTACTACAATTGTCGACTAACAGCAAAAAGTAGAAAGATCCTCCTAAACTAGGTGTAGACATTTTACCACAGAGATCAGCATGTACCAACTCAAGAGGAGCTTGAGATCGATTGCTAGTCTCTCTTGGAAATGCCTTTCTTTGTTGTTTGCCCATCATACAAGCTTCAGAAGGTTCTTGCAACTCTGAGAATGCAGGCAAATGAGCAACCATCCTTGTTCTTTGCATCTCCTTCAAAACTGCAAATCCAAGATGCCCAAATCATTGGTGCCATAACATGCTTACATATCTATCTTTTGTAGCAGTTAAGGCACTTAAGGCATACAAGTTATCATGTCTTATGCATTTACCTACTACATTACCTGCTGAATACATGATTTCTGCACCACTCTTATGTAGGTACATAGAGAGCATCGGATAACTTTTCCTCAACACCTAGAGAAGTCATAAAAGAGATGGTTCCAGTTCCTTCTGTTGGACACTTGGAGTCATTTCCCACCACTACATTTATGGATTCCTGCAGAGGCACTACCGAACTATACCAATCCTTTTTACTAGTCATATGGCGATAAGCTCCACTATCTAAAATCCATGGTTCATCAACGTGAGCTTGAGCAAATAAGCATACCTCTTCAATACCTACCCATAGTTCTAGCTTTGTGTTGTTTATAGACTCTTTGTTCTTCCACCATGATTTCACAATACCATTCCGTTCATGAGCTTACTTCTTTCGGCAATCCTTGATGGCATGGCCTTTCTTTTCACAATAGAAGCAACTTCCTGTGAACTTTTTCTTCTTTGACTTCTTCTTTGATCCATCAGAAGAGCCTTCACCTTTTGCATTTACTGAGAATGCAGCATCACTTGTACTTTGCCGATTCTTCAACCACATCTCTTCTTCTAAAAGCATAGCACAAAACTCTTCAAATGTGAGGAGATTTGGTGTTACTTGAGTGTTAAGAGCTCTTACTAATCCATCATAGTTTGCTAGAAGAACACGTTCATATCTTCAAGCCAGCTCTTTTGGTGTTATAACAAAACCAATTGTATCCAATTGATCTTCAAGGTGTTTTATCCGTTTGATAAAATCTCCAGCCTTTTCAAAATCAGAATGTTTTTCAGTTGCCAACTGATTTTCTAAATTTTGTATCCTAGTGTGGTTCTTGGTCTCATATTGACGAGCGAATATGCCCCAAGCCTCATGTGCTTTAGTAGTATGTTGAACTAAAGTAAACACAGAATCACTTACACTAGTGACAATTGCACATAATGCATTAGCATTCTGGCTCTTCCAAGCTTGTAGAAGATCTAGATCTGGTTGAAAAATCTCAATCCCAAAAAGGTCTATGAAAAATGAGACTGTTGCTGAGATACGAGGAGGAAATACAAAGGAAAAATTTGCATATTTTCTTTAAGGAGTGGTGGGCGGGCAAAGAGGACAAACCCACCAAAGAGATGTGTTGCATCCTCAAAAGGAAACAAGATAGAGAATCGATCCCCCTATTGCTAGGCTCAAATTGTGATGTATGGAATACGGAGAAAGAAAATTTTGGGATCATTAAAGAGCACTTCTCCAGACTCCTAGGGATCTCGAGCCCCCTCTCCCATCATAGACTAGACTACATGGTAGCCATATCTAGGGTATCCTCTCACAGGATCCCACACAACCTTTGCTCCCTACTTGATGCCCCTATCCTGGGAGAAGAAATAATTGAAGTCATTGATGCCCTCCCTAGCGGTAAAACCCCGAGGCTAGATGGGCTCACTTATGAGTTCTTTAAGTCCTTCAAGTTGGCAGGTGCCCCCCCTCTTCATCTCGTCTCGCAAGAGGTGCTCGAGTTTGGCACGCTTCTAACTTGTGTCAACCATGGCATCATCAAGTTAATACACAAAAAAGGGGAAAAGAACATAATTGAGAATTGGTGCTTGATTAGGATTCTTCAAATGGGATAGAAGATCATTGCCAAAATAGTAGCCAACAAAATTTCCAACCATCTAAGAGTGTGGTTTAGTGAGGACCAAAAACGTTTCATCAAAGGAAGGTCAATTTTGGAAGCCATTATAGATATTTGGGAAGGTGTCGACGTCGCAAATGAGTCCAGACAAGGTGTGGTCTTCCTCAAGATTGACTTTGAGAAAGCTTACGACAGGCTAGAATGGGACTATATTCTACAGTCACTTAAAGAACTCCAATGTAGTCAAAAAGTCACCAAGATCATCTGGACCCTTCTGGGAAACACGTTGTTGAAACGATTTCATCCTTCGAACTGACATAGAGGAAAAATTAAAACTTTCTTTTTCAAATTGGCTATCTTTAAACTCTCCCAGATACCTTGGATATGATCTGTTGATTTGACCAATCTCTCTCTAGTATCTGTAGAGAGAAAGTAATGAAGATTTGAGTTGCTTAGTAATATCACCATGTGAACCTTTATGATCAATTAAACCATCTACATAAACCGCGAATTAAGTGAATATCTTATGTGCCTAAGATTTTGTGTGGGATACTCTATGAGATTGTAAGGACTATCATCTCTTTAAGTGTATTTAAGCTTATATGTATGCATGGCTATCATTAAGAATGTGCCTAGGTGTAGATATATGCGTTGATGATTTGATACCTAGGAAAGGGTTATTGAAATGTGCCTATACATTTGTGCTTATGAGATTGCATGCGTATGTTGAAATATGTATGAACCTATGTATGTCGAAACATGCTCCTAACCTTATATGCATTTATTTGTCTGCTCAAATATATTCATGATTTTATAAATATCTATGCACATTTGTGTCTATATACCTATGTGTGTGAAAGTGCATGAATACTTAATTACATGAAACCATCTATATACCCTACCTATGCATACATGTTATAACAAGGTTTTGCCCTAAGTATCTATGTATTTGTGTGATTGTGAGTATGATAACTATTTGTGTTTGCTACCATCGAGTATGGGTATTAACCTATGTGTCTATCTATATATGTATATGAGAATTTAAGTAAATGTGTTTGTGCTCAGGGATTGAGTGTGTGCATATGTATGCATAGGTATGCGAATGTGTATGTAGATAGTATAAATCCTCATATATGTACTTTTATACATTCTATATAAGTATAATTATGAACAACCATAAATTAAGATATGTTCATTTAATAAAATTAAAACTAAAGCAACAATAAAAGGAAAATTAATATGTCTAACTATTTAAATACATCTTTGTGTGTGGTGTGCAAATGATAAAGAATTGAAAAAAAGTGTGGTGTATGAGTGAGAATAAAAAAAGCGTGGTGCATGAGTGTTGGGTGTTCTTCACTTCACACTGACATGATTTGATGAACCCGATGTGAAACTCCACAACCCCGCTATTTCATGTAATGAATGTTTTATGTTTGGCTTATGAATAAGCATGTTCTCTATGTTCTAGGCATGTTGAGCCATCACTCTTTCAAATCCTATTCCTTGGTTTTTTGGGGTTGTTTCCTAGGGAACTAAGCACCTTCATGAGAAGAAGAGCATTAAAAAATGAGAAGCCTCGACACTCTTTTACCCTCCATCGATATAAAAGAAGAGCATCATTGCATGATCACTTCTAGTTTTGTACTTAGGATTTATTTCCAAAACTTTTGTAAAGAAAAACAATATCATTGTGCACATTAAAGCCTCTGCATCAAACGAACTTAAGGTAAAGACTTTTCAAGATTTTTTCAATTCAGTACAGATGCATACCATTTGCATCTATTTTTATACAAACACATAAAAAGATCATTATCACTTGCATACATTGAAAGAGCATAAAAGCATTAAAAGACTTTTTCTTTGCATATTTTCATCAAGTCTATGTAGTGCTATTCAAATGTGAGTAATGGGAATGGAGCAACATACAAACATGAAAAATATAAATCAAAGTAAAAATAATGAATCTTATGAATCGCAAGAGCAAATTCCAAAGAGTCTTGCTTATGATTAAGCATATGTGAATGCACTGGTTGAAAAAAAAAAGTGAGAAAATGGGAAGAAAAAGTCATCAAAATGGAGATTAAGGCAAGTGAAGCTATACAAAATAAACTTAGAGTTATTTCCACTTTACATGATACCATAAATGCCATGTTGAAAACTCTACAAGCATTAGGAGTTGGCCTTAGAACTTGCAAAGAGGAAATGAATGTTGAAATTGTAAAAATGAACCAGAAATATGGATTGTTGTCCAAACAAATACAAGCATTGGAGTTCGCTAAAGCCAAGCATGAAAATGAGAGAAAATACTAAGGTCTATTTGTACACCCTTCTTATGAAATACATTCACATGATTTCATAAGCTCTAGTCATAGACTTCTACTAGGAACACAAAATAGGATTCAAACACAACCTTTGCAATGTTTTTTGTGTGATAAATATGGTCATACATTTTGGACTTGTAGGGCATATGAAGATGCAAGAAGATGAAAAGTAGTGATTGAAAATGTAATCCACCAAATCCATATGAACAAAGCTAAAATTTTTCAAAACCTAAGATACATGTGAACATCAAAACAAATGAACAAATAAGTGATAGGACATTTAAACAAGAACATGAACATGAACTAACAGAAGAAATCAAAAGTAGTAAAACAAAGGGGGAAAATCAAAATTTTGAACCAAATATAAAAGGACATTTAGATATAAGCAAAGTGAATCTGATCATGAAATACAAGGAGGAGCAACAAAGCTTGAAAATTTTGAGGTTTCATTTGATCTAATATTTCTTACTAATAAGAAATTTTTTGATGAACAAAAAGTTAGAGAACTACAACCTCAACTGAAAAAACATGAAAACAATCAAATTAAACAAGAAGAAATTAAATAAGAAGAGACCAAACAAAATATTATGAATAGAAATTGTGAAAAACAAAAGAATGAAACAGAGAAACAACTTTTGAATGATATTATTAAACAAATTGATAACAACATGAACATAACTTCAAAAAAAATCAAAACCTTTAAAATTGGACAAGAAAACTAAGAATTTACCATTGCAAAAAATACAAGAAATGATTAAAACACCATCTTGAAGGTGAATCAAATTATGAACAAATACATAGAATTTAACTATTAGATTATAAAAAAACAAAAATCAAGAGTTATTTTTTTCTCTTGTCTTTTGAATATGAAACATTTTGATAAACAAAAAAGAAGTTTTCTTTTTAAGATGAGAAAGATGAAAAATGATGAGAATACAAAGCACAAAAGTTAAAGCTAGATAGAAGGATTAAGCTATTCGAAAAAAGGTCAAGCAACGACTACAAATTAACTAAGGAATTCTTGGATAACAATGATGAAGATGAAGCATGATGTTAATCCAGTGAAACAATTCTAATATTTTTTTTATTTTCTTTAAGAATTTCATGATCATTCATTTCATAAATAGAACTATACATGTTTCTAGTATAAAACGTAAAACAAGAATTAGAAATCGAAGTAGGCATGTGTATTTGAGTTAAAAGTAAGAGTTAGGGAGCTTATGATTGTTATGAGGATAGAAGAAGGGAGAAACTTGACTTGCGACTCTTAGTAGAAGTAGATTTATTTTATACAAGTACGCTTCCTTAATTTTTGAAACATTTAGCTAATAAGATCATAAGATCTAGAGGCATACAAAAAATTTGCGAACAAAAAGAGAAAAGATAAATACATAAAGCAATACATTAATGCTTCTTGCGACATGATAAAAAGAAAAATGAGAAAAATAAAGGAAAAGAAAAAGAAAAACAAGGAAGAAGAGAAAGAAAAGTTATCCTAAAACAACTGTGGTATGGAAACCACTTGTTAGATGTATCTATGGGCTGTAGTAGGTGGATGTATGCTACAGAGGAATAAGCTAGATGTATCTTGTGGCAGCTGGCAAAGAGATAAAGGATCGAATACTTATATAAAATAAATATTACTTTTGAACAGAGTTAATAGAAGGGTAAGTACCATGACTATCTGAATGATTATTATAGGAGTTTCTAAACCTTGTCTTTAAACTCCATGCATTAAACGAAATGGTTTCCAATTCAAATTTGCATAGTTTTAAAGATTTTGTTTGTTATCCAAATATTTATTTTCATTTAGAAGCATTTTTGCCTTATCATTTAGAGTTCGTTAATCAGTTTTTCCAATAGAATTGCATTATGCTTCCCATGATATACAGGTTGGACCATCGGGACTATGTGCAGGTTTGGTGGGGGCAGATGTCGAAACGATTTTCGAAATGATCTATATGAAAATTATTATTTTTTTCAGATTAGCTGTCTTTAAACTCTCTCAAATACCTTTAATATGATCTGTTAATTTGACCAATCTCTCTCGAGTACTTGTAGGGAGCAAATAATGAAATTGTATGTTGCTTAGGAATATCACCATATGAACATTTATGATCAATTAAACCCTCTATATAAACCACAAATTAAGTGAATATCTTATGTGCCTAAGAATTTGTGTGTGGGGTACTCTATGAGATTGTAAGGACTATCATCCCTTTAAGTGTATTGAAGCTTATATGTATGCATGGCTATCATTAAGAATGTGCCTAAGTGTAGATATATGCATTGATTATTTGATACCTAGGAAAGAGTTATTGAAATGTGCCTATACATTTGTGCTTATGAGATTGCATGTGTATCTATGTATGTGGAAACATGCTCCTAACCTTATATGCATTTATTTGTCTGCTCAAATATACTCATGATTTTATAAATATCTATGCACATTTGTGTCTATATACCTATGTGTATGAAAGTGCATGAATACTTAATTACGTGAAACCATCTATATACCCTAGCTGTGCATACGTGTTATTACTAGGTTTTGCCCTAAGTATCTATGTATTTGTGTGATTGTGAGTATGATAACTATTTGTGTTTGCTACCATCGAGTATAAGTATTAACCTATGTGTTTATCTATATATCTATACGAGAATTTAAGTAAATGTGTTTGTGCTGAGGGATTGAGTGTGTGTATATGTATGCATAGGTATGCGAATGTGTATTAAGATAGTCTAAATGCTCATATCTGTACTTTTATATACTCTATATAAGTATAATTATGAATAACCATAAATTAAGATATGTTGATTTGATAAAATTAAAACTAAAGCAACAATAAAATGAAAATTAATATGTCTAACTATTTAAATACATCTTTGTGTGGTGTGCAAATGATAAAGAATTAAAAAAAAGTGTGGTGCATGAAATAGAATAAACAAATTGTGGTATATGAGTGATAATAAAAAGAGTGTGGTGCATGAGTGTCGGGTGTCCTTCATTTCACAATGACATGATTTGATGAACCCGATGTGAAAATCCTCAGCCCCGTGATCTCATGTAATGTATGTTTGATGTTTGGTTTATGAATAAGCATGTTCACTATGTTGTAGGTATGTTGAGCCATCACTCTCTCAAATCCTATTCTCTGGTTTTTTAGGGTTGTTCCCTAGGGAACTGAGCACCTTCACGAGAAGAAGAGCATTCAAAAATTAGAAGCCTCGACACTCTTTTCCCCTCCATCGATATAAAAGAAGAGCATCAGTGCATGATCACTTCTAGTTCTGTACTTAGGATTTATTTATAAAACTTTTGTAAAGAAAAACAATATCATTGTGCACATTAAAGCCTCTGCATCAAACAAACTTAAGCTAAAGAGTTTTCAAGATTTTTTCAATTCAGTACAAGGGCATACCATCTACATCTATTTTTATACAAACACATAAAAAGATCATTATCACTTGCATACAATGAAAGAGCATAAAAGCATTAAAAGACTTTTTCTTTGCATATCTGCATCAAGTCTATGTAGTGCTACTTTAACAAGATTCAAACGTGAGTAATGAGAATGGAGCAACATACAAACATGAAAAATATAAATCAAACTAAAAATAATGAATCTTATGAATCGCAAGAGAAAATTCCAAAGAGTTTTGTTTATGATTAAGCATATGTGAATGCACTGGTTGAAGAAGAAATTGAGAAAATGGGAAGAAAAAGTTATAAAAATGGAGATTAAGGCAAGTGAAGCTATACAAAATAAACTTAGAGTTATTTCCACTTTACATGATACCAAAATGCCATGTTGAAAACTCTACAATCATTAGAAGTTGGCCTTAGAACTTGCAAAGAGGAAATGAATGTTGAAATTGTAAAAATGAACCAGAAATATGAATTGTTGTCCAAACAAATACAAGCATTAGAATTTGCTAAAGCTAAGCATGAAAATGAGAGAAAATAGTATGGTCTATCTATATACCCTTCTTCTGAATTAGATTCAGATGATTTTAGAAGCTCTAGTCATAGACTTCTACTAGGAACACCAAACAGGATTCAAACACAACCTTTACAATGTTTTTGTGTGATCAATATGGTCATACATTTTGGACTTGTAGGGCATAAGAAGATTCAAGAAGATGAAAACTAGTGATTGAAAATGTAATCCCCCAAATCCATATGACGAAAGCTGAAATTTTTCAAAACCTAACATACATGTGAACATCAAAACAAATGAACAAATAAGTGAGAGGAGATTTAAACAAGAACATGAACTAATAGAAGAAATCAGAAGCAATAAAACAAATGAGGAAAATCAAAATTTTGAACCAATTATAAAAGGACATTTGGATATAAAGAAAAGTGAATTTGATCATGAAATACAAGCAGAAGCAACAAAGCTTGAAAATTTTGAGGTTTTGTTTGATCCAATATTTCTTACTAATAAGAAATTTTTTGATGAACAAAAAGTTAGAGAACTACAACCTCAATTGAAAAAACATGAAAACAATAAAATTAATCAAGAAGAAATTAAATAAAAAGACACCAAACAAAGTATAATGAATAGAAATTGTGAAACACAAAAGAATGAAACAGAGAAACAGCTTTTGAATGATATTATTAAACAAATTGACAACAACATGAACATAAATTCAAAAAAATCAAAAACCTTTAAAATTGAACAAGAAAACTAAGAATTTACCATTGTAGAAAATGAAGAAATGATTAAAACACCATCTTGAAGATGAATCAAATTATGAAAAAATACATAGAATTTAACTATAAGATTAAAAAAAAAACAAAAATCAAGAGTTATTTTTTTCTTTTGTCTTCTGAATATGAAACACTTTGATAAACAAAAAGGAGGTTTTCTTTTTAAGATGAAAAAGATGAAAAATGATGAGAATACAAAACACAAAAGTTAAAGCCAGGTAGAAGTATTCCGCTATTCAAAAGAAGGTCAAGCAATGACTACGAATTAATTGAGGACTTCTTGGATAACAACGATGAAGATGAAGCATGATGTTAATCCTGTGAAACATTCTAATATTGTTTTTATTTTCTTGAAGAATTTCATGATCATTCATTTCAGAAATAGAACTATACATGTTTCTAATATAAAACGTAAAACAAAGAATTAAAAATTGAAGTAGGCATGTGTATGTGAGTCAATAGTAAGAGTTAGGGACCTTATGATTGTTATGAGGATAGAAGAAGGGAAATACTTGACTTGCCACTCTTAGTAGAAGTAGATTTATTTTATACAAGTAGGCTTCCTTTAGTTTTGAAACATTTGGCTAATAAGATCATAAGATCTAGAGGCATACAAAAAAGTTGCGAAGAAAAAGAGAAATGATAAATACATAAAGCAATACATTAATGCTTGTTGCGACATGATAAAAAGAAAAATGAGAAAAAGAAAGGAGAAGAAAAAGAAAAACAAAGAAAAAGAGAAAGAAAAGTTATCCTAAATTAATTGTGGTCTCGAAATCACTTTTTAGATGTATCTATGGGCTGTAGGAGGTGGATGTAGGCTAGAGAGGAATAAGCTAGATGTATCTTCTGGCAGGTAGCAAAGAGATAAAGGATCGAATACTTATATAAAACAAATATTACTTTTGAACAGAGTTAATAGAAGGGTAAGTAGCATGACTATCTGAATTACTATTATAGGATTTTCTAAGCCTTTTCTTTAAATTCCATGCATTGAATGAAATGGTTTCCAATTCAAATTTTCATAATTTTAAAGATTTTCTTTGTTATCCAAATATTTATTCTCATTTAGAAGTATTTTTGCCTTATCATTTAGAGTTAGTCAATCAGTTTTTCCAATAGAATTGGATTATGCTTCCCATGATATACAGGTTGGACCATCGGGACTATGTGCATGTTTGGTGGGTGCAGATGTAGAAACGATTTCATCCTTCGAATTGAGCTATATGAAAATTATTATTAGTTTTCAGATTGGCTATCTTTAAACTTGGATATGATTTGTTGATTTGACCAATCTCTCTCGAGTAACTGTAGAGAGAAAGTAATGAAAATGTGAGTTGCTTAGGAATATCACCATATGAACCTTTATGATCAATTAAACCCTCTATATAAACCATGAATTAAGTGAATATCTTATGCGCCTAAGAATTTGTGTGTGGGGTAATCTATTAGATTATAAGGACTATCATCTCTTTAAGTGTATTTAAGCTTATATGTATGCATGGATATCATTAAGAATGTGCCTACGTGTAGATATATGCATTGATGATTTGATACCTAGGAAAGGGTTTTTGAAATGTGCCTATACATTTGTGCTAATGAGATTGCATGCGTATGTTGAAATATGTATGAATCTATGTATATCGAAACATGCTCCTAACCTTATATGCATTTATTTGTTTGCTCAAATATATTCATGATTTTATAAATATCCATGCACATTTGTGTCTATATACCTATGTGTGTGAAAGTGCATGAATACTTAATTACATGAAACCATCTATATACCCTAGCTGTGCAAACGTGTTATTACTAGGTTTTGCCCTAAGTATCTATGTATTTGTGTGATTGTGAGTATGATAACTATTTGTGTTTGCTACCATCGAGTATGGGTATTAACCTATGTGTCTATCTATATACGTATATGAGAATTTAAGTAAATGTGTTTGTGCTCAGGGATTGACTGTGTGTATATGTATGCGTAGGTATGCGAATGTGTATGTAGATAGTATAAATGCTCATATGTGTACTTTTATATATTCTATATAAGTATAATTATGAATAACCATAAATTAAGATATGTTCATTTAATAAAATTAAAACTAAAGCAACAACAAAAGGAAAATTAATATGTCTAACTATTTAAATACATCTTTGTGTGTGGTGTCCAAGTCATAAAGAATTAGAAAAAAAGTGTGGTGCATGAAAGAGAATAAAAAAGTGTGTTGTATGCATGAGAATGAAAAAAGTGTGGTGCATGAGTGTCGAGTGTTCTTCATTTCACATTGACATGATTTGATGAACCCGACGTGAAACTCCATAGCCCCGTGATATCATGTAATGTATGTTTGATGTTTGATTTATGAATAACCATGTTCTCTATGTTGTAGGTATGTTGAGCCATCACTCTTTTAAATTCTATTCCCTGGTTTTTTAGGGTTGTTCCCTAGGGAACTGAGCACCTTCACGAGAAGAAGAGCATTCAAGAATGAGAAGCCTTGACACTCTTTTCCCCTCCATCGATATAAAAGAAGAGCAGCATGCATGATCACTTCTAGTTTTGGACTTAGGATTTATTCTTAAAACTTTTGTAAAGAAAAACAATATCACTGTGCACATCAAAGCCTCTGCATCAAACAAACTTAAGGTAAAGAGTTTCCAAGATTTTTTCAATTCAGTACAAATGCATACCATCTGCATCTATTTTTATAAAAACATATAACAAGATCATTATCACTTGCATACATTGAAAGAGCATAAAAGCATTAAAAGACTTTTTCTTTGCATATTTGCACCAAGTCTATGTAGCGCTACTTTAACAAGATTCAAACATGAGTAACGGGAATGGAGCAACATACAAACATGAGAAATATAAATCAAAGTAAACATAATGAATCTTATGAGTCCCAATAGAAAATTCCAAAGGGTCTTGTTTATGATTAAGCATAAGTGAATGCACTGGTTGAAAAAAAAATGAGAAAATGGGAAGAAAAAGTTATCAAAATGGAGATTAAGGCAAGTGAATCTATACAAAATAAACTTATAGTTATTTCCACTTTACATGATACCATAAATGCCATGTTGAAAACTCTACAAGCATTGGTGGAAGTGGAAATAATAGTTTAGATAGTTGATACCATAAACTATAATAAGTTGAAAACTCAATCTGAATGTTGAAAACTCTACAAGCATTTATGCCATGTTGTTGACGTACCATCACTATCTGAATGATTATTATAGGATTTTCTAAACCTTGTCTTTAAATTCCATGCATTGAACGAAATGGTTTCCAATTCAAATTTTCATAATTTCAAAGATTCTATTTGTTATCCAGATATTTATTTTCATTTAGAAGCATTTTCGCCTTATCATTTAGAGTTAGTTAATCAGTTTTTCCAATAGAATTCGATTATGCTTCCCATGATATAGAGGTTCGACCATTGGGACCATGTGTAGGTTTGGTGGGTGAAGATGTGAAAAACATTTCATCCTTCGAATTGAGCTATATGAATTTTTTTTTTTTCAGATTAGCTATCTTTAAACTCTATCAAATACCTTTCATATGATCTATTAATTTGACCAATCTCTCTCAAGTACTTGTAAGGAGAAAATAATGAAAATGTCTCTTGCTTAGGAATATCACCATATGAAATTTTATGGTCAATTAAACCCTCTATATAAACCCCAAATTAAGTGAATATCCTGTGTGCCTAAGAATTCATGTGTAGGGTACTCTATGAAATTGTAAGGACTATCATCTCTTTAAGTGTATCCAGACTTATATGTATGCATGGCTATCATTAAGAAGGCATGGCTATCATTAAGAATGCATGGCTATCATTAAGAATGTGCCTAAGTATAGATTTATGCATTGATTATTGGATACCTAGGAAAGGGTTATTCAAATGTGCCTATACATTTTTGTTTATGATATTTCATGTGTATGTTGAAATATGTATGAATCTATGTATGTCCAAACATGCTCCTAACCTTATATGCCTATGTTTGTTTGCTCAAATATATTCATTTTTTATAAATATCTATGCACATTTGTGTTTATGAATATGGATAAGAACGTCTACATACTTATATGTGTGTGAAAGTGTATGAATACTTAATTACATGAGACTATCTCTATACCCTACCTGTGCGTACGTGTTATTAGGTTTTACCCTAAGTGTCTATGTATTTGTGTGATTGTGAATATGATATCTATTTGTGTTTGCTACCATCGGGTATGGGTATTAACCTATGTGTCTATCTATATATGTATATGAGAGTTTAAGTAAGTGTGTTTATGTTGAGAGATTGAGTGTGTAAATCTATGTATAGATGCGCGAAAGTCTATATATGTATATGAGAGTTTAAGTAAGTGTGTTTATGTTGAGAGATTGAGTGTGTAAATCTATGTATAGATGCGCGAAAGTGTATGTAGATAGCATAAATGCTGATATGTGTAATTATAGATATTCTATATAAGTATAATTATTAAAAACCATAAAATAATATGTGTTTATTTAATAAAAATAAAACTAAAGCATCAATAAAAAGAAAACTAGTACGTATAACTATTTAAACTCGTGTGTGTTGTGTGCAAAAGATAAAGAAAAAAAAGTATGGTCCATGAGTGAGAATAAAAAAATTCTAGTGTGAGCATAACATAAAAAAGAGTGGCGTGCATGCATGTGCATAAAAAAAGTGCATGTGTGTGCATTAAAAAGCGTGTGAATATATATATATATATATATATATATATATATATGTGTGTGTGTGTGTCTGCATCATGTCTATTTACTCATGTTTTCTTGGCAGGTACTTCTCTTTCCTTCTTTCTCCTCCTCCTTCCGGTTGCACGCTTAGATGAGAGAGAGATGTGTGTTGCGCCGAGAGAGAGGGGGAGAGGGTGAGATAGAGAGTTTTCACTCGCCATTGCACGCCTTCTGCTGATTCCGTATGGTGAAGAGGGCCTCAAGCATAGAACACACAAAGAGAGAGAGAGAGAGGAGAGGGTTTGTGTTGAGCATCATGCATGCATCATCTAAGTGCTACTTTGGGCTGCATTTGATTTTGCTTTGGCTGCCTTCTACTACTTTTTATAATTTGATTTTGACGATGGCTTTCTTCAAATTCGTCTTGCTCTCTAGCAAGGCTTTGCCTTCCAAATTGAACATTGACGAGCATTTATAAATAGTTGAGATCGAGTTGCATATGCGCTACTTTTTCTACTTTTTTTATATTAATTTCTTTGAGCTTAATCTTGTAATAGGATTTTGGGGAATTATCGTTGAAGTAGTTTACAATCATGTTTAAAACCAACGAGAAAAATGTTTTACTTATATTTGCATAAGGTTATTTCGTTGAAGTAGTTTACAATCATGTTTAAGACCAACGAGAAAAATGTTTTACTTACTCCACATCAAAGATTACGCAAATGGTGAATCACTTGCAAGTTTAATATGTCTCAGGTTCGTCCACTCATTTGAAATGAGAACATCTATTGTCTAATTTCATGGCTTTCCAAACTACTTGCTCATGAATGTGGAAGATTTAATAGATGAAGGATCATTTATGTCGCGATAATACATACGGAGTGTTCCTTGTTCCTCATTATGAACAATACAGTGATCCTTCATTAACTTTCCAGTATTGCTGGACTCTTTGATTTACTTTGAAATATTGCCACATCGTTGTAAGTTGAAGTTCTGTCATTCCAAGTGGAGTCCAGACCCACGAAAAGACACTTCTAGTCCTCCTGGCAAGCAAACACAATCACAGTGGAAAGAGGTCGGGAGACGGATGCTGCTCATGCGCACATTGGAATGGCTATGACGTTGGGCGGTGGTTCACTCTTGACCATCCTCATGAATGAAAACTGCAGGCCAACTGAATTGCCGTTGTTGTTGGCTCCAGTATAACCGGCGGAGAAGGTGAGAGTGATGAAGATGACGCACCCCACCCATGTTTGCTAAAGGCACTGTGAGATTGTCAACATTTAAGATCATAGATGACGCAGGCAGGACGATGGCACTGTGGAGAGGATCAGACAGGACATTGGCACCGTGAAGAGGGCCAGCGACCCCAGGTAGTCTCAACAGTAACAATGCCCGAGATTGCTTTCAGATTATCGACGATGGCGATTCGATAGACCGATGCATAATCCATGGCCTTAGTAGGCACGACGACATATGTCCCTCTTGCTAGTGGCCACTGGCTTGACGCGCAACGAGCTAGGCCCCTCTTGCTGGTAACCACTGTCTTCACGCGCGACGGAATGAAGCCGATCGACCTCTGGACCGCTGGTTCCTCATGCAGAAGAACATGGACCTCCTCTGGCTCCATCGCGCATGAAACCCACCTCCCTCCGACATACTACTCACCAATCTTTTTATATAAAAGAGAGCTGCACAGAGCATATGCTTTATCGAGTCTAGAATCACCGAGACTCGCTTTTCGGTATCTTAACTGCACACGACATTCCCTTTGCTAGACAAACATCTTCTCATTGTATTTTATTTCTTAAGAAGATAGCAGGGCTATCGTCGTATGTTTAATCAGAAAGTGTTTTTCAGGAGTGTTTGTGTTTGGATATGATTCTAAGTTGAAGGATCTTTGGCAATCTCTGATTGAGAACATGAAAGCGATTCAGATTCAGAGTTTCTCATCAAGTTGAGCACACACAATCTTTAAAGAAGTGGTATCCTCTAACAAAATCAAACATATTCAGATGGAAAAATGAGCTTTGATTTAATTTGATAGTGTTCATGGATGATATAAAGCGCCACCAACACCTATATAAGCAGGCTTTGTCCATTCACATCGAAATTCTTTTTGTTTTTAATATAAAGGAAGTTCGGCATTAGCCTACTCTCTCAGACTTGAATTAAATAATGAAAAGTACAAGAGAAGGGGACTAGTACCCACGGGACCCCCCACATCCCACAAAGCAGGGGAAGCATTTACAGAGCTTAGATGGCATTACAAAGAAGGTTAATCACCCTCTCATCACCCTCATGTGGGGCCCACTTGGGTTTAAACTTGTTATTGATCAAAAGGAGTACTTGATCATGCCTAAAGGGGGGGGGGGGGGGGGGGGATTTCTTATAGTTAACAATCCTTTTGCCAAGGAGGAACAACGATTTCTCAATTGACCACTCTTTGGGGGAGTCACATCGAAATTCTTGCCAAAGGAGTCCCGATCCCCAAGTAATGATTTTATAAGATTTTAGTCTAATTATTGTTTTTCTCCTTGTTCTAATCTTGTATAATCTAGGCTTTGGACATCGTGTCTTATCCTTTTGTAATTATTTTATACAAGATCGAATCCACTTATATTTTGTACCTAGTCCATCCCCGCGAAGGGGGCTCTACTAATGCCAATATCTTTTTGAATACCTACGGTTGTGAGTTTCGGCATCTCTTGTATACTATCTAGTTGATCTCAGTCTAAGATTTTTGCACTTCTTGTCACAATTCCATATTTTTCTAGTATTTCAATTGACTTCATGATCTTGTAATGAGAAGAATATTTAAGAAAAAAAATGCATTCAAGTCTAGTCACAATCTTTGGTCCCCTAATAGGAGGGTCCTATCATCATGCTTGGTAACATCAATCTGGTTACCAACTGGTAGAAAGATGATACCATACCACATCCTTATTTCCTTGCATGATCTAGTTGAAATCTCCCATAACTTTGGCTTTTCTTAGAACAACACGAAAAAGATATATTCTTTTGTTGTTGCCAATTGGATAGGTTTTATATTAATATTAACTACCTTTAGGATGTTTGGGGTGCTCGGTGTCATGTTGATAGTTGGCGTCTACTCTCTAATCACCAACCCTTGAAAATTCTTCTAAAAAGGGATTGTCTTGAGTAAAATATTGGTGGGCCTCACCTTGATTTTAGCTTGCTCCAAATTCCTTCTATTATTAGGAAAAATAATCGTCATTAGAGGGGTTTTGCTATTTGTTGCTTGGGGAAAGTATGTTAAAGAAATTTAGTATTTGTTTATCTATTGCAAGCTTGTTATTAAATAGACTATAACCTAGAGGAGAGGGAAGATTGTGAAAGAGATTGAGAGCATTAGAAGCTTTGGACTAGTGGGGATCTTATTTCTTCAAGAGAATTCTCCACAAGGAAGATTGACAGACCTAACAAAACCATGTTCTCTTTCATAAAAAGGGGGAAAGTCAAGGATTTTATATACCTTTGTTGCAAACAAGGGATGGTGAGTTGATATCCACATTAAAGACAAATCCCAAGTGGGGGTAGGATATCCAACGAGCTAGAGCCTCTACGCTCTTAGAAGGAAAGAAGTTATTCCTCAAAGTCTAGCTTATATCCAAAGATTGGCACTCACCTCTAGTGAGCTTAAGGAAACCGTTAGTAGAATGAAACTTATTTAGATCCTTTTGGTTTGAAGGAAGCTTGAAGATTTCATTACTCCTTTTATTCTATTAATTTCATAAGAGACTTCTTGGAAAGGTGTTTTGCCTATTTATATTAACACTCGAGTCATGAAAGTTTTTTGTGAAAGAGGACCTAAGGATGACCTAAATAATTAGAAACCTATCTCTTGTGTGACTTCTTGGAGCTTAAAGATTTCATTACTCTTTTAATTCTATCGATCAGGAAAGGGACTACTAGAAAATGTGTTTTTCCTATTGATATCATCTCTATCTCTTGTGTGCCTTTAATCTATAAAATGTTCTCCTCCTACTTGGATAGGAGACTTATTCTTACTATGGATAAACGCATTTAGCTTAAACATATGAGGGTTTTATCAAAGGGATGTTTACCCTAGATGTTGTTAACACTCTTGCAGAAGGTATGGATTGTGCTTATAAGTTGAAGCAAGATTTCTTATTGTTTAAGTGAACTTACACAAGGTTTATGATATAATGGAGTGGGATAGAGCTCTCCATGACAATATTGGTGCTAGTAGGAGATTCATCAACTATGCTAGTTTCCTCTCTAGATATGTATATTCTAGAGTTTCTATGAATGGATGTATATCCAAACCCTTTAGAATCCTTAAATCCACTAGAAAAAGAGTTCCATTTGCTCCGCGGTTATTTGGCATAGGTAATGATGATCGCGGGTTTTATTTCATATGCTTGTTGAAACTATGAAAGGTGTGAATACTCATGATTTCCCTTCCACTCTATGTTTTCCCATATTTGTTGAGGATACTAACATACTTACTAATGAATATTCTACTTCTTCTACTCCATTCTTATAATTCTTGAATAGTTATCTGTTAGCTAGTGGATCCAAAATTTATTTTTATAAGAAATTCTATAAATCTTCAAAGAATGAGATTCATGATGGTATTCCTGTTAATGGTTGTGAACTTATTAAACAAGGTGAAATCTTTGGCCTCTCAAATATCCTCATGGGCTTTAATATTAAATTAAATAAAAGATGCAACTAGGTTTTTAATTAACTTAGAGGTATATTTTTGAAATGGTAATTGTCAAATTTCCCTTTCTCATATGGTTTTTCTTTTTGAGCCATTATATCTTGCGTTGTCTTACGTATTTCTTATTGGATGCTTACTATAAAGATAATGTTGTAGGTCCTTGATGTTTGAGGGTTCCTAATAACTACAAATGGGATCTAAGTATGAGTGAAGATGGTGGTGACAAAAGTCTACCCAACACCCAAATAAACAAAAAGGCATATAAGTTAGACACACTCAATAGTCATCATGAAAGTTTTCCTATACTCAACTCACCACTAGAGATGACCACAATAGAGTGCTTCCTATTGCACAAAGATATGCATGGGTTTCCAACCATGAATTAAAAAGCACCCCTAGACACACATGTGTCATAGCAATGAGACGATTTTGAGTCTAAAAAAGCATGTTAATCTAGGATGAATGATCCCCCCTTCGGATGAAAAATCCAAGTAGTCGAGCACCACTCAAGTAGGGAAAGATGTTCTTAACCACCTACCAATGCTTGACATCTGGGCAATGCATAAACTTTCTCTTTTAGGATATATCAAATTGAATATCAAGATGAGTTATGCATAAGTAAAGCAGGCATCCAACAACCTGCTAGTAGAAAGCAACATCAAAGGCATCTCCAACATCATGAAAAATCAACCATAATCCTATTTCTGTAGGAGTGGTAGTAGGAAAATCACCATTAAATTCAGAAATATCCTTCTTATTAGGATCAATGGCAAGGAGATCATCACCATATACAAGAATGATCATACATACATCATATTCACACTAAACATATAAGGTTATTTGATCCTCATGAATCCACGTGTGCAGGCCGTCGATAATGCAATTAGTGAGAATCTGAGAAAGAATCTTATATGTTATTGGAAGCATTGTGAAGATATCTAGTTTGTTTTCTTCTTTTTCCTATCTCTTCCTGTGTATGAGCTTTAGTAGGCCTTCATTTAGATAGCCAAAACATGCTAGCATGTCTTCAAGAATTCATCAATAAGGTCATCTAGCCTGGGGCTTTTTCCTTTGAACAAAGAGTAAATGACTTGAAGGATTTTTTCATGAGATGGGAGAGTCAAGATGATGTTTAGTATTCTAAGGAACCAATTTGGTTCTGACTTAGGAAAGATGACCATAAAATTCCAACAATGAGAAAAAATGAGTGAAGAAATTCTCATAAGCTGGGTAAAGTGGTTGAAAATAAGCCCATGTTATTTTGGTGTGATCTGCATTCCACATTGTTGCTGTGGATCGCGAATGTAATGGATCTTTAGATTCTCAAACTATCCTAGCATATTTAAAGTGTTGTGACTCAAAGTTCGAACTCTTTCTTCAACAAAATTCTCATTGATAAACATTCACGTTTAGATGTGTCCTCAATAATCAAACAAAATGGAACTTTAACTTGATTAAAATCCTTATTGGTAAACCTTAAATTTTAAACGTGTCCTTACTAATTGAAGAAACTAATATTTTGGATATTATGAAACAAAAATAGAAGCCACATGGCAACCTTGCTCAGAAAATCCTAGAAGATTTTTGTTCTCGGTTAGATCACCATTACATAAACACAAGCATAAACATTTCTAATAGAGTACAAACATACCTAATAAATTTCCTTCTTGCAAAAATATAAAAATTATGTGACCACTTGAAATTCCACTCAACCTTATTCATGGTCTTAGCTCTTTCAGATCATGCCATTCCTCTCCACCCAAGAACCCAAGGGTACTTAATCCTCGACAATTATTTCAAAGGACTATCCAAAGTTCTGATTGAAGATGCTTTCATCCGAAAGGCAAACGAGATTCCAATTTCCGATTATAATAGTCAAACCGCTACAAACAATTTATATTGTCCTTCAGTTGCACCATGTTCTACTGAACTTTGCATTTGGCAGCTTAACTTACTCGCTTTAATCTTTTAACGTATCAGGTAGAGTTAAGATTCGTTTGAAGAACATGTAAATCACTAACCGACAAGGATTTAAGGTATGTAAAGGGAAACGGGGAATTAAAAAGACTTGGTGCAAAGGACAAACGTAGGACAACTCATTGTTGTGTTATAGTACTTAGCACGAAAACAGTGATATCTGGACAAATGCCAAAGTTCAGCAGCTCTGTAGTGTCCTCTCACTTCTTCAGACAATAGCCTCTTCTGTATTTCAATCTGATAACTTGGAAAAGGATTTTATTCTTCATGAAGAGGAGGAAAAGTTTATCAATCTGCTTTGGAAATCCCTCGATTTCTTCTTACATTTTCTTCTTTTAGTTGGGAAACCTTTGTCAAATTACAATCAGAAGATACTCTTTTCAGTAGAATTCAAGCGACGTTGTTAGAAGCATATATACGATGACACGATGCTTGTTTAATGCAGGCAGCGCCATGTGCAATCAGATACCAAGCGCAAGTCTCGGTGATTCCAGACTCTCTAAAGCAGATGCCTTGTGCAAGTTTTCTTATGCAAGTAGTACGCTGAAAGGAGTTGGCTGTCATGCTTGAATGAGCCAGAGGAGTGCCATGTCCTTATGCAGTAAGAAGCAGCACCTTGAGGAGACGTTCTGCAATCTACACATCCCACAGAAAGATGAGGTGAATGCCGCGAATCCTACACAAACACAACATTCACGCCTAGCACCTATTATGAATTAATACATATTCTCCAAAAGCGTCGTAAGGCGATGAAATTACTTGTATTTCGTGTAGAATTTTTTGTTTTCATACAAAAATGGATATTTTTGCACACCCTAGAATGCAAATCTCTAAATTTCCCAAGAGAAAATATTTTTGAAGATATGAAATATTTTTGGGTTCGAAAAATTCAATGATTTTTCGGACACACATGATACATCAAATCATGAGTCTGTGAGTCTCGGTTTTCCCCATATACATCAAGTTTTTCTATCTATAAATACTCGTGAAGTTTGTGAGTCTTGGTTTTCTACTTTGAGCTTTCTCTATTAATCTCTGAGTGTTCAAATCACTTCTACTTATCATCATCCTTCCAATCGTGTAGCCTCATGCTAGGTTTACAAAAAACAAAAAAAACAGGATTCCTTATGGAAACCTCTTTCTGTGCAGATGTCTTTAATATCCACTTAAGGGAGAAGTAAGAATCTCTCTTTCCACCATTAAACAAGTTTTTATTTTTACTCACTTTCATCGAGATTTCACCAAGCCAGATTTCGTGATAATCAAGAGTCTGAATCTTGAAACTTGGAATCTTGAAACTTTGAAAGTAAGTCTTAAGGGAACTCAATATCTCGTAGCATGAATACACTTGATGAAAAGGTGGGCCAAGTCCTCCTGATTATGACGAAACGAATAATTATCCTCATTGCTTTTACCTTTCTTTGTCTCGCTACCAATCCGAAGTCTAATAATGGATAATCAACCGCTATACCAAGCAGTTTTTGGCACATAAAGGAAGATCTTGATTGCAACTGAGTCTATGTCTCCACAAGAAGTAACCTCGTTGAGCCATGGAAACAGATCCTATTTGTCTTCTGAAGTGGATATATATATTATTGTTGGCATCATACAGGAAGAAGCAAGTACAGGCATACATGTAGATCTAGCGCTGAGGCAACCCATCAATTTTTTTCAATCCTTGCATTATTTTAAAGTGATTCTCATCACTGAAAACCATTGTAAGTATCGTTTCAATTTTTTGTAGCTCCATTTTGTGCAAGCAGAGGAGTCCTCGAGCTTGAGGAGCTTTAGTAGTATTTGCCTACCAAGTTTCATAATTTTCTGAGCTCGTTTGAGCCTCCAAAATAGCTTAGGGACCTAATTTAAAACTAGGTTGGACACTAGGTCTGAACAGGACCAAAGCTAGTCAAAAACTATAAATAGAGCTAGAGAGCTCATTTTTGAGGCTAGCTAGTTCTAGTTTTGAGCTTGTATGAGAACTTTGTTGTAATAGAAGTGATTACATTGTCTTACTCGCTTTTTTCTTGTCGTGTGTGCACGTGTGTGTGTGTGTGTATGTGTGTGCATGTTTGTGTGCTTCTTACTCACACACTTGTGCCTTCACTTGCTCAAGGTCTTCATACCATCCTCATGTCTTCCCGGATTGACATTAAAGGAGGTGCTACTCATCACTGAGCTACACCAAATTTTGGCACTGTTGTCGGGGATTCGAGCTTTGAGGACGAGCGTGTGATGGTAAGACGTAGAGAGGATGCGTTGGAATGGTAAGTAGTAGGTAATTTTCTTGTTTTTCACCATTTTCTCCATCTCCATCTCCATCTCCACCTCCATTCCCATCTTCCTTTCATATTCCCATTCCCATTTCACTCACCTCATTTGCATAGTGAGAGCTTGAGAGAGAGCGAGAGTGCATGTCTATTTTTTGTGTGTTTTTTGCATGATCCTTGCAGGTTTCAGCATTCTCACCATCTCCAGCAAGCTCTATAGGTAATGAAATTCTTTGTGCAAGCCCCGAGGCATCGACCTTGAGCTATCACGACACACTGAAAAGTTGAGCCAATCACCATCCTGAGTGCACCACGACACAGCACAGCCTGAGAGCTCTTAGAATCACTAACCCGAGGTCTTTCTCAAGCTTTCTTGAAGTCCGCTCATCTTCTGTGACCATTGTCTTTTCATTCTCTCTCCACTATCTCTCCAAACTCTTGTGCTTTTCTTAGTTATGCTCTCCGTCTCACCAACCTTAGAACTCTTTTTCTGCCCTACTCCTTGAGTTTGCTGCAAAGCTTGAGCTCAGGTGACTACTTGCACTGGGGAAGCGGAAGTCACACTTCCCATAGAGTCTACTATTAACCCAATAACATTGATAGGAGCGATTTTTGCCATATTGTTGGGGTTCTTGGGACACTCTCATATCAAATGCTCCTTTCCACAGTCTGTGCAAAATCCTTGAATTGTCACAAATTGGGTTTGTGTAGGTGCTAGTAGAGGGTAATCAGGGATGAGGTGATCTCCTTGACATCGAAAGCATCGACCTCTAGGCAATGGAGGTCTTATCTGCCTAGGTTGAGGTGTAGAGTTGGGGTTTGCATACATGACATTTGTGTAATCTTGCTCCCAACTAGGTTCACTAGGTTCTTCATAATAGTATGACTCATTATGCTCGGGTGACTGGATGTAGTAATCCTGTGGGCTATCAATATGTGTGGAGTGAAAACTATGGTGAGTTCGATCACTTTCTGATAGCAATGGTGTTACTAGGACTATGGCTCTGTTCAGATTTTCTTTAGCAGATGCATATTTCACTAGAATCACATTGGTTGGAGCAGGGGGTTGCTGCGCTAGGACTGGTTGAGGTCCCTGCTACCCTTGATAGGGTGGTTAGTAGGATTGATGGGGCCTACCATATTGTTGTGGTGGGTACTAAGTCTGTTATGGATATGGCTCAGGGTAGTTTTGCCTGACAGTTTGCTTGTTATAAGGACAATCTTGGGCGGTGTGGTTGGTGTACCTTTTCTCTATGGTGCAATACTGGCTACTAGGATTCACTTGGGGTTGAGCCATAATGGGAAATACACTCGCCATATGGTCACCTCCACAAGTATAGCACCGTTTTCCTCGTGCAAATCTTGGAATGTTTCTGCTAGAGACACCTAGTTTTTGAGCTACTTCTCTGCAAGTTCCTTGATAGATGTGGATTGACCAGAAGAAAGACTACTAGAGCTATCTAATTCCTTATAGATTGTTGAAAGCTCCAACTCCTCTCCTAGATTATCCTCAATGTCTATGCACATTCGTACACATTCTTCTATGGTTCTGGCATCTTTCAGATACACATATGATCTAAGCTTGGTACTGAGCAATCCATCTAAAAACAAAGCCACTTGCTTGGCTAGTGTGGGTAACTCAGGCATCGGACACCTCTCTAGATATTGCCTAAACCGTCTTCCTGCCAGTCGGACAGTCTCTTGAGCTGTTTGCTTGAAGCTATGAATCAGGGAGGAAGTAATATGCCGTATGCCACTCTTAGAGAACTCAATGACGAAAGCTTCTAAAAGTTGGCCTATGCTCCTAAACTGCCTCTCATGTAGTGGTTAAAACCACGTAAGAGCTGTGTTTCTAAGGGTTAGACCAAAAGCATTGTACTGTGTGAATAGATCCTCAACTTGTTCAGCTCTCAAGACTTGCCTAAATTTTGCCACATGGTCGTAAGGGTCTCCAGTGCCATCATAGTAATTCTTCATGGACTTCACCAGTTGGGTTGGCCTCACGGTCCTACTTGTTCTCTCGGCCTTAGCAAAGGGAGATCATCAGCATTTCTTTGGTTCCTTGGGGCTCTAGGTCTCTCAGTTTCTTCTCTATCTGTTTATGTTCTCATCCTTTCTCTTCTCAGGGGGTTGGCAAAGCTTACCTCGGGTCTGTCTCTACTTTTGTACCTTTGAGCTCCATGAGCTTGGGAGGTCCTAGCTCCTTGGTGGCTGTAGGAGACATTAGATCTTGGTTGGGGAAAAATGAATTCACCCTTCCATGTGTAGGCATGTCTGCCATGCTCAGTGACCACGAAGATCCTCTCTAACATATTGTCTAGGTAGGCTACTTTGTCTGGGCTATCAGGGTCTTTAAACTCGTAGATTGTGAGAGCTCCCACCTCATTGGTTTGGTCAGGCTTATACCTCCAAAAAGCCTCATCAGTTTCGCAGTTTAAAAGCAAATCTATGCTCTTATTGTCCTGGGGAACCCACTCTGGAGTAATGATTCTGGTCAGGACTGATTTGCCATGGAGAGTCCTCGGTTCTCTTCCTAAGTTCCTTTGCTCTATGTCACACATGTCAGTCTCTACGATCACATTGCCGAACTCGTCTGCCCTATCTGGAAGGGTGGTGACTACATAAATAGTCCCTTCCTTATCTAGGTATGCTCCATCCTCAAACTTGACTACCGGATTTCCTAGTCCATGCGGTTGATCGGGGTTCTTAATCTGGACCACAAATCTTCTTAGACCGTCTTCATAGATGCGAGCACCTAGACGATTAGTCCTGATGTATTCCAATTGACTCTTGTAAGGTCCTTCTGGCTTTTCTAAGTATGCCACCCCTGAACTACCTACTGTCTCTCCATGTGATAGGACATCTTAGAATCGCTTGTTTCTGATCTTGGAGTTATGGGTAATCACTCAACTGTTGGGCCCAAGACCTAGCAGTGTGATTGACACTAGCTTCAGAAGATCTGAGGCTTTGTCAGTCTCGGCCTAAGTGTCTACCTGACCTAAGGTTCATATACCTGGTTTCTCTACCCCCTTGGTCCCAAGTACACTCTTGTTGCAGGTTAATTTGTACCAATCACTTTGTTCTTTTTAGTTGAGTATTGTGTTAAGCCCTTTTTTGGAATCACATCGTCAGGATTACTTAAGTGAATTTTGCACTTGATATTTGATCGATTCAAGTTTACTTTTGTTCCTTAGAATTTTCACTTTTAAGCTCTACTTAATGCTTGTACTTAGTTGATTAGTTCTCTTGGACTTGATTCATGCCTAGCGTTATTCTAATTAATCACCACACCTAAGTCGTACGTAGCCTAAGGTAGGAATTGACGAAGGAGGGTTGAGAGAACTTCCAACCTCAATTCACTTGTTGATCAGACTGCTACACAAGCCTTGCTAGCCTTCTCCCAAGCTTGGTACTCACCTTGCTAGCTTGATTTGGAAGGCCTTGATTACGCACAATGTTCCTACAAGGGTTCACAAGTTAATATTGCCTTACATTACAATGAATTGATGGACACACATCAACAAATATGAGCCCCCCTTAGAGTAGCTCATTGCACCCCCAAAATCTTATGACCCCCTAATCCTACCGAATGGCCAATCTTAAAAATACATGTTCTAAAACTCTAAGTATGATTCTTAGGGTTTAGGATTATCAAGGAGCTTTCCAACGAGAACAAAATGTCATCAATCGGAGTTCATATGGTGGAGTTATGAACATTCAGGCACTTAGGGTTCAAAACAAGCTCTCAGGGTTCAGGAAATTCATCTATGGTTTTCCAAGTATTTTGCCGACTTCTAAGGCTCTAAGGTAGTCCCAATGTGTTAAAAATCAAGCCCAAAATTATCCCAAGTTAATCAATTATTACACTCCAAAAAATTATTTGTAAGGCCGGTGTATCGCGATAGCTCGGGTTGGTGTGTCGCTATAAGTGGGTGTGTCGCGATACTTTGGTGTGTCATGATAGGTGGGAGTGTCGCGATACTCGGGTGTGTCGCAATACCTCGGTGTGTCGAGATACTCGGGTGTGTTGTGATACTCGGGAGTGTCACGATACCTCGGTGTGTCGCGATAGGTGGGAGTGTCGTGATACTCCGGTGTGTCGCGATACTCGGGTGTATCACGATACTTGGGTGTGTCACGATACTCGAGTGTGTCGCGATAGGTGGGAGTGTCACGATACTCGGGAGTGTCACGATACTCGGGAGATACTCGGGAGTGTCACGATACTCGAGAGTGTGGCGATACCTTGGTGTGTTGCAATACTCGGGTGTGTCGCGATATACTAGAGCAAAGATAAGTGAACTCGCATCTCAAAACCATTCTCACACTACCCCACCACCACCCTTTCCATCTCCCTCCAACCCATCACCTTCCATTCCTCAACTTTCTAATCCACCACACATAACCCACCCACCACCGAGAGTAGGATCAGTCCTAGCCGATCCCACTTTTGAGGATCTAGACATGATGCTTAAAGCATATCAAGCCAGAATCCAAGAAGGTCCAAACGTGACAGATCATAACAAATATTACCCTAGACCCCATCTAGAGATAGAGAGAACAAAACTTTGTGCTAAGATGGTAGAACTGATGCAAGCTATGTTTGAAGCCAGTCACTTAGTCAATGGCTCTAGCTCCACTAGAACACCATTGCATTTTGATGGTCTCTTACATAGATTGGAGAGGTTACTTGCAAAGTCTGGAAAAGGAGCCATCTAAAGAGAGTGCAAGGGATAGAATAAGCATTCCTCCCTAGGAAGCTTATGTGCCTAACTCCACTGAACTAGACACCTCTTCTTCTATGCATCTGTATTCACCAGAATTCCTGCGAGAGATGCAAGAAGAGAAATGGGCTAAAGAAAGTGAATACCCGCCTCCAATTGAAATTGTGGATGACGCGCACGATCAATTCCCACAAGACATTCCTTCCATTTATGGAGAACAGGAGAGTGCCCAATCTCACAAGAGGTTAGACTTTGAGTCTAATTCCTTGCACGAATTACCCCATTTCACAGGCCCCTAGGAAACTAAGTCTACTTGCATGAGAGCGCCCACGGTCATGATAAGAAACGAAGATTCGAACAAACCTAGGAATACGGAGGTAGTAAAGAACACTAAAGTGGAGTGCAACCTCACTTTAGAAGAGCTACTCAAGGTTAAGCCTAAATTGTGGAAACATGTAGCCAAACAAGTGCCACACGTAGCGAAATCTTCTTCCCAGGTAGGATCCCACAAAACAATACCAGAAATACCTTTGGACAAGATAGGAGACGTGAGCGAAGGAGAAGAAGGAAATACCTATCTCCCAGTTACCCATCAAGGATACACAACCAAGGCAATTTTGGACTCAAGCGCAAGAGTTGCAATTGCTACCACTTCCCTATGGAAGCATTGGGGCAAGCCAGTACTCAAGCTGACGAGAATGAAATTGTAGATGGTCGATGGTCATATTGAGAGGCCCTTAGGATTGCTAGAAGGAGTAACTCTCACTACATATGGTGTTGAGTTCGAGCATACTTTTGCTATATGCGACTTTAGCAAAAATCAAGCCTACAAGATGATTTTGAGAAGGCCATTTATGCGGCAATTGCAAGTTGTACAGGATCGGGGAACCAATTCCTTATAATTGCAACACCTAGGTGTTACAACCAAAGTCAATCTCAAGGATTACTCTCATAGAGACATACCGCCTATTCAATGGAATCCCATCCATAGAGCCAAGGATGACACGGATTCAGTGCACTCCATAGGATCAAGATCCTCATGGATGCATGAAGACACCCACTTATGGATGTGTAAAGTAGTAGTAGAAGAGGAAAAGAGAGAAAAAGACAGAGAGATAGGTGCGAATGAAACTCATAGATCGGTTCAAGACCCAGCCTATGCACCTGTAGTAGTCCTTGATGAAGAATTTGAACCCCATGGCTAGGCAGAAATTCTAGCAACTATGGATGTAGCCGTCAATGAAGAGTAGTGGACACCCCACTATGAGGAGGATGGCTATGACATTTCAGTCTTCACAATAGAGCCAATCATGCGTGATCGAATCATTGAAGAATGTGAACCCAAGATTGATGCACTCAAGGATGTAAGTGATTCTGATCTAGAGTCAATCATTATGGATCCACCTTTTGGATCAGATGAGGAATATTTCCATGAGGTAGAAGCTCACCCTCGGAGAATAGGAGGAAGGTATGAATGAGGTGAGATTAACCACACAAGTGACAACCAAGAGTGAAGTAAAGAAAACAAAGAAGAAAGAAGTCACACCGGAGGAAGAAGAATCTTTGTTTGAGGTCCCTAAAAATTTCAATAAGTATGAAGTGGAAGATAGGAGAGTCATGGTAAGAATGCCTAAACGTGAGGCACAATTAGGAAAGGCCTATGATAACAAAGAAACCACCAAGAAAATAGTTATATCCATAGAAGAAGGAGAAGAAAGATGCACCTACATAGGAAACAATCTGACAGAAGAAGAAGAGCAAGAGTTGATAGCTTTGCTAAGAGAGTACAGAGATGTATTCGCTTGGAGCTAAAAGGACTTGAAAGGTGTAGACCCTGACATATGCTCACACACGATCCCCATGACCTTAGATGCCAGACCCTCTAAACAGAAGCCATACACATACAATGACAACTATGATGCCAAGATCAAAGAAGAGATAGATCGCTTAGTGGAAGCTGGATTTATCTATGAAATCCAGCACACTGAATGGGTTTCCCCCATTGTAGTGGTGCCCAAAAAGAATGGTAAACTACGTGTATGCATTAACTTGAAGAAGGTTAATGCAGCCACTATCAGAGATAGTTATCCACTTCTAATCACTAAGCATCTATTAGAAAGGGTAGTAGGCAAGGAAGTGTACAGCTTCCTGGATGGATTTTCTGGCTACAATCAAGTAGCCATTGCTCCAGAAGATCATCATAAGACGGCTTTTTCCACAGAGTGGGGCATATCTGCTTTTCGGGTAATGCCATTTAGCCTAACCAATGTGCCAGCGACCTTCCAAAGATTGATGTGTCATGTATTCAAAGAATTCTTGAGGAAGAATTCGGAAGTCTATGTTGATGATCTCTGTGTTCATTCCAACATCAGACAAACACATATACCTCAACTTAGGCAAATCTTTGATAAATGTAGAGAATATCAGGTCTGCTTGAATCTAGAAAAGTGTGTGTTCATGGTCAGGCAAGGCAGGATTCTAGGACACATAGTGTCAAAGAATGGCATATCCACGGATGAGGAGAAAGTGAGAGCTATAGTAGAACTCCCTAGGCCAAAAAATGTCAAGGAAGTGCAAGGTTTTATGGGGCATTGTGGCTATTACCGACGTTTTATACACATGTATGCCATCATTGCAAAGCCTCTGTATGGGCTTTTGATCAATTTTGAGTGGACGGATGAATGTGAAAACTCCTTCAATGAGCTTAAATGGTGATTATGTTCAGCACCAATCTTGACGACACAAGATTGGGACAAGCCCTTCCATGTTCATGTGGATGCATCCAATTATGCTATTGGAAGTGTACTTGCACAACCAACTGGTGAAGGTAATATGGATCTTCCAATTTCCTATGCTAGTAGACAGTTGAATGCAGCTGAACGAAACTATACCACCACTGAACGAGAAGGGTTAGGCATGGTATATGCAGTTAAAAAGTTTAGACACTATTTGCTTGAAAATAAATTTAAATTCTTCACTGATCATCAAGCACTCTTGTACTTCGTAAACAAGCCATGAAATACGGGTAGATTAGTAAGATGGTTCCTCTTACTAATGGAGTATGACTTTGAGGTAGTGGTGAGGAAAGGCAAGACTCATTTGAGAGCAGACCATCTCTCTAGGCTCACATCTGGAGAGGCCCCACAAGGAGTATCAGATGACCTTCTTGATGCGTACTTGTTTAATTTAGAGGTTGTCCCATAGTAGGCCAAGAACTTAGTGCCAGTACTCACATATGGGCCTAAACACCCAGTAGTAAACACTCAAGATAGGGAGGTAGTAAAAGCCCAAAAGTATCATATCATGGCAGGAAGTATGTACAAACATACGGATCAAGGAGTATTAGCCTATTGTATGGAAGAGGACGAGTACGCGAAGTGGTTGCAATTAGCACATGTGGGTGCATTAGAAATACACTACTCAAGACAAAGAACCTTGTAGACATTGAGGAGACCTGGAGTACACTAGCCAACTATGGAAGTTGATGTCCAAAGAATGTGCAAAGAATGCCCAATCTGCCGCACTAAACCACTAGTGGAACATGCTACTCTTTATCGAGTGTCTTTAGTACTAGATTGGAGTGAACCCTTAGTAGCCTTTTTGCGGACAAAAATCTTTCCCAAAGACATGATGTTCGCTAGACAACGGAGCTTAGAACAAGAAGCTTTAATTTATACTCTCATTGGAGATAATCTATATAGAAGGGGAAAAGATGCGTATCTTAGATTCTGCGTCCACGAGAGTGAATATCTGAATATCTTGGATACTGCTCACCAAGGTGTATCAGGAGGACACTTTGGACGAGATCGGGTGATCAAGGAAATTTTATTTGCAGGTCTTTGGTGGCCTACCCTTCACATGGATGCACATACCTACGTCAAGAGGTGTGATGTTTGTTAGCGAACCCAGTACCCTATACGAAAAGATGAGATGCCATTGAAACCTATGATGGGAGGACATGCATTCTCCAAATGGGGAATAGACTTTGTTGGTCCTATTATCCCCTAGCCAAGGGTTCACATGCTGAGTACATCATTGCGGCCACAGACTATTTAACCAAGTGGGTAGAAGTAAAAGCCAAAACGAAGGACGATGCTCAAACAACAGCAAAGTTCTTATTTAAGAATGTGTTCACTAGATACGGATTGGCAATAGAGTTAGTGAGTGATAGAGGCACACACTTCTTGAATGAAGTCATAGAAAACCTTCTCCAAGAATTCTTAGTAATACATAAGAAGTCTGCCCCCTATCATCCACAAGCTAATGGCCAGGCTGAAAGCACAAATAAGATTCTATGCAATGTATTGACAAAATTAGTTAATAATAAACGCTCTGATTGGGACAAACAACTACACCTTGCTATTTGGGCATACAGAGTTTCCTATAAAACGGTACTCCAAGCCACACCCTTTGAGATGGTGTTCGGCCAAAATGCAATGCTACCATTTGATTTTCTGATACCTACATTAAGAGTAGCACAGGAGCACAAGTGGACAAGCCATGAGCTCTCATCTAGAATCTTCAATCTTGAATGCTTAGGTGAAACACGATTGAGAGCTGCAGCAAGAATTTATGCATCCAAGAAGACGAAAAAAGCATATTTCGGCGCACATGTGAAGGATAAAGGCTTGAAAGCAGGAGACCTAGTCCTAGTCTACACCTTGAAGCAACATGCATGGAAACTAGAGAAGAGAGGCTATGGACCTATGATAATCAATAGGATCTCCACAAGTGGAGCAGTACAACTAGCCACTCTAGAAGGTGACATCCTACCAAGTTACATAAGCGGATGCAGAGTCAAGTTATATCAAGAACCCCTAACGAAAGAGATGCTAAATCAACCCAATACTGCAAAGAGATGGAAGGAAGAGGAAAAGGGAATTCGACAAGAAGCACAGGCAGAAGCTTTAGAACACATCCGATAAATGAAATTGACAAGACAAGTAGAGGTCAGTCCATGCCTGATGCTCATGAAGCTCTAGGTTATCACATGGCCATGTGTGAGGCTTTAGGTGAACACTCCCATAGGATAGTTGACCGACGACCTTTTGTGACCCTAGAAGTAGGACAAGGAGAGAGTGCAAGGACCGTGAGAGCTTTAATCGACTCAGGTGCAGCCACTAGTGCAGTGCAACTTTCTTACTGCCAAGAATTGCAATTGGAGGTAAAACGCCTAAAAGCATATCTAATGGGATTAGGAGGTGTTGAAACCTTTGCATGGGAGAGGTAGAGCTTCCCCACTACATTCAAGAGGTCCTAATGCCAGCAAAAGTGCTAGTATGTGAAGACGAGGATCTTACGGAGCCTCTTGTCTTGGGACAAGACTGGATCTATGATCACATAGTCAACCTCAACCTAAGAAGTGGACTTCTTCAGGCTTGGGCAGGCCAAAACAGCCTCACTATCGAATTAGAGAACCAAGCACTCAGGCCATTAGAGAAGACAGCAATTCCTGGTTCCCCTAGGAACCCACATGAAAATAATGATGCTATTCTTGTCCAAAGTTCTATGGTGCAGAAGATTATCACTCTAGACGAAGATACAGGATTCAAGGAGGAGTTCCCTCCTTTTCCAAAGAGGATTCGAGGATAGCAAGTCAGGACACACACTACATCGAGGAAGGCAATGATCAAGAACCATGAAGCACCTAGTGGCATGAAGCAGGTCTAGATACGCAAGGATAGAAAACCCACAAATCTAGAGACAGATTCTGAGAAAAGCCAACCAGCAACACTGGCGAGGATTACAACGAAGAAGCCCGCTAGGCAACACTCTAGACATACCATTTCTATTTGGGTCCCGAAGTAGTCAACAAAGGCTACCCCCAATGCTAGACAAATATGGGTGTCCAAGACCTGCTTGCAGGCTCAAATAGCTTCACCTCCAGTCACAAGAATGAATCAACAGTCACAAGCACTCTTGGAAAATATCTCAAGGCTGACACCTATACCCCACACCATTCCACCCTCGATCAAACCTAGGAATATCTGGAAATGGGAACCCAAAAGGCCCTAAATCCAACACAAGCCAATCCACAAACTTGTACATGTCATCACCACTAAAGGCTATGATGCCACAATCAAAGTTTGGAGACTTAAACCCTACATCAAACCCCCTGACCCAATTTTGTAAATCCATCCACTCTGATGTAGGTGCATTCTGAGTACATTGCATATCAAACGTATGCATCTATGATGACACTAACCTCTAACCCACATTCACATCTATCACAACCACATCACCTCTAACCACTAACCACATGAGGTGTCATGTTAGTATTGTGGAGGGAACACCATTACATCCTGTTTCCTATGCAACACTAATGTGCCTCTCTTCTTCTAGCAGATAAGCTTCAGAAGTCTCATGGCAGAAGCAGCACGCACGAGCGCCCAGGCAGGCACTAGTTCTCAACTGAATTGGCATACCATGCCCGTGGAGGTTCTGCTAACAGCTAGGCCTGAGGAGTTTCTGAACGTGAGACGAATCCCCATCTCGGATCCACCAAGTGGCCTCAGAGAAAGAGTAAAGGGACATTCTCATTGGTTCAAAGAGATGCCAGGAGATTTGGGGGATGCATACCATATCGGGGAATCCAAGTTGGAATTTGGAGGAGTGTGGTGGACATTTTAGTTCTTCTCAAGAGAGTTTGAAGCGTTACAAAACGTAGCACCTCTTCAAGATATTTGACAGAAAGCAGGATTGAAGGATTATTTTAGTGCATCTTTGCCTAGACCACATTTCCTTAGATGCTACTACTTGATTGCTACTCTTAAAGCGACAAGAGATCGAGATTAGTCAAGCACATTCCTGGTGCCCTCTGTATCAAACCATGAGGAAATGAAAAAGTTTGTGTTGAACATAACTTTAATTAGGGAGGCCCTTCAGATGTACGGTACCCATGTACCCTCCGATCGAGACCCATTGGTACCAGAATCGATGAAGAGCAGTAAGCTCAAGAAGCTGAAAGAGATGTGTGCCCTCACCCCAAATATTGCCATACCGTTGTATATGTGTCTTCAACACTTTGCATTTCCAGCTCAAGCCCGATTCACCCAACCTCACAAGAAGATTTGGTATGGACTATACCTAGCGGAGATAGGGAGTCTTCCTATTAAGATGCCTGAAGAATCGATGAAGAGCACTAAGCTCAAGAAGCTGAAAGAGATGTGTGCCATCACCCCAAATATTGCCATACCGTTGCATATGTGTCTTCAACACTTTGCATTTCCAGCTCAAGACCGATTCACCCAACCTCACAAGAAGATTTGGTATGGACTATACCTAGCAGAGACAAGGAGTCTGCCTATCAAGATGCCTCTGTGGATCCTCGATCAATTATATGAAGGTGGCAAGCGAGGAATAAGGAATCCCATGTTGAATGGTTGTTGTGCGATTACAAGAATCATCTACAGATGCCTCGCTTATGATATGCCAATTGCATGGGCACTTAACTGCAATTCTTCCAGGGGCAAAAACTAGGGGTTCAACCAGCTAAACGCATGCGTGGATCTCTTTCCCATGTACCCATTCCTCACGAGACCACCACGGAAACCACCCTTAGAGAAGAACAGGTGGTCCCATTCACTATCTGTCTCCAATGATCCATTACACAACCCACTCCGTCAACCCCCCCGTTACCCACAGATGCTGAGTTTGCTTCCATGAATGAATTGGCCTAAGACACCTCCTTTGATTTTGAGACCTTCTTGCAAACAATGCAACTGCCAGATGGTGAGTTCTTTTCAGATACTGAAGGTCCCGGATCATCATCCCATCGTGGATGCCCACATCACGAAGAACAAAGAGTACTTTGGGAGGATGAAGCCCAACACACTCACGTTGAAGACACACATGAACAAGAGAAGGCTCCAAGGCATGAATCAGAGGAGAGTGAAGAGGAAGCCCCTGCATACACTACTCAACTTAAACGGCTATACGAAACTATAAAAGAAGTCCAAAAAAGGCATAAGTTGTCTGAAGAGGCAAACAGAGCAATGGTGAACCAAATGCTTCAAGCAGAGAACGTGGACCCCCACGTTGTTGAATCATTGAACCTCTTGGCTGACACATGTGGGATTATAGAAGCTATGCGGAACATATTACATCGCACTCCCCCTCAATACGATCAATGAAGGTTGGATATGTGACCATGCAGGGGTAAGATGATTCAGATCGAAGTTTCTACCTCACTACCTACCACAGCTCAGGATGACATGCACATGACCAACCCCACTAACACTGATGCACAGGATGACAGTACACAGATACCATCTCCACCATCGCCTCCCACCCAGCCCACCGAACCCCTCACCACAAGCATCCCGGAACATCCAATAGTTACCTTTACTGAACCTATACCGCACACCACCCTTTGGCCATCCTTACCTATCCCTACCTCGATCATTGCTTGCCCATTTTCCAAACCTCATATAGGTCATCCCATCACCCATCAAACCATAATAGGTCACCCTTCTTATCTTCCAGCTCTAGGACAGCCACATGACTCTAATCAAACATTAACCCACCCATTTTCCCTCACTACTACATTCCCTCTTTCCCAACCCCAACCCTCTGTGCCCCTCTTAACCTCCTCAGAACCAACACAAAACACCCTGCCTCCATTTTTGGCAAACCTTGTAAATGTAATACCACACATTGAGAATTATAAAAGAAATTCTCATTCCCAACCCACCTCACCCACATTCACGGCCACCACTAACACACCACCCACCATTCTAGTATTCACAATTCAGGCTTCACACGCAATCACATCCGACCCCATGGACATTTCACCCTCCACAGGACCACTCACCACCCCTTTTGTCTCAACATCACCACTTTGTACTTCACTCACGTCACCACATACACCCAGTGTCAGCACAACATTCACTTTTCCCTTCCCCATTTCGTGACCCCTTGCATCTTCCACCTCTACCTTTGCATCCACCTCATTTAGTCATGCACTAGACACCATGTTCAAAGCTGCCACCCAGCTTAAACAGGAATAAAGATTATTGGAAGAAAACAATAAAGAGCTTTGTAATCTATCGTCCCACCTTCAGGCACATGTCAATGCCTTGGAGTTGAGTAATAATGCATTACAACATGAGATTACCGCCCTCCAACAATCTCATCTGGAGCTCAAAGCCAGGTATACAGAGGCAAGTAAAGTAATCAATGAAAAACTCAGAGATCAACTAGCTTGCAATGCTAGACTACAAAGAAACATGACATTACTTCCTCGACACTTAGGAGCTCCTCAAGAAGAGAATACTCAGGTACAACAACAGAATCAAGAAAATTTAGAAGCAACCATCGAAAACACTCCAGGGGCACCCATAGATCCTGCTGAATTCCAAGCTATCCCATTCGAAAACATTGAGCAGGTATTGGAAGATTATGTGACCCTCTTGGAAGCACACGACCAACTTGTAGACTAGGTAAAGGAACTACAAAGACACCATGTGCCCACACCGCACCCAACAGAACCTAGGGAGATGGTTAATGTGGTTACTTCTCCACCGGCAGAATCTTCAATGGCCAATGAGGTACTTGAGCTATGACAACAAGTGGTAGAGTTAAAGATCAAATTGTTACAATATGAACGACCCCCATCTCCACCTGATCAACCGTCAGAAGAAGAGACAGTAACCATTCCTGTGGAAGAAACCTTTGAAGATAACTATGAGCCTCAACCCCTTTAAAGAGGCAGAGTCACTCATGAGGGACAAGATACATACGAGGAACCCTCTTCTCCATGGATGAAACAAGTAGAAGAAATGGGGCCAACTCACGAAGAGCGTATATCCACTCAGATGTTGGCCATGAAGACTATTGAGGAGACAATACTTCAATTAGAATACTTCAGGCACTTAGCTTCTAGACGACGGATAACCAATTCAGAGTTACAATATAAGCCCTACTTTGTACTATTGGCAGATTACAATGCTGAGATCAAAAGAGTCACCAATAGGTATCCTTCTTTTGCATACAGTTCCAACTAGAAGACATCCCAAAAGAAGCCAGAAAAGGTGCCATATTCCAACCAATCTGGAGGCAAACGTTATTGGAGACCTACCCAGAGATGCTCCGAACATGGGACCATGCTCCCATGCATTTAAAGTATAATCCATGCTATGGGCCAGTGCAAAGACGATGATCATGGAAGGCCTTGGCCATAAAAGTTTAGAACAATGAAAATTGCAAACAATGGCTCAATTACCCATCCATTGCACCACCAACAGTAGCTTACATGATGGCTACTATCAGACGCTAGATGCCACACCTCCAACCCATGCTCGATGTCGCTGCTCAGATGATGCTGAAGATCTTGGACCTAATGCAAATAGTACTCAAAAATTTTTGCAATGTATGCAATATCTAGCCTCGGATACCAGGCTTCATAAATGGTAATTATGACTTACTCTATGATATGAGCACAACCCCTAGTATAAGGGTTGCTTATGCACGGCATGCAAGGATCAGATACCTCCATGCTTGCTATAAGCAAACATTTGATGATATTTTTGCCACTGGTTTTTGGGAATCTCACTTGGAAGTATTCGCGCCACGACCTACCCATCTCCTACAGTTATTTTCATGCAAACAAACTATGCACTCCGAGCTCTATACCACACCACAACCTGATATTCCGGGCGCTGTCAATTGGGATGCTCTTAAAAGAGATCTAGTAAGAGGACTCAGAATCAAAGAACAGGAGCTAGCCACTGACATAGTCCAACACTACATTGATCACCTAGCGGAACAAAGGTCTGTCAGAGATGACAGACGCTAGGGGGGGGGGGAGAGTGTTGGCATCATATGGGAAGAAGCAAGTACAGGCATACATGCAGATCTAGCACTGAGGCAACCCATCAATTTTTTTCAATCCTTGCATTATTTTAAAAGTGATTCTCATCACTAAAAACCATTGTAAATATCGTTTCACCTTTTTGTAGCTCCATTTTGTGCAAGCCGAGGAGTCCTTCAGCTTGAGGATCTTTATTAGTATTTGCCTACCAAGTTTCGTAATTTTCAGAGCTCATTTGAGCCTCCAAAATAGCATAGGGACCTAATTTTGAACTAGGCTGGACACTAGGTCCGAACAAGACTAAAGCTAGTCAAAAACTATAAATAGAGCTAGAGAGCTCATTTTTGAGGCTAGCTTGTTGTAGTTTTGAACTTGTATGAGAACTTTGTTGTAATAGAAGTGATTCCATTGTCTTACTTTATTTGTTCTTGTTGTGTGTGTGTGTGTGTGTATGTGTGTGCATGTTTGTGTGCTTCTCACTCACACACTTGTTCCTTCACTTGCTCGAGGTCTTCATACCATCCTCATGTCTTCCTGGATTGACATTAAAGGAGGTGCGACTCATTACTGAGCTACAATCATCAACCATTACTTGAAGCTCCACCTTTTGATAGTGCAACAATTCATCTTTTCTTATGCCATGCTTTTATGTTTGAGAAGAAACTTTTTACAAGTAGTGGAGACATTGGTTAGAGCAAGGAAAAAGGCACCAAAGAACATCTCACCATTCTCATAGAAGGAACTCTAGATTCTAAAGCCCCCTTCACAGAATTTGTGCTTGCTTATAGATAGATTTTAGTTGTTTCACAGAGATAGCGTTGCATACAAAATGAACTCTTGAAGAAAAAAGTTCAAGTTATTTGTAAAATAAGAGTTCGGATAGTAGGTCTTTAACTTCCATCCAAGCCATCCAAATTCTACATTAGAACACACTTCCAAGAGGGGAGTATAAATGAGAAAAGGCCTCATTATCCCATACACCATGATATGTCCAAGCCTTGTAGTTCTTGAGACCAAAAAGATGAGTTTTTGTCTTAGTAAGATAGGAGTAATAGCCATCACAAGATAGAACTCTAAAGATCCATTTAACCATCACAAGGTATACGCAAACCACCCTCACTGTTAGGAAGGCAAGGTGTCATCGGAGCCATGTTAGATATTTTATCAAGCTCAAAACTCCCACCCCATAAGAATCTTTTAGTCAAAGCAATTGTTGATATATTTTGCTAGTGATGTGCGTTAACATGCTAAGGAATATCACGGCACTTTTTTCCCCCTTCAAGAGTTTCTCCTCCCCCGGACTTGTACATAAGCCTATAATCCGAATGGGTCATTTATCTTGTACATTCACTTGGTAACAATTCCAAAATTCTTCTTTTCCTTGTGTTTTTCATGTGCTTTGGACTACCTCAAACTAGAACGTTTGGTATTTGAGTAGGTTGTCCGTTCATCTAGGGCACCATCAACAACAATCGGTCATAAACTGAGAATTGCACAAAAATTCGTGAGCATAGTTGGGATGATTAGGAGTTCAAAACAGTTTGCATATGTTTCGTGTGCAATCAACCATCCAAACATGTGTCTCAGTGGTTTCAAACTTTGTAAAACAAATGCCTTGTCGAATTTCATTTACATATAGAAAGGTTAGTCACTAGGATGATGAAAAGAATTGGGTTTCATACTCAATTGACTCAAAGGAGCGGCATGTCCTTATGTAGCAAGAAGTATGATCTCCAGCAAACATTCTGCAATGCATCCATGATGTTTCATCAAGATGAGACCTTTTCTAATGTATCGTGTAACTCCCTCATTAGAGTATAGGTCTAGACATATCGACAATCAGCTGCTAGTAAAAGGCACTTGTTGAAAAATGTACTTACAACTATCCGATTCTCGTTAAGAGAAACCTTCTTATACTGAATAGTTAAAAGGATGAGGACGTTTGATATTGTGATCTACTCTTCCTATTAGCCTGATTATTAAGAAAGTACAACACTATCGGGCATAACACCAATTCCAACCATCGATGGCTTTCTTTGAATTAGAAAGTACTTTGGTGAAGAGTGCCACACCCATGGGAGAACCATGTGATTCCATGTAATTTCCAAGGCTAAAAACCATTGGATTAGCATACATGTGAGATAGGACACTTGGCAAGTTCTACTCACATTTTCCCCTTGTCTTAGAGGTATATTGCAAGAGAATGAAGATTAGGTGACACCACGTGCTAGAGAGATACTTCTTCTCCCAACCTTATGCATGTATATATAGCTGCTTGAATCAATGAAGACCACAAATGTAACTAGAGTCCACAAGTGCATGTGCAATCTCCTCCACTCCTTTCATATCTACCACTAGAGTCTACTAGTGGCTGGAGCGTTCTCGACTAGTGCTTTACTACCTTCCACTAGAGTCCAATACTGGTTGGTATACTGACCTCTCGAGTTGAGTCCACTTGACTCAAGTTAACATGAGTTAACTTGAGTTAGAAGGCTCTAGAGCTCTTTGGACAAAACTCTCTCCCCATGCTCCCCATGGGGATTGAAGGTGGATACATGCATCTCTTACTACTTGCGAGCTTAGTGAGTAGTTTGATGAGGAAGGTTTGACTTCTAGGCAAGTTACTTTATTAGTTTGATCATCTTTAGTTGTTGTGGCGTGTAACCACAACATCTGTACTCAAAGCTTGATTACTAGTCTCAATTATCAGATTTGGCTATGTCTACTTGCTGAATGTTTTGACATCTCTACAGCAGTCTCACGACCATTTTTGTAGCCATCTGCCATATCAGGTCGAAGGTTCTTCTCAAGAAGCCGTGTCTTTACAAACGAGAGTGGGCAACGCTCTTCCCATAATGTAGGAACCTCCCCTATAGAAAGGTTAACCGAGAGGCAACTTCCCTTTCACGTTTGGGCACGCTCCTTTATGATACACAAAGTGAGGCGTCCTACACTCTATAAGGGCTTATTGTTCTTATTTGACATCCCATTTGAAATTTTCTAGGCATGAATGCAGCCCTCGGAGCACTTCATGCATTTCAAGATCTTCCACTCTTAAATAAGAACAACCTCCAATGTCTTTAATATCCTCTTTAAGGGAGAACTAAGACTCTCACTTTTCACCGTTCAACAATTTTTTATTTCTGTTCACTTCCATCGAGATGTTCCATAAAATGAGACTCCTCCAAAGATTCCGAAGGGCAACGTATATCCTTGTACCAAGCAAGATTTTATGATAACAAAGAGTTTGAATCTTGGAACTTTGAAAATAAGCCTTAGGAAATATCAATATCTCCTAGAATGAATACACCTGATGAAAAGGTGGGCCAAGTCCTCGTCATAACGACAAAATGGACCATTTTCCTCGTTTCTTTTAGCTTTCTTTGTCTCACTACCAATGTGAAGGCCATAATGGATAGCCAATTGCTATAGCAAGGATTTCTTGGCACATAAAGGAACGTCTTGATTGCAAGTGATTCTATGTCTCCACAAGAAGTAACCCCCTTGGACCATGGAAATAGTTCATGTTTGTCTTTTGAAGTGGAGAAACATATCATCAACCATTTCTTGAACCTCCAACCGTTTGATAGTGCAACAATTCATCTTCTCTTATGGAATTCTTTTATGCTTGAGACGAACCTATTTACAAATAGAAGAGAGATTGATTAGAGAAATGAGAAAGGCACCAGGGAACAACTCACCATTCTAATAGAAGCAAATCTAGACTCTATAGATTTGTGCTTGCTTATAGACATATTTTCGTTGTTCTAGAGAGATATCCTCACATAGAAAAGGAAATCTTGAAGGAAAAACATCACGTTATCTATAAAATAAGATTCCAAATAGTATGTCTTTAACTTGCATCCAAGCCATCCACATTCCACATTAGAGCACACTTCTAGAGAGGAGTATAAGTGAGGAAAGGCCTCATTATCCCATAGTCCATGATATCTTCAAGCCTTGTAGTTCTTAAGACCAAAAATATGATTATCTTCTCTTAGTAATGTAGGAGCAATAGTCATCACAAGATACACCTCTAAAGATCCATTTTGTAGGACAAAGTATACCCAAACCACCCTCACTCTTTGGAAGGCAACATGGCATCCAAGCCACTTTAGAAAATTTATTAAGCTGAGAACTCCCACCCCATATGAATCTTTTAGTAAAAGAAATTGTTGATATATTTTACTATTAATGTGCATTAACACACTTGGGATGGCCCGGACACTTTATTCACTCTTTAGAAGCCTTTTCTCCCCTATATTCGTATGTGAGCCTATAACATTAATGGGCCACGTAACTTGTACATTCACTTGGTAATACATTCTTTATTGTCTTATGCTCCAGACTTCTTCTTCTTCCTTGCGTTGTTCATGTGCTTTTCAAGACCTCAAACTCCAACGTTTGGAATTTGAGCAAGTTTTTGCTTCATCAAGGTCATTGCCAACGTCTCTTCATCATAGACTCAGAATTGCATAAGAATTGGTGAGATTACTCGGCCTGATTGAGATATCAAAATATTTTTCATATGTCTCATGTGGAATCAACCATCCAAACGTGTGTCTCAATGGTTCTAGACTTTGTAAAGCGTATGCCTTGCTGAACTTTGTTTTTCTAATATAAAAAGGCTAGACACTAGGATGCTGAAAAGAGTTGGGTTTCATTCTCGATTGAGTGAGAGGAGTTCCATGTCTTTATGTAGAAAGAAGTATAGCCTTAAGGAAATATTCTGCAATGCATTAAGATGAGACCTTTTCTAATGTATCGTAAAAGGCCTGTGTTATTATATTGGTCTATACATATTGGCAATCATTTGCTAGTCAAAGGCTCTTGATGAAAAAATGTATGTACGAATATCTGATTTTCATCAAGAGAAACCTTGTTATATAGACTAATTAAAAAGATGTTTGATATTGTGATCTACTCATCGTATTGGTGTTATTATTTGGAGAGTACAATAGTGCCATGCATAGCACCCATTCCAACCCTCCAATCCTACACAAACACTCTTCTCGATCACTTTCATTAATATCTAGCTAAAAGGTGCTCTTCGAGGTCTACACCATCCATATTTCACTAATAATTCATCACCAGCATGTAATGAACTAATAGCTATAACAAAGACTTGTGAATGATGTGTGTGGTCCAATGCCACCATGTGGCCATCATGCAACACTCATCCGCATTACTACGGAATACCTTAGGATATCCCCCGAGCTTGGGACCTTGGCTATGGCTAGCCCTTGTCCCACACACATATGGAATGATCCCTATGTACCAATGTGTGTCACTCTCTCCCCCTTCTAGAGATCATTGTCCTAAATGATCAATGAGGGAAAGTACTTGTGCACTAGAGCTTCTGATTCCCAAGTAGAGTTAGTATGCAGTAATCCTCTCTTGGGTACTAAATACTCTTGGATGGCATGGTTCCTCAACCGTTTCTATCTCCGATCTAGTATCCTATCTCAAGAATTATCTAAGCTATCACTTTCCTAAAAAGAAACAATACCCTCTACTTGATTATCCTCCCTAGAAATATTCTTTACAAGTTTACTCACATAAAACACTGAAGGGACTTTTCAATCTAGAGGAAGCTCTAATGGGTATGCTACATCACTTAGCTTCTTTACTATCTTACAAGGTCCACAAAACCTTGGTGAAAGCTTACTACACTTCCCTATGGATATATAGTGAAGCAGATCTAGCTAGTACCTGAAGAAAGACTTTGTCTCCTTCCTCAAAGGATCTAGGAGATCTCTTCGTGTGAGCACACCTTTTTTCCCTATTCGTTGCTTGTTGCATCTTGGCTTTAGCTATTTCTAAATTTTCTTAGATGTTTCTTAAGAACTCCGAAGCACTAGCACAGTTCTTTCACATTACTATGGTATTGGAGGCAAAAGGATGGTTCTTTCACATTACTAGTATAGTTCTTTCACATTAGTATGATTCATGCAATAGTTCATCTCAAAAGGATGCATTCTTGTCACCTTCTGAGGCCTATTGTTATAAGAAAACTCTACTAGTGGTAAATAACTATCCCAATGTGTCTGTATCATAGACACATGTTCTCAACATGTCCTCTTGAATTTGGTTGACCCTCTTGATCTAACCATCTATCTATGGACAATCATGACTACTCATTTTCAATGACACTTTCAGTTTGTCAAATACAAACTTCCAAAAGTGTCCTGTGAATTTGACATCCCTATTTGAAACTATGGATGTCAGGAAACCAGGCAATCTGAAGACATGCTCGATAAACAACTCCGCTACTTGTGGAGCTTCTATGGTCTCCTGCATGGGTATGACATGATCCATTTTGCTTAGTCTATCTACTACAACTAGGATAGTATCCCAGTTCTTTTGGTTCTGCAATAACCCGACTATGAAGTCCATGGATACATTATCCCAGTTATGATGTTGAATCTCTAAAGGATGTAGAAGACCTAGTGTTTTTACGCTTTTTGCTTTGTTGATTTGACACAGAAAGCATTGTTGAACATAAGTGTGGACAAATCTCACTAATCCAGGCTACCAAAAAATTCATTTAAGAAGTTATATTGTCTTTTCAACACCAGGATGCCTTGTGCAAGGAACATCATGGTTATTGTCTTCTCAAATTCCCATAATGTGGATTGAAACTACTCGGTCTTCTACAATAGAGTCATCATTGATGGCTCTAATAATCTATAACAAATCTGGATCTTCCACATATGCTTCCTGTATCTATTGAATCAATGAGCTTTCTAGAACTATAAAGCTCATTTGACACATTATCGGTAATAATGCATCAGCTACTATATTCTCTTTGCCTCCTTTATACACGATTTCCATGTGAAATTCCTACATGAGCTCAACCCAACGACCTTGTCTACCTTGAAGATTTGGTTGACTACAAAATTACTTGAGTGTATGGTGATCTATGTATACCTTAAAGTTTGCATCAGAAAGCTAGTTATTGTCTACAAACTATAAGTGCATGCACCATTGCATACAACTCTTTTTCATTCACTTGCCAATTGCACTCTCCACTACTCAATTTATTGCTTTAAAAAGCTATTGGCCTCCCATCTTGGCCCAAAACTACCCCTATGCTATGCCACTAACATCTGTCTCTAACTCAAATGGTTTTTGGAGATCTACCACTATGAGTATTGAAGCCTCTAAAATAGCTTGTTTCAGAGTTTAAAAACTCTCTTGTTACTCTTGCTTCCATGCAAATGGAACTTTGCCTTGAAGCGATTTCATCATAGGCACTATTGTTGATGAATAAGAAAAGATGAATTTTCGATAGAAATTGGAAAGTCCTAGAAATGACCATAACTGCCCCTTATCCTAAAGAGTAGGCCCAACCTAAGATAACAAAGACCTTCTTGGGATCCATCTCAACCCCATCGATTGAGACCACATTGCCTAAATACTCTATCCTTGAAAGAGACAACTCAGTCTTCTCCAAATTAACATACAACAAATTCTCTTTTAAAACATGCAATACTAATCTTACATGATTCTCATGCTCATGCATAGTCCTACTATACACTAACAAATCATCAAAAAAAATCAACAACACATTTTCCAATGAACGATCGTAAAATATCATTCATTAACATCATAAACGTAGTTGGTGCATTACTCAAACGAAATGGCATGACCAAATACTCATAATGCCCAAAAGGAGTCTTGAAAGTTATCTTATGTACATCATGATCTCTTACCCCAATATGATGGTAGCCACTTTTTAAATCTATTTTACTAAATACAATGGCTCCACCTAGAGCATCTAAAATATCATCTATCCTGGGCATGGGTTATCTATGTCTAATAGTAATCTTATTGATTGCTCGATAGTCAACACACATCCTATAAGATTTGTCTTTCTTCTTCACAAGAAGAACTTGTATTGTAAAGGCTGAATAGCTGGGTCTAATTAGCCCTTTGTGTAGGGTACTCATCCTCCTAAGAACTCATTTGAATTGGTGGTAGAGCAGGCAGACTCGCTCCTAGTATGGATTCGATTTTATATGCTCTATGTTCCTACAAGGAGGCAAAACTAAAGGTAATTCTTTCAAAAACAAAAATCTTGAAATTCTCCTCTTACTTTTTGTGAACTTACTTGATAATTCCAACTAGAGTTTCCATGATTGCATGAATCCATCATAACACACCACAAATACACAAAATAATATATATATATATATATATATATATATATATATATATATATATATATATATATATATATATATATATATATATATATATATATATATATATATATATATATATATATATATATATATACTTCTCTTCCTTGCATGCCACTTCTTACTAAGGACTACATTGAAACGTGCCAGTCTTGCTATCTCCAAGTCCCATGTTTTAGTTCCCTTCTCGTCGCCTAACTCTATTGTGTAGGCATACTTTGACTGTATTGTCTCTAGATATAACCTCTTGACTAGTTAAGAACTCTTGTTATGTATCGACCCAGTGTCAAAGAGTAACTTGGCAGGCTATCCTGCCACGACTCCCCTCATGACACTGAGTTGTGTATCTCGAAATTGATATCCTTTCTATGCCACTAGTGAAAGCACAACATCAGACATAGTAGGGACATTCTTCATGAGCATCATGGCCATTATGGGAGATGAAATCGGGGATGGGGAACCTCCAAAGTCCTCATCTCCATCACTATCAAACTTAGTCAGATTAATAGCTTTGGAGGTTGGTATTTTCTATTTCTTAGGACAGTCCTTGAATAGGTGTTGCCCTAGACGCCCATAGCATAACCCCTCTTTCATCGCCTTCTCTTTCTATTGAGGGGTAAGAATAGGCTCATTATAAGCCCTCTCAACCAGAGCAGACACTTTCCTTTTACCTCCTGCAACTATCTTGATCATGTCTTAGTCCATGAGGACCTCTGACCTTGCGAGCATGTGCCTCTATGGCCATCCTCAAAGACTAAAGCCATCTCCATGGCCTATGCCAAGGACTGACATCTCTCCTTCCTCACCAAAGGTCTAATAGTTTCTTTAAGTCCCAAAATACGCTTTTGGACTTGAAGAGGCTCAGGAATATTATTGGGTACTTTAAGAAGTACCTCTTTGTACTTATCCGAATACTTTTGAGCCATTTGATTCTTCTAAATGATGGAGAACCATGTGTCCAGCACTATAGACCTCTCATCCGATAGTACGAAATTATTATAGAACAAGACCTTGAACTGATCCCAACTCTCTGGCTCTTTCTTATCTTGTTCTATCTTGCATTACCACCTATGGGCGACATCCATAAGGTTATATGTGGCATGCTGAATTTTGTGCCTATCATCCATGATATGACACAAATGGAAGCACTTGTCCCACTTGCTGAGCTAGAGCTCAACAACATCAACACTCCTAGCACTAGTTGAGCCATGGTATCTAAGTGCCTTAAGATCCTTAAGCTACCATTTGGCTTCTCTGATTAGGATACTATCTCTAGGGACTTCTCGAGCTTGATGCTCATCTGGCGCATTTTCCCCCATCCTTGGCAATGCAGGCTCATGCACATCTTCCTCTTTCTTGGAACCATGCACGTGTTCCAAGATATTGTGAAGTGTGCTCTCTAGATTGGTAATTCTAGTACTCGTGGTCTAAATGGGATCTACGGGGAGCTCTTCCATGAGTGTTCTCTCCTAATAGGTGATGATGGTCTTGATTCTATGCTAGGATATGGTCTCAATCCCTTTTTTATTTTCTATTTTATGTTTTTTTTTCAAGGTGTATGCTCTATGTATACCTAAAGTAAATAAGTTGTAGTGGAAAACAAAGCAAGTCGCAAGGCTTTGCTTAAAAGAAAATGATAAAACAAGAAACTTTTAGTATGGTTGCTATGCTTTAATGCATATTCATAATGAATCCTAAAAATTTCCACAGCATGACGGCCTAAAGTTGAAAATCTAAAAAAGTATACTAACTACACATCATGCACTTTCCACAATAAAAGTAGTGTTGACAAGCAAAATCTATCTACAAATCAATTGAAGGGGATTACACACCCTTACGTATTTCTTCATGCTTACAGCATGGTATTTTCATAAGAACACACCAAGTTCTTATACTTCCCTCACTGGAAATGCAAGAAAAATACTTATCTATACCTACAAATAACACCATGCATTGTACAAGACTAGACAACAAAATTTTAACTATGCATATACTAAAGATGCTATGCACAAATGCATTTTGTATATGCGGCATGAATAAAAAAGAAAGCTATATTGCATAATAATTGACCAAAAAGCTTATCAGAAGATCTAGTTGATATGAAAGTGGATGCCGATGTTGAAGATCATCCACACTCCTTCCTTTTGGCTTTTCGAGAATCGCTGGATAGTAGTTGCTCAAGAAAGTTCTCAATCGGGGGTCAACGATGACAAATAGTCACACTTGATGCTCTTAAGAAGATTGGAAATGAATCCAAAGGTTGTCTTACGACCATTTCCTGAAAGATCTCTAAGAGAACAATCCATAGCAACAAGAATCACAGAATTCGGATCTCAATTGACTAAGTAATGGCCAAATAGGTGAAAGCAGGTACTGCAAAAAGAATAGATTATGGTAGCCTTAGCTATGGACTCCAAAAAAAATGAAAAAATTCATCTTTTGTATTGTTCTATCTTCACGCACAAGCACCTGAGGGCTTGATATATCCCACATGCAGAGCGCTAACCTCTAAACTTAGGTATAAAAAGAATTCTATGTGCTATGTCTTCTTAGTTCCAAGGAAAGAAGATGAGGACTTACTCTTTTCATGGGCGGCCACGAATGGCCCATCACGCACACAATAGAGCAGCCTCCTCATGTGACATCAACACGTGTACTAAATCACCTCCTCATATGGTATCTCTACCTCCTTTTGTCACTCCCATTGCCTCTCCTACAACTCATCGAGAGTGGACTCCTACTCACATGAGGAAGATGATGATCCTCATGCAAGAAAGAACGTATGCCCCCAAACAAAGCATACAAAAAGCTCACATGAAAAAACTCCCAAAAACACACACTTATAATTTTAGCTATGGGCTCTGATACCGTGTAAGAAACAATTGTGAATGATGTGGTGTGCAACTCTCCTCCCATCCATTTATATCCTCTTGTATTATTAAAATAGAAATAATCTACAATGGTCTAGTGCCGCCATAATTGGCCATCATGCAACATTCATTCCCATTACTTCTCAATACCTTAGGATATGGGACCTTGGCTATGGGTGGTCCTTGTCCCACACAGAAATGGAATGATCCTTATGGACCATGGTCTGACAATAGCATTGACAATTATGCATCTTCCTACATTTCTACTCATCTATGGTGATTTGTGACAATTTTCATGTGCCTCAAATGTGTAATTAGTTACTGAACTATCATATCCTTGACTAGTGTTTATTAAAACTGCTATATTTCCATGTGTGTAAGGTTTTCCTCCAATATATAATCTTTCATTTTTTGCATGTGTAATCCCTCTACTAGCAAGAGAAGGTGCATTCATGCATAATCCATAATTAGTCATCTTTTCAACATAATGTGTAAGCTGATTCTCCCCATCCGTATACAAGACCACAAAATGACATAAGAGTGACTTTAGAGTTTAGAGGCACATACAAATCCTCTACAATAAAGAGACCATGTCTAGCACCAGTAATAGTGGAGGGAGCAATCATATAGAAATTACCCCAAAATTTGAAAACCTCTCCATCTAAAGGTAGTGGCCCTCTATTCCATCTTGCATATCTTTTTCTATCATATATTTGTACTAGAGGACAATAAGGATTTGGCAATGGATAATTTTCAGACGTTTGAGTTTGTAAACCAAGAGGTAGAGGATTTCAAGAAACCTCTACTTGTAATTGATGAACAGCAAGTTCATGACGTGTACAAGGTACATTAGCATTATTAGTAGGAGAATTGTCACCATCATTGAGCAAATATTCTTGTATATTAAGTGTAATCTGATTTTAAATATTATTTTTAAATAAAATATTGACATTAATTTATAGAATTTATCTTTCAATTGGTACCAGAGCTAGATATCTGTTATTGCAGAAACTGCTTGTCGATTACTTGGTATAGGTTTTCCAATTTTTCAAAATTATGTCATTATGCTATCAAAATTTCTAAAGTTAGTATTCATATCTATTGAAGAATACAAAACATACAAAAAGTTTCTTGTTTTATTTTTTTGAGCAAAGGCTTGGGATTTGATTTTTTTTCCACTACCACTTACTTATTTAGGCATACATAGAGTGTACTATTTGAAAACACAAAAAGAATACTCTACAAATCAGAAAAATCAACAATTGGACCTATCCTAGCATGGCCTGAGCACCATCATCATCTTTTAGGAGAGATTCGCTCATGGAAGAGCAACCCGCATATCCCGTGCAAGCCATGAGTAATTGGATTACCAATCTAGAAAGCACACTTCTTCATATCTTGGTACACATCAGTGGGTCCAAGAAAAAGGAAGATGTGCAAGAGCTTGATTTGCAAGGGATGGACGTTGATGCTCTAGATGAGCATCAAAATCTAGAATTTCCTAGAGGTAGCATCCTAGTTAGCGAGGCAAGGTGGTAGCTTAAGGATCTTAAGTAGCCTAGATATCATGGTTTGCCTAGTGCTATGATTGTTGATGCTATTGAGGAGTGGCTCACCAAGTGGGAGCAGTGCTTCTGCTTGTGCCATATCATGGATGATAGGCATGAGATCAGTGGCCACATATAATAACCTTATAGCTATCACCCATAACTTTGGTGTTGTAAGATAGAATAGGATACGAAAGAGCCCCAGACCAGGGATCAGTTCAAAATCTTATTTTAAAATAACTTTGTACCACCTAATGAGAGGTCTACATTGCTAGGCACCTGGTTCTTCATTAATCAAAAGAATCAGGCTATTCAAGAGTACTCGAATAATTATAGAGAGGTACTTCTTAAAGTGCTCCTCGAGTTTCTCTAGGTCCACAAGTTCATCTTGGGACATAGGAAACTATTAGAACATTCGTGAGGAAGGAGAGATGTCAGTCCTTGGCACATGCCATGGAAATGGCTTTAGTCTATGAGGATGGCCATAGGGGCATAGACTTACAGGGTCAGAGTCTTCATGGTCTAAGGTCAAACGACCCTTCCACACATCTGCTCCTAGTTTGATCAGTGCACACTAGAGAGGCTAAGCAGGTGCATATGATGAATAGAACTGCAAGAGGTAAGAGAAAAGTGTATGCTTTGGTTGCGAGGTCTTATAATAAGTCAATACTTACCCCTCGACAAAAAGAGAAGGCAATGAAAGAAGGATTATACTATGGGTGTTTAGGGCACCACCTATTCAAGCACTATCCTAAGAAAAAGGAAGATAGTAGCCACCATAGTCATAAATCCCACTCATGCCAGGAGTGATGATGATGAGGAATTTGGAGATCCCCCATCACTGTTATTAGCTCCCATATTGGTTATGATGAACACAAAAAAGGTCCCGATTGTGCTAGATGCTCTATTTTTGATAGTGGCATAGAAAGGATATCACTTTCTCAACATAGAACTCATTGTCATGAGGGGGTCATGGGAAGACATCATATCAAGGTACTCTTTGACATTGGGTTGACACATAATGTCATTAGTTCCCAGCTAGTCAAGAGGGTACATGTAGAGACTATGCAGTCAGAGTATGCCTACAGAGTAGAGTTAGCCGATGGGAAGGGAACTAAGACATGGCATCGATGAGTCATTGATCTACCTATTCAAATCCAGTCCTATGAAAACATATTGGATTTCAAGATAGCAAGACTTGCACATTTTGATGTAGTCCTTAGTAAGAAGTGGCATGCAAGGAAGAGACTAGTCATTGACTTTGCTTCACATGTTCATCAATTTCAACATGAGGGGAGGAAACTACTAATCCATGGAGAGCCAAATCTCCAAGAGAAACGATTGGCAAATTCTACCAAGTTGCTTAAGATTGATTGTACATTTATTTATTTGCTTTACTTTATGCATTCCTCATGTATTATGATGGACTCATATAGTCATGGAGACTCTAGTTTGAATGCCCTAGCACTTTCAGCAAAAGTGAGAGGAGAGGTCCAAGAGTTGTTGTTGAAAGAATTACCTTCAGGTTTTCCTCTTTGTAGGAACATATAGCATAGAATTGAATTGGTACTAGGAGGGAGTTGGATAGCTCAACCACCATTTTGAATGAGTTTGCAAGAGGAGAATGAAGTCCACAAGGTCATGGATGAATACTTATAGAAAGGGCTGATTAGACCTAGCTATACCCTTTCCAACACCAGTTCTTCTTGTGAACAAGAAAAATGGATCTTATAGGATGTGTTGACTATCGAGCACTCAATAAGATTACTATCACACATAGATATCCCGTGCTCAGGATTGATGATCTTTAAGATGCTCTAGGTGGAGCTGTTGTATTTAGCAAAATAGATTTAAAAAGTAGCTACCATCATATTAGAGTAAGATATCATGATATACATAAGATAGTTTCCAGAATATGATTTGGTCACTATGAGTGTTTGGTCATGCCATTTGTTTTGACTAATGCACCACCTACATTTATGATGTTAATGAATGACATTTTGTGACCGTTTGTCAGAAAGTGTGTTGTTGATTTCATTGATGATTTGTTAGTGTATAGTAGGATTGTGCATTAGCATGAAAATAATATAACGTTAGTATTGAATGTTTAAAGAAAAAATCAGTTGTATGTAAATTCAGAGAAGACTCAGTTGCATCTTTCAAGGATAGAGTATCTAGGGTATGTGGTATAGATCGATGGTTCAGATGGATCCCAATAAGGTCTCAGTTATTTTATCTTGGCCTAATCCTTAGGTTGAGAAGCAGTTATGGTCATTTCTAGGACTTTTCGGCTTCTATCAAAAATTCATCTCTTCATATTCATCGATAGCAACACCTATAACAAACTTGCTTCAAGGTAAAGTTCCACTTGCATGGAAGCAAGAGTTGCAAGAGATTTTTAATACCCTAAAACAAGCTATTTTAGAGGTTCCTATACTCAAAGTGGTAGATCCATAGAAACCCTTTTAGTTAGGCAGAGATGCTAGTGGCATAGCCATGGTAGCAGTTTTGAGCGAAGATCATGTGCATGTACTTAAAGTCCGGAGAAACTATCTTTATGGTGCAGTATTTAAGGTATACACAGATCACCATACACTCAATTATTTTTGTAGCTAGTGAGATCTTTGAGGTAGAGAAGCTTATTGGGTTGAGCTCATGCAGGAGTTTCACATGGAAATCCTGTATAGAAGAGGCAAACAAAATATAGATGTTGATGCATTATCATAGATAATGTATCAAATGAGCTTTACAGTTCTAGAAAGCTCATTGCTTCAAGAGATAAAGGAAGAATAGATGGAAGATCCACATTTTCTACAAATTATTAGAGACATCAGTGATGACTCTATTATAGGAGACAAGATAGTTCCAGGTGTTTCTTCCCCTAGCAAAGCAAACAAGTCCCTTGAAGTGTAAGAACGCTTTAGTAGGACCACTCTAGGGCCTTGTCTACTTAGTACTCATAATGTTTGAGCCACTTGTTCACCTAATTTATCTATTTATTTTGAAGTTTTAGAAGTGAATCTAGTAGAAAAATCTAAGTCTTTATAGTGATAAGTGTTTTCTAACTTGTCACCAGATTATCAATATCAATGCTCATTCTTACACATCCCCCTATTGTTTGAGGTCCCTTAAGATAGACATATGATCGTAGATTTGCACACAATAAGATGTCTAAAAATATGGAAACTTTGTTAGCTTGAGTAGGTAGCTTTGTCTAAACCTCCATCTACCTATCCTAACACTTTCTTGTGCTTTCTACTTAAATCTATAAATCAAGGATGAGGTATTGCGTTTTATTCTGCTCTTGCAAAACTCTATAATGAGTGCATCTAGAAACTAGTTAATATTCCTGAATTGGGCTTGATGTAAGGGTTGAGACCATGTTAGGCCTATATTCTTCAAGGTGAGTCCAAAAGCATTGTGTTGTGTGAACAAATCCTTGACCTACTCATCGTATGTGTTTCCCATCCCATCAACGTAATTCTTTATGGATTTCATTGACTAAGTGGGTCTCAAAATTCTATGATGTTCTATTGGTGTATGTAGGGGAAATTATTTCATACCTCTTTGGCTTCCCGGCGTTCTAGGTCTTTCGTGTTCTACTCTATCAATTTCTAGTCTAGATCTCTCTCCTCTTGTCATATGCACAAAACTCACTTCTCGTCTTTCTTTGAATTTTTCTTTGTGTGCTCCTAGGATGTTACAAGATCAAGACCCATGCTAACTATGAGGATCAATGGACTTGTGTGAGGAGAAGATTGGTTTGTACTTCAAGGTATAATCATTTCTATTATGCTGCATGACTACATACATCCTTTCTAAAGTGTTATCCAAGTAGACGAATTTTCCTCGGACATCAGGGGCCTTGAGTTCATATATAATTAGTCCATCTACCTCATTAGGCTTCATAGGCTTGAACCTCAAAAGTGCTTCATCAATCTTCTTGTTAAGAAAGAGTTATATACTCTTGTTATCTAAAGGAATCCATTTTGGCATTATGACTATAGAAATGATTGACTTGCCTCTAGGCATTCTAGGCTCTCTTTCTTAGTTTTCCTAATCTAGGTCTCCTACTTCAAACTGAGGGATAATCTATCCAAACTCATTTTTCCTATCTAAAAAATTGGTTACCTCATACATAGTTTCTTGCTTATTGATATAGGATCCCTCTTTGAAATTTAACCACAGGGTGGGTAATCACTCAACTCTTGAATCTAGGACCTAGCAATATGATTGACACTAGCTTCTAAGGATCTGACACTTTTTCTATCTACTCTTCCTATGTCTCTACCTCACCTAAGGTTCATATGATACACTTACTTACCCAATGTTAGAGTATAACCTTGCATGTATGGTGTATTAGTTACTTGTTCATAATTTTCTTTGGCATAATATCTTGTCTTTATAATGATGTCCTCATAAGTATTTGATTTTAGCATTAATTTTCATTTGATCGATGGATTATGTTCTTTTCCTTTAAGTTTTTCCACAACTTTTCTCTAACTACTCGTGTAATTGAGAAAATAAGGGTTCCTTGAAATTCTTAAATTCGTATTTTAACCCTTAAGTATGGATATCACCTACAAACACTTAGCATAAGTGGAAAATTTACCTAGCTAACCTCGAGTCAAGTGCTTGAAATACCTCTGGTGCTCAAGATGCTCTTCCCAAGCTTTCTCTGCACTAGCACCTTGTTGCTACCCAAATAGAAAAATATGGACTCAATTTGACCAAGGTTTGATAAATATCAAAAGTTACCGAAATCCTTTGTATCATGATAGACAATGTTTGTCATTATAGATGGGTCTTTCACAATAGATGGATCTATCATGATAGATGATACCCATCATCTATCATCTACAGTGAATCTCAATCTATCATGATAGATGGCCTCTATCATCTACTATGGGGTCATGTCTATCATGATAGATAGTGTCCATCATCTATTGTCTATCATCTATCCTCTATCGATTGTCTTGGGTTTTTTATATGTCGTGATAGGCATCTCTATCATGATAGAAGGTCTTTGTCATCACGGGATTTGTCTATCATGATAGATGGGTCTATCGTGAGAGACGGTGTCTGTCATACCTTTTTGTCTATTGCAATAGATAATATCTATCACGATAGACAAAAATGTAGGAATTTTAAAACTATGAGAAGTGTTTTGGAATGTTGATGATAGTGGTCTATCATACCTATAACGAAAACACAAAATAGTTTCTTTTTCTATATACCACAATAGAAAAAGTCAATCGTTTCAAGCCACATGTAGGGTTCTATCCTACCTGATGATGCTACTAGGGCTCATGATGGATAGATGTTCTGTATAAAACACTTGGAAACACACAGACAACAGTGCACACAATTTCTCTCTCTCACATGTGAAATGGAAAAGGGAAATAGGATCAAAAAATGAATTTTTGGGCGATGAAGGAGATGCAAGGGGATGGAGAGTGGAGATGGTAGACATGGATATGGAGATAAAAAATAAAGAAAATAGAGAAATTACCTACATACCTATGATTCCAATGTGGAAACTCCACATATTATGGTTAAACGTTGGTCCTTGAATCATGCTCCTCGACAACAACATGAAATTTTGTGTCACTCTACCACACTAAGACATCATCGTGAATATCCACCTCCTAAATGTTAATTTGTGGAGAGATGACGATGATGTGATGACCTTGAGTGAGACGAATGCACAAGTGCATGAGTGAGAAGCACACTAACATGCACACAACATACACACACATGCATATAAGCATAGCAGGATAAAAGTTTTTATGTGAAGATTTTGCGAATCATAATTCTACTTCATTTTAGGCTCTACACTTAGTTCATTATTAGCTAATCCCTTGAATTTCTTTTCTCTCTCTCTATAATCTCTAAACTAGGAAGGCTGAAACCTCATACTTGGAGGAGAATTCGGACCTGGGGTGTCGTTAACATTATTATGCGGATTGAAGAGATGAAACCTTTTGCCTCTCACGAGCATTTAGGAATTTTGCACTATTTTTGAGTTATAAGGCCTAGAAAAGTGTTGATTTTTCCAATACTTAAAAAAATCAGATTATCTATTGTTTTTTAAACTTCTGATTTTGATGCATAGGTGTTCTCATACATATTGTGGACGTGGATCATATGTCTTTTCGTTTCTTTTTCTTCTTTTTTTGATACATTTTGTTAAAGACAACAACTCACATGTTATTTATGAAAGTTGTGTATGCGACATGAAGAGGTGCGACCTTTTCAAAATTGGTAGATCACATACGTCATTGAGTATTTACAATCAACTCTCTTTTATACCATTGTTGCATCATACAAGAGGACGCCAAAAATCAAAGAACTACCTTGTGATTGAGATTTGTGAGGAGATGGTTTGGGTTTCTCGAAAGATGAGTTGGTGTTGCAAAAAACCTGCTCTACACCTGCCAAATTGACTCCAAACATTCTTAGTAGACTCCTTTTACTTCAAAATAATTCATTTATACCCACTAGGTACTTTAGAACATCATTCATTAAAGTTTGTACCAAAACAAATAACTTGCATGTACTAGAAATGTGAAGAAACCTTCTATTTTGGGAATGTTGATGCTCAGTATTTTGCTCAGAGCTCACAACGTGGTATGAATTGACTAGTGAGCTTTTTCACAAATCTAATTCAAGTTCATAACTAACTAGCACAATTTATTTCATGAACAGAGAGGCACTATACACTCAGCAATGAGTTTCACAACTTTGGGGGACCATCCTAACATTTCAAGAACAAGATGATGTGCACATGTAGTCACCTTCATCAGTTCATATCTCTAGATTGGATGCATAAAAAATAATGAACCTCTTTAGAAATATATTAGACACCTCACTCTAGCTATACCAAGTCAAAGTGCATCAAACGGTTGTGTGCACATAGAGAAATCACTTTTGCAAAATCATTGAATTGATGAAGATGCAATAGAGACTAGTAAGGATAATGAACTTGAAGAAATGTATCAACTTATGTATGCTAATGCACATATGATACAATGGAAATGAAGTGGAATACTCATACATATGTTGAGCTCGAGGTGTTTTGATTTACAAATCTTAATAGCTCTCTATTATGGCTCTCTTGCCTCATGACTAAACCACCTCCATTTATACTCATCTCTTAAGTTTGAATTTGGAATTTCCCTCGCCTAAAAGTCTTCCTACACTTTAGGGGTGATTGAAGTGATTCTTTCTACCAAATGAGACATGGTTTCAGCTTCCTAAACTCACGAGATTCTTCACATTTACATTTTATTCATGGGGAATACAGTTAAATGAATAAGTAGGAGTTCATATGTGATCCTCTATGTGAGGTACATAAATGAATGATCAGTCCTAAATATTCAGCCAAATACTTAGGCTTGCTAAATGTACCAAGAGCTTCCTCTCAAGCCTAAGATTCTTGAGCCTTCAATCCTTCATAACTTCTTGCAAGCTAGTCATTGATTTGAACCTATTCAATTCGCTTTCATCCATTGCATTTGTCATCATATTTGCACATTGTTGATGTGTAGATAGATATGAGAGTTGTATCGCCTTAATAATTATCTTTTCTCTAACATAAAGGTAGTGAACTTCAATATGTTTGGTCTTTTCATGATAAATAGGATTATAAGCAAGATGCAATAAACTTTTTTTGTCTCCAAATATGTGAGGAATTGAAGTATTCAACCCTAATTCAGAGTATAGGCTCGTGATCCACAAAGCTTCTTGAGTAGCATTCACAAGTCCTTTGTACTCAACTTTAGTTGATGGGACACTAAGTGTAGGTTGCTTCTTTGATGACAAAGAAATCAATTTGGTACCTGCAAAAGTGAGATAGCCTGATGTGCTTCTCCTATCATCTTTGGACCTTGCCCAATCTAGACTAGAAAATAGCTTGACATCTAAATGAGAGGTAAAAGGATAATATAACCCTTTATTAATTGTGCCCTTCAAATACTTCAAGATTCTTTTAGCTACTTCCATGGAAGGCTTCCTTAGATTGTGCATAAATTGACTAAGCACACTAACTAGCATTTGATGGTAAAGCATGTGCGCTCACTCACATACATATCAATGTGCATATACATCAATCCTTACAATCACTCTATGTGCATAGGTAGATCTCAATATGTGTCTAGATGCAAGGTCATGTAGTGAGACCCTATCATGCATACTTTAAGTGCATTGTTCCAAAAATCATGGTGCAAAACGGGTAAGAGGATGTCGATGATGAGGTACTTTAGAATTATTGATGTCTATGTTTTAATTGGATGTTTTTTTCCCTTCTCTCTTTTTGTTTTTTACAAGTGCAAGTAGATTGTGCTGGCTAAAGAAATAAACATATGTGAATATACATTGGTTTATGCATACTCTGAGTGCAGAATAGAATCAATATGGTGCAAATAATGGAGAGTAGAGAAAGAAGACTAAAATGCATTAAACTCAATAGTTGATTCTCAGTCCTCAATCAAAAAAAATCTCTCAAATCACTCAAACACTCTCAATAATCTTTAGCATCATTATCATCAAAGATAATTTTGAAGAAGTGTGTTCCTGTCTCATGAAAAACGTCGAAGTTAGTATCAAAAAACATGCTTTACAATTCATCCTCACTAAAATTTCTCTCATCATTTCCTATCTAAGGATCTCTTCATGGTCAATCATGTCTTCATCAAGCTCGTCATCATCTTCATCCCTTTTCTTGAAAATTTTTATTGGTTTACCTACAATCAAAGTTTTTAGTGGAGTTCCATCTAATTCATGCAAAGCATATGTTCCATTTTCATGTATTTTTAAAACAACATAAGGTCCAAACCATCATGGTTTTAATTTCCTTCTTGCATCATATTGGGAATCCAACCTACTATCATAGATCAAAACCCAATCATCCTCATGAATCTTTTTAGGCCTTAATCTATGTGATTTATCAAAGTATTTCTTATTTTTCAATCTTGATTCTTTTAATTTTTTAATAGCATCATCAAGTTTCTCACTCCCTTGTTCAGGTTTTATTCTTAAAGTCAATAATTCATTAGTAGATAGATTATCATTCCAAGAGTAGTCCATGTAAGAATTTGTGTATGAATAGAAAAAGTAGGTTTTTGACAATACATTAGTTCAGCAGGCATGTATCCTATTGTCCTAGTGCAAGTCATTCTATCAATCCATAATGCAAATGGTAAATATCTTGGCCATTGTTTCAAATCATTACTACAAGCTTTAGAGATTCCTTTCACAATCGGTGAATGACCTCTTTCTTTTTTTCCATTAGCCCCAAGGTTATAAGCATTCGTAAGAGAAAAGTGAATTCCATGTCGTGCAAAGAAATCCCTAGCCTCTTGAGCATCTAGGTCTCCCCTATGAGCAACTATGTTTTCAATATATCCAAATCTTGAAATCACATCCTCAAGTAAGAATTTTCATACATTATATGTCGTTTTAGATCGTACTGCTCGGCCTTCTACATGGTTTGTAAGATCTTCTCTTGCAAGTACAATATAGCTCATTTTATCAATACCTTTAGGCATGTTCACAAGATCAAGTACCCACTTATAATAAATACAAGGAGGATAAATTGGATGCAAAGTATCTCTATGTTTTACAGATGAATGCATTTGAGATGTAGTACAACTGTTTACATAATCCCTTACATTGACATAGATTCCCGGCCACCAATAACTTTCTCTAATCTTTTCATATGTAGCCACAAACCCTTTATGTCCAGCCCATAATGTATCATGTAAAGTCTTCATAACTTGCAATTGAAGTTGCTTCTTTCCTAGTAGTCTTTGTGGCATTTTAACTTTTCCTCTAGCATGTCTCCAAATAAATCCATCTTTTAAGAAAAAATTGAAAGCTCTTTTTCTAATGTCTTTGAATCTATTTATTGACCAAGTAGGTGACTTTTCTAGAGTACTAAGGTATCTACCAATATCTTTCCACTCTCCTTCATAATCATCATCATTAAATTGTTCATACTCATATACTTGTGGATCATAATTAATTAAATTTATGTCAATTTCTGCTGCATTATCAAGATCATCTTCAAACTTAGCTCTAGAAAGCATATCAGCAATCCAGCAATATGAAATAAAACTAGATTTATAAATTTAATATATGATATCCATCTTAACATTGCAATATCAGGTGATGAACAATTTGTAATCATACCAATAAGTGGTAAACAATCTGTTTTAACAATTATGTTAGCTCCTATGAAATATGCCTTATCAGTTTTTAAAGCTATGACTAAACCCCAATGCTTCCGTTTGATTTGTGGATATTTTCGTGAGTTTCATCCAAAATTTTAGCACCAAATCAAACTGCATATCTTTTCCCTTCTTCATTATCTTGACCAATAACCCATCCTATACCTATAGGACTAGTGTCTACAGTCAAAATAATGGTTTTATTATCTAAATAGTCAACTCTTTTCAAAATAGGAGCATCAATTAGCATTTTTTTTAGTTTTCTTATGGCTTTAGAATGTTCACTAGTCCATATGAACTTTCTATTCTTTCTCAACAAATCATAAAGACAATTAGAAACATGTGCAAAGTGAGGTATCCAAATAGCATAGAAGACACAAGCTCCTAGAAATCTTCTCACCTCGCTAACGTTGTTACAAGTCTCAAAAATCTTATTTATGGCATCAACCTTAGGTGGGTATGGTCTTCCACCATAGTGACCACATAAAATGTCCAACAATGAGTACGTCATTGACACCAAAAACAAATTTCTCAATTAAAAATGTTAGACCAACTTCTTTGAATCTTTTGAATATTCGCTCACAATCAAGAATATGGTCAGTAACAAATTTTCTACATCCTAAAGAGTCTAGGGTTTCATCTTTTAACTTTTCCTCACAGCCTTTGATAGGAATATCATCAATAAAAGGCATCGTCACATTAGGAATGAAATCATGCAAGACCGAATTCATAGCATTCATCATACGTGCTACTAAATTTGTAGCTCCCTATGGTAAAGTACACATAGGTACTAATCCTAGAGGATTCTTCATCGTGGTAATATCTCTACTTTCAATAGCAACCTGGAATTGGTCATATCCTGAATATAAATCACCCATGGAGTAGATAAAGTGCCCAACGAATGCTTCGGCAAACTCTCCTACAATTGGGCCAGTTCCAACATTCCTAATAGTGACTTTATTGACAGGTTGTAAGTCTTGAATGAACCTCAACTTTCCATTCTTTTTAGGTACCTTGAACCATCTATTTGAATATGGCGCTGAAGATGGCTCAAGAATTCTCATGTGCATCTTCTCTTTAATTAGTCTCATTAACTCAGGTAACTAAGCTTTTGGGACTGGTATGGGGCGAAGATTCCATGGAATATGTGGCACTGTAAAAATGATCATTGGTGGAACTAGTTTTGGATCAGCACAACCTATATCATAAGGATAAAGTGTAAAAGATTTTCCATGCTTTCTAATGACACTTAGAAATAACTCTCGTTCAGCAGGTAATAGAAACGAATCATCAATTCCTATTTTAATTTGCTTAATGGTTTTGTTAGTGAATGTATGCCCTATGCTTCGCTGATCACGTAAAATATGATCTTTTGCAACCAGCTTGAATATTTCATCACTTCCTTTTGGTAAGGGTTGAGCAATGGGTTTAACCTTCTTATCAACTATTTTATATTTTGTGTCAACTTTAACTTCCTCATATATGAGCTCATCAATAAATTTGGAATATTCATCAATGGAATTATGAATCAAAATTCTTGAAGTATGCAGATCTTGTAATGTTTGTTGAATCTCTTCAAGTAAAGAAAAAGTAGATGAAGTTTCAATGACATGCTCAATGTGCTCATTAGGTAAAATGAATCCTTTGTTTTTTAGGTCTTTTTCTTGGGCTTTTATGATTTTTTTGGGTATATTTTTGGAATGAATGAATTGTAAAATTGAAGAAGGGAAACATTTCTCAATAGGTACTTTCCAATGGTGCAATAATAATTTTTATAATGTTGGATCAAGTTTTCACCAACAATGATTTTTATCTTTTGAGTTGGAAGTGTTTCCTAGAAGTTTGGAGTTGGACAATTCAAACTCTAGATATGTAGAGACGTAAATCTCTAAGACATCGGTTTTCCTAGAACTTATGCAAAAGTGAAAGCTTCATATTACTGGCCATGTATGAAATATGATATTAAGAGGTATGTAAAAGAATGTTTTAAATGTCAACAAGTTAAGGTTGAATTTAAAAGGAGTCCCAGCATGTTACAACCATTAGATGTGCATAGCATCTTCGTTGTCATGGATCATCTTACAAAGATGGCACATTTTCTTCCCATGAGGAAAACTGATACAGCTTTGCATGTTGCTAAACTTTTAATAAAAGAAATTTCTAGGTTACATGGTATACCCAAAAGTATGATTTCTGATAAGGCTGCAAGGTTCACATCTAATTTTTGGAAAGAATCATTTCAATCCATAGGAACAAAATTAGGCATGAGTACTGCATTTCATCTTCAAATTGATGGTGAGACCGAGAGGCTTAGCAGGGTGGTTGGGGCTATGTTATGCATGTATGTCAATGATAAGCAAAACAATTGGTCTGAATATTTGCCTTTGGTTGAGCATGCATATAATAGCGCATGGCATTCCTCTATTAAGATGACACCTTTTGAAGCAATGTATGATTATAATTGCTTGCTGCCCCATTCACTTTTTAATTCACACAATTAGGTTGAGATATCCAAAGAGATGCTTGAAAACATGGATTTCGAGCTAAATAAGGTAAGGAAAAACATGAAAGATGCACATAAACGTCAAAAATCATATCATGATCTCAAAAAGAGACCCTTGGAATTTAGAACGTTCCTTCTAAATCAAATCTGGTTTTAGGCAAAGATCGTGGATTGTCTCCTTGTTATGTTGGTCCTTTCAAAATCTTAAAGAAAGTTGATTCTGTTGCATATTTACTTGACCTGCCTAACACTTTGAAAATTCATCCAGTATTCCATGTTGGATTACTTAAAAAGTATGTTCGTAATGCCCATCATGTTTTGCAGGACAAATCTAACTTCAAGGAAGATGCCACTTTTGAGCTTGAACCAGAAGTTATAATGGATAGGAGAATTAGACATCTTAGGAGTCGTGCAATAGTGGAAATTTTAGTAAAGTGGTTTGCATATCCTATTGAAGATTCAACATGGGTTGGTTTAAATGTGTTTATGGAACATTATCTTTCTTTCCAACTCTAAGGACAGAGTTCTTAAAAGGCAATAAGTTTTTACATTCTCTCTCTAGAAAATTGTCGCACGAAATTTGTATGTTTAATTTGACCATGAAGATGAAGGAATCTGAAAAAGTGTTGTATGAGAGAAAGGTAGAGTACTCTTAGTAGAAAAACTTTACCTGATTGAATTTTTTGTAGTTCCTATGTTTTATGTCTCATTTTGTACCATGAAGATAGGTTAATGAAGAGATATTCTATGTTCTTTCATCCCTCTCTACAATTTTCGATTTTGCAGGGCCCAAAAGTGATATCTAAAAGAAGATTTGGACCTCAGGTGTCGATAACACTATTGTACATACTTAAGAACTGAATATTTCTGTGTCTCACAAGCTTAAGACAATTCCTCACCGTTTCTGAGTTACATGGCTTGGAAAAGTGTCATTTTCCAACACTTAAATAAAAAAAGAAAAAAGAAGAAAGAGAAGCCTTGATTCATCTTATTGATGTTTGCGGATTTAGAAAACACACATGGGTAAATGGGTTATTTTGGGTGATTGACGTGTGTGTGTGTGTTGCAGGGATTGCCTCTATTTTTGCAGGTACGATTCTTCAGGTGGACATGAAAAGTAGATGCATGGGTGGTTTGAAAGTCTTGCATGAGACATGCAAAAAGACGCTATCTTGGAGTAAGCAGATTCTAAGAGACTGGATCTAGGAATGCATGATTGGTCGTGCGTTGGCGAAAGGTGGAGATCCAAAAAGATTAAGACTGAGAGAGAGAAAAGGATAATGGTCGTACATTGATCATGATCGTTTTTCGGCTTCTGGAATTACGATTGGGATTGGGATTCAGATTGAGATTGACATTGAGATTGGGATTGAGATTGTGATTGTGATTGAGATTGGGGTTGAGATTGTGATTGTGATTGAGATTGGGATTGAGATCAGCTCGGGGGTGGTCAAGTGGATGAGGCTTCACATTGAAGCTATCTGATAGATTTTGTAATGCAGATCAGAACTACTTGTAAATCTACACATATTATAAAATTCTTTCTCTTCTTGTTTTTTGTACTCTATTTTTCTTCTGTATATCTTGTGGTGTCAAAGCCTACTATTCTGTGTGGGATTGTAATTCAAGATTAGGAGACTTGCTACAAGTGGTATTAGAGTAGAATTGGATTCCGAGACAAAATGCAGGCTTTGAAGAAGAAGATAGAAGAACAAGAGGAGCTTATCCATAGATTGAATGCAAAATTACATAAAGAAAGATCCAACAAACAAAAAGAGAGTACTACATATGCTTTCATGGACCTCAATGATGAAGGTGGTAATGGTGCTTGCACATCAAATGCACGTAGAGCTAGACGGCAACGTGAACCTGAAGAGGATGATGATGTAGGTGAATCTGCACTCAAGCAAGTGTTTAAAAGATCAAAATTAAATAAATTTGATGCTGAGAGGAAAACTAGAGAGGATCTTGGAGCATGGATTGAGGAACTTGAAGATTTCTTTAACCTACGTGTATTTAGTGAGGAATCAAAACCAAAGGTGGCAATTCTCCATTTGCGAGGAGTCACAAAACTGTGGTGGAAATCATACATACATACAAGAACACTTGAACATCCGATCCTCTGGTAAGAGTTTCGAGAGCAAGCAGAGAGTCGTTATTGTTCTCCACATTATCGGATGGAAAAGAATATGGAATTCTACTCTTTCAAGCAGTATGAGGAGGATAAATATAACTTGTCTGTTGAAGAATATAAGGAGAAATTTTTATGTTTACATAAGTATGCACTACAAGTTTCTAGAGATGCCGTGAAAAGAAAGTTTATTGAGATTTTGCGGGAAGAGTGTGTTTATCAAGTAAAGGGGTTAGGATGTGTAGATTTTCTTGATGCAGTTGCAAAAGCACAAAACTTTAAGAAGATGGAGAATTTTACCACGAAAAAGGCATCCAAATCAAGGTTTATCTCAAAAGGACATGGGCCCCCAAGACCTATTTCAATAAATCATAATGGATAGAGATCGACTTACTCTATTAATGGTCAAGGAGGAAAAACTAAGCCAAAGCAAACGGATAGACCTAAGAAGCAAGAAGTTGTGCATTGGTAACATGATTCTAATTTCTTGGAGCAGGCTAAAAGACTCAGAGTTTATTTTCGATGTGGAGAACAAGGAGATGGCAGTTTTGAATGTCCAAACAAGGCCATCAACCATTCTATGCAAGCGAAGATAGCTCATCTACAAGAAGAAAACATAACAATTGAGAAAGCGGATGATCAAGGTAAGTCTTCTAGCCCTAGACTTCAATGCATGAAAACTTCTTCTCATTCAAGGGCATCGGTGATTAGGATTATGGGGGATATATCCTCACGTAAGCTTACTTTCTTGATTCTTTCAGGTAGTACAAATTGTTTCCTTTCACTTAAGTTGGCACAGGCTTTAGGGTTGCATATTGAGATGCAGACCAAAAGACCTCTACAGATTGCTAATGATAGGATACACTATACTCGAGGTTATATTGAGAATCTTGATTTTATGTTAGGAGAACATAAGTTTTTGGGTACCTTCCATGTAATTGAAATGAGAGAATGGGATGTAATCATCGGAATGGACTCGTTAGTTCATAATAGTGTCATGATTCATTGTGAAAGTGGGGTCCTTACTTTGAATATAGAAGGGAAGGAACATCGTTTTGCAGGCAAGTGTAATTCAAGTTTTTCTCCTATTTCTGCTATAAAATTGATTAGGAGTATTCGAAAAGGTTGTGAGATATATTTGGTTTATGTGAATAACCTTCAGGAGAAGAAGGAAGAAGAGGAAATAGTTGAATATGTTAGAAAACTTTTAGTTGAGTACATAGATGTATTTCTTGATGATCTACCGAGCATGCCTCCTCCAAGGAAAATTGACCATGCTATAGACCTTTATCGAGGAAGTGAGCCGTATTCTAGAGCACCTTATAAGTTCAATATTGATGAATTCAAAGAGTTGAAGCTCCAACTGGATGATCTATTGAAGAAGTAGTTGATAAGACCTAGTGTTTCACCTTCGAGAGCACGTGTTTTGTTTGAGAAAAAGAAACATGGCTCATACAGACGTTGTATCGCAGATTGAACAAGAAAACCATTGAGAACAAGTATCCACTGCCACACATAGATAAATTGCAAGGTCAATGGAGTGGTGCCATAGTATTCATTAAAATTGACTTTAGATCAGGATATCATCAAATTAGAGTAAAGTCTGAGCACATACCCAAAACTGCTTTTAGAACATAAAATGGTCAAGGTTTAGCACAAAAAAGGCATCCAAATCAAGGTTTATCTCAATAAGACATCGACCCCCAAGACCTATTTCAATAGATTAGAATGGACAAAAATCGACTAACTCTATTAACCGTCAAGGAGGAGAAACTAAGGCGAATCAAATGGATACACCTAAGAAGCAAGAAGTTTTGCACTGGCAACGTGATTCTAATTTTTTGGAGTGGGCTAAAAGACAAGGACTTTGTTTTCAATGTGGAGAACAAGGACATCGCACTTTTGAATGTGCAAACAAGGCCATCAACCGTTCTATGCAGGCGAAGATAGCTCATGTACTAGAAGAAAACATAACAATTGAGGAAGCCGATGATCAAGGTAAGTGTTCTAGCCCGAAACTTCAATGCTTGAAAAATTCCTCATTCAAGGGCATCGGTGATTAGGATTATGGGGGACATAACCTCATGTAAGGTTAGTTTCTTGATTGATTCGGATAGTACAAATTCTTTCCTTTCACTTGAGTTGGCAGAGGCTTTAGGGTTGCATATTGAGATACAGACTAAAAGACCTGTACACATGGCTAATGGTAGGATACACTATACTCGAGGCTATATTGAGAATCTTGATTTTATGTTAGTAGAACATAAGTTTTGGGGTACCTTCCATGTAATTGAAATGAGAGACTGTGATGTAATCATCGGAATGGACTAGTTAGTTCATAGTAATGTCGTGATTGAGTGTGAAAGTGGGATCCTTACTTTGAAAATAGAAGGGAAGGAACATCGTCTTGCAGGCAAGTGTAATTAAAGTTTTTCTCCTATTTCTGCTATAAAGTTGATTAACAGTATTTGACAGGGTCGTGAGAAATATTTGGTTTATGTGCATGACCTTCAGGAGAAGAAGAAAGAAGAAGACATACCTGAATATGTTACAAAACTTTTAGATGAGTGCGCGAATGTATTTCCTAATGATCTATCGGGCATGCCTCCTCCTAGGAAAATGCTATAGACATTTATCGAGGAAGTGAGCCTTATTCTAGAGCACCTTATAGGTTCACTATTGATGAATTGAAAGAGTTGAAGCTCCAACTGGATGATCTATTGAAGAAGGCATTGATAAGACCTAGTGTTTCACCTTGGGGAGCACCTGTTTTGTTTCAGAACATCAAAGATGGCTCATAGAGACTTTGTATCGACTATAGGGGATTGAACAACCATTGAGAACGAGTATCCACTACCACACATAGATGAATTGCTGAGTCAATTGAATGGTGCCACAGTATTCACTAAAATTGACTTAAGATCGGGATATCATCAAATTAGAGTAAAGTCTGAGCACATACCCAAAACTGCTTTTAGAACATGATATAGTCATTATGAGTTTAGAGTTTTGCCTTTTGGATTAACAAATGCTACTCCAACATGTATGTGTTTGATTAATAATGTGTTTCATGAATATCTTGATGATTTTATATTAGTCTTTCTTGATGATATTTTTGTGTATTCTAAGGATGATGATGAACATGCATTGCATCATAAGAAGACTTTACAAAAACTAAGAGAGCATAAACTATATGGCAAAATCAGTAAATGTGTTTTTTTTTTTGCAAATGGGGAAGTGACTTATTTGGGGAGAGTTGTTTCTAAGAAGGGGATTCATATAGATCCTTAGAAAGTTAAAAGCATAGTTGAATAGGCTACACCCAAATGTGTGAGAGATGTGAGAAGCTTCCTAGGTTTGGCACAATATGAGAGGGCACAAGTTATGGAGTTTTCTCGAATTGCCAATCCTCTTATAGAATTGACAAAGAAAAATAGAGATTTCACATGGAACGATGAGTGTCAAAATGAGTATGAAGAATCAAAATAGAAAGTTATCAAAAATTGTGTGCTAAAGATACCTGAGTTAGGGAAGCCTTTATTGTTGCATGTGATACTAATGGAAGCCAAATCGGATGCGTTCTTTCACAAGAAGGGAGGGTAGTGGCTTATGATTCAAGGAAACTAAGGAAACATGAATTAAATTATACAACCCATGGCTGATGCTTTGATTCGTAAACCCTTATGCAGTTCAATTTATATTTTATCCTCTGATTTTGATATTGGAAAAGAATTAAAGAAAGATTTATTTTATGCAACAATCTTGAAATTTTTGGGCATGAATCTAGGTTCTATGTTTTAGGGAAAATTTCATTTGAAAAATAATGATTTGTATTGTAATTCTCGTTTATGTATTTCTTCAGAATCTGTTTTGAAAGAAAAGATCCTGCATGACTGTCATGATGCACCTTTCTCTGCACACCTTGGTTTTCCTAGAACTTATGCAAAAGTGAAAGCTTCATATTACTGGCCACGTATGAAATATGATATTAACAGGTATGTCAAAGAATGTTTGAAATGTCAACAGGTTAAGGCTGAATTTAAAAGGAGTCCTGGAATGTTACAACCATACGATGTGCCTTATCAAAAATGGGAATCCATCTCTATGGATTTCATAACAAAGTTGCTTATGACCAAAAGTGGGCATGATACCATCTTTGTTGTCATGGACCGTCTTACAAAGATGGCATGTTTTCTTTCCATGAGGAAAACTGATACAGCTTTGCATGTTGTTAAACATTTCATAAAAGAAAATTTTAGGTTACATGGTATACCCAAAAGTATAATTTCTAATAGGGATGCAAAGTTCACATTTAATTTTTGGAAGGCAACATTTTAATCCATAGGAATAGAATTATGCATGAGTAATGCATTTCATCCTCAAACTCATGGTGAGACCGCGAGGGTTAACAGGGTGCTTGAGGATATGTTACGCATGTATGTGAATGATAAGCAAAACAATTGTATTGAATATTTTCCTTTCATTGTGTATGCATATAATAGTGCATGGAATTCCTCTATTGAGATGACACCTTTTGAAGCAATGTATGGTCATAATTGCTTACTGCCACATTCACTTTTTAATTCATAGAATCAGGTTGAGATATCCAAACAGATGCTTGAAAACATGGATTTGGAGCTAAATAAGGTAAGGAAAAACATGAAAGATGCACAGAAACGTCAGAAATTATATCTCAATCTCAAAAAGAGACCCTTGGAATTCAAAACAAATGATCTGGTTTTTTTGAAAGGGAGTACTTCTAAATATGATCTCGTTTTAGGCAAAGATTGTCGATTGTCTCCTCGTTATACTGTTCCTTTCAAAATCTTAAAGAAGGTTCCTTATATTGCATATTTACTTGACCTACCTAACACTTTGAAAATTCATCCAGCCTTCCATGTTGGATTACTTAAAACGTATATTCCTAATGCTGATTATGTTTTGCACGACAAATCCAAGTTGAAGGAAGATGCCACTTTTGAGCTTGAAGGAGAAGTTATAATGGATAGAAGAATTAGACATCTTAGGAATCTTGAAATAGTAAAAATTTTAGTAAAGTGGTTTTCATATCCTATTGAAGATTCAACATGGGTTGGTTTAGATGAGTTTATGGAACATTATCCTTCTTTCCAACTCTGAGGACAAAGTTCTTAAAAGAGGGGGAGAATTGTAAGATGCCATATTGATTTTCCACCAAAAAAAAAACAAATGTGTAGGTAATAATGAAATTTTGTTTTTAGGATATTCTGATCATGTCTGCAAAATTTTGTAGCACTAAGTTTTTACATTCTCTCTCTAGAAAGTTGTCACATGAAATTTGTAAGTTAAATTTGAGCATGAAGATGAAGGAATCTGAAAAAGTGTTGTATGAGAGAAAGGTAGAGTATTGTTAGTAGAAAAACTTTACCTGACTGAATTTTTTTTAGTTCCTATGTTTTATGTCTCATTTGGTTCCATTACGATAGGTTAAGGAAGAGATTTTTCATGTTTTTTCATCTCTCTCTAGAATTTTCGATTTTGCAAGGCCCAAAAGTGATATCTAGAAGTAGATTTGGACCTGAGGCATCTCTAAAACTATTGTATAGGTTTAACACTAGTTTTGTACTAGGACACTTGAGTGTCCTGGGACACTTAAGTGTCCTGCTTTTACACCAAATTGATTGATTTTTCTTGATGACACCCTTGAAGCTTTGGTGGCATACTCACTTGGATTTGATAGCCCACACCATGTAATTTTAGAGAAAAATATAATCTTTAATATTTTACAACTTCACATGTGTTATTAAATGAAGAAGAAAATGTGGATTTTTGAAAACGCAACTTTTTGCATAACTGAAAAAATAACACAATTCAAACATTTTGACAAATTGGATATGTTTTAGGAAATGGAAATCTATTCATGTACTTTGGTAGTGTAAAGCAAGTATCTAGGGATCTTTGGAGAAGGTTGAACACTTACATAAGTGATAAACATGGACTCAAACCTTGTCTTCTCTAGAGCACTACCATTTATCACACCTTTTAAAGAATGGCTCACTATAACTTGTGTGTAAGTGAGATTGTTGAGAATTGGAAAGTTATCAATGGATAACCTTCATACTAATTGAATGCATATTTTTATTCAAAGTTAGAAGGCCTCCACTTTGAACTAGTAGCCATTCCATTTGGTGCTAACTTTCATGCTGAATTGGCAAAGCATATATTTCTATGTTCACAAAAAGAGCATAGCTCCAAAGCTGGAATAAAAAATTATGATGAAAAATAATAATTATTTAAATGATATTCTAAGTATTAAACCTTCCAAAATATGCTTTAATGCCTTGTTTCATTCTTAATCTCGTCAAATAATATGTGATCCGCAATGGTGATTGTGATAAGAATGAAAATAATTGGCATACATATTCCATTTGACAAAAAGAAGATGACATCCATGATGGAAATGATTAAATGTTTTCAAATAATCCTTATCATTTTATGATATCAAAGATTGTATCAAAGGCTTTTGAGTATGTGTCCACAAACTATTCATGATTGTATGTACAGAATTTGGTTGATGCCCACACAACAAAAGATTCTTGGTTCTCTCCAAAGAGATGAAATTTTTTGTGGATTTCAATAAATTATTTAGCCTCATATATGTAAGCTTTGGTTTGTTATGTCACACATTCTTTACTTGGTAACTTGAATGTGTACACCTTGAATGATGTTAATAAATTCTTTTGAGTCATATATTGGCTTTAGTTTTCTATGTTTGGTGACTAGAGTCATATGAGTTGATTTTATATGTGTATACCTTGGTTGTTGTCTTCATAACTTGTTTGATTATTGGCACATTTGTACACTTCTATGGATTCCCATAAGTTTGTTTGAACCATAATTAGAACTAGTTGCTGTTTCGGTGTACAGAGTCAAAATAATTGATTTTATTTGAATTGAAATGATTTTTCTAAGTGATTTTGAGGGACATACCATGTAATCTACGTTTCAAGGAATGTCTATAATTTTTTCTTTTATATGATGATTTTTTTTCTTTTGATAAAAATACATTTAATCAAGAATTTTCATCCTGTTCACTACCATAGCATGTTGAGAGGCTATTTACATGAACACAAAAGATGATTTATTGTGTTTTATATTTTTCCATTAACCTTTGAATTATATTTAATATGTTTGTTAAAGGATTTTTTCAAATTCTCTTTGTACAAGGTATGTGATTTTTTGGAAAATTGTCAAAAAAGGACACTTAAGTGTCGTGTTTTGGTACCAAACTAGTGTTAAGAACTAAATATTTTTGTGTCTCACAAGCTTAAGCTAATTCCTCATCGTTTTTGAGTTATAGCGCTTGGAAAAGTGCCGTTTTCGAACACTTAAAAAAAAAAGAAAGAGAAGCCTTGATTCATCTTATTGATGTTCGTGGATTTAGAATTGCACATGGGTGAATGGGTTATTTTGGATGATTGACATTTGTGTGAGTGTGTTGCAGGGATTGCCTCTATTTTTGCACGTACGATTCTTGAGGTGGACATGAAAAGTAGATGCATGGGTGGTCTAGAAGTCTTCCATGAGACATGCAAAAAGATGCTATCTTGGAGCATCCAGATTCTAAGGGTGCGGGTCTAGAAAGGCGTGACTGGTCGTGCATTGGTGAAAGGTGGAGATCCAAAAAGGCAAAGACTGAGAGATAGAAAAGGACGATGTTTGTACGTTGATCACGATCGTTTTTAGGCTTTTGGAATTGCGATTGAGATTAGGATTGAGATTGAGATTGAGAGATTGTGACTGAGATTGGGATTGAGATTGTGATTTTGATTGAGATTGGGATTGAGATTAGCTCGGGGATGGTTGGGTGAATGAGTCTTCACATTGAAGCTATCTGATAGATTTTGTAACACAGATTAGAACTACTTGTACATATGCACAAATAATAAAATTCTCTCTCTTCTTGTTTTTCATTAACTCTGTTTTTCTTCTTATATCTTGTGGTGCCAAAGCCTATTATTATCTGTGGGATTGTGATTCAAGATTAGGAGACTTGTTACAAGTGGTATCAGAGGAGAGTTGGATACCAAGACAAGATGCAGGCTTTAGTAAAAGAAGATAGAAGAAGAAGAGGAGCTTATCCATAGATTGAATGCAGAATTACATAACGAAAGACCCAACAAACAAAAAGAGGGTACTAAAAATGCTTTCATGGACCTCAATGATGAAGGCGGTAACGGTGCGGGCACATCGAACGCACGTAGGGCTAGACCACAATGTGAACCTCAAGAGGATGATTATCCAGGTGAATCTGCACTTAAACATGTGTTTAAAAGAGCAAAATTAAATGAATTTGATGGTGAGAAGAAAACTAGAGAGGACCTTGAAGCATGGATTGAGGAACTTGAAGATTTCTTTGACCTACGCGTATTTAGTGAGGAATCAAAAGCAAAGGTGGCAATTCTACATCTACGAGGAGTAGCAAAACTGTGGTGAAAATCATACATACAAACAAGAACACATGAAGGTTTGATCCTTTGGAAAGATTTTTTGAGAGCAAGCGGAAAATCGTTATTGTTCTCCACATTATCGGATGGAAAAGAAAATGGACTTCTACTCTTTCAAGTAGTATGAGGATGATAGATATAACTTGTTTGTTGAAGAATATAAGGAGAAATTTTTGCGCCTACATAAGTATGCACTAGAAGTTTCTGGAGATGCCTTGAAAAGCAATCTTATTAAGGTTTGCGAGAAGAGCTTCGCTATCAAGTAAAGGGGTCCAGATGTGTAGATTTTCTTGATGTGGTTGCAAAAGCAGAAAACTTTGACAAGATGTAGAGGTTTACCACGAAAAAGGCATCCAAATAAAGGTTTATCCAAAGAGGACATCGACCCCCAATACCTATTTCAATAAATCAAAATGGATAGAGATCAGCTAACTCTATTAACGGTCAAGGAGGAAAAACTAAGCCGAAGCAAATCGATACACCTAAGAAGCAAGAAGTTGTGTTTGGGCAACATGATTCTAATTTCTTGGAGCGGGCTAAAAGGCTGGGACTTCCAATCAAGGCCATCAACCGTTCTATGCAGACGAAGATAGCTCATCTACAAGAAGAAAACATAAGAATTGAGGAAGTGGATGATCAAGGTAAGTCTTCTAGCCCTAAACTTCAATGCATGAAAATTTCTTCTCAATCAACGGCATCGGTGAGTAGGATTATGGGGGACATATCCTTAGGTAAGGTTAGTTTCTTGATTTATTCTAGTACTACAAAATGTTTCCTTTCACTTAAGTTGGCAGAGGCTTTAGGTTTGCATATTGAGATGCAAATCAAAAGACCTATACACATGGCTAATGGTAGGATACACTATGCTCGAGGTTGTAGTGAGAATCTTGATTTTATGTTAAGAGAACATAAGTTTTTGGGTACCTTCCATGTAATTGAAATGAGAGAATGTGATGTAATCATCAGAATGGATTGGTTAGTTCATAAAAGTGTCGTGATTGATTGTCAAAGTGGGATCCTTACTTTGAAAATAGAAGGGAAGGAACATCATCTTGCAGACAAGTGAAATTCAAGTTTTTGTCCTAGTTCTACTATAAAGTTGATTAGGTGTATTCGACGAGGTTGTGAGACATAGTTTTTTTATGTGCATGACCTTCACGAGAAGAAGAGAGAAGAGGAAATACCTGAATATGTTAGAAGACTTGAAGATGAGTATGGAGATGTATTTCTTGATGATCTACCGGTCATGTCTCCTCCTAGGAAAATTGACCATGCTATAGACCTTTATGAAGGAAGTGAGCCTTATTCTATGGCACCTTATAGGTTCAATATTGATGAATTGAAAGAGTTGAAGCTCCAACTAGATGATCTATTGAAGAAGGAGTTGATAAGACCTAGTGTTCCACCTTGGGGAGCACTTGTTTTGTTTCAAAAAAAAGAAAGATGGCTCATACAAACTTTATATCGACTATAGGGGATTGAACAAGAAAACCATTAAGAACAAGTATCCGGTGTCACACATAGATGAATTGCTGAGTCAATTTAGTGGTGCCACAGTATTCACTAAAATTGACTTAAGATCGGAATATCATTAGATTAGAGTAAAGTCTACGAACATACCCAAAACCGCTTTTAGAACACAATATGGTCATTATGAGTTCATAGTTTTTCTTTTGGATTGAAAAATGCTCCTGCAACATTTATGTGTTTGATGAATAATGTATTTCACGAATATCTCGGTGAATTTATATTAGTCTTTCTTGATGATATTTTCATGTATTCTAAGGATGATGATGAACATGCATTGCATCTCAGGAAGACTTTACAAAAACTAAGAGAGCATAAACTATATGGTAAGATGAGTAAATGTTTTTTTGCAAAAGGGGAAGTGACTTATTTGGGGAGAGTTGTTTCTAAGGAAGGGATTCACATAGATCCTGAGAAAGTTAAAAGCATAGTTGACCGGCCTACACCCAAATGTGTGAGAGATGTGAGAAGCTTCCCTTGTTTGGCACAATATGAGACGGCACACATTAGGGAGAATTCTTAAATTGCAAATCCTCTTACAAAATTGATAAAGAAAAATAGAGAGTTCACATGGAACGATGAGTGTCAAAATGCATTTGAAGAATTAAAACAGAAAGTTATCCAAAATTGTGTGCTAAATATACCTCAGTTAGGGAAGCCTTTTATTGTTGCATGTGATGCTAATGGAAACCAAATCGGATGTGTACTTTCACAAGAAGGGAGGGTAGTGACTTATGAGTCAAGGAAACTAAGGAAACATGAATTAAATTCTACAACCCATGACTTAGAAATGCTTGCAAATGTTCATGCACTTAAACATTGGAGACACTTAATGCTTGGAGTGAAGTTTGAATTAAGAATAGATCATCAGAGCCTTAAAAACATATTTACTCAACCTTTACTTAACAATAGACAAAAACGATGGATCCAATTTCTAAGTGAATATGATTTTGATATTAAATACTTAGCAGGAAAAGAAAACAAGGTGGCCGATGCTTTGAGTCGTAAACCCTTATGCAGTTCAATTTCTATTTTATCCTTAGATTTTGATATTGGAAAAGAATTAAAAGAAGATTTTTTTTATGCAAAAATCTTGAAATTTTTGGACATGCATGAAGGTTCTATGTTTTAGGGAAAATTTCATTTGAAAAATAATGATTTGTATTGTAATTCTCATTTATGTATTTCTTCATAATCTCTTTTGAAAGAAGAGATCCTGCATGATTGTCATGATGCAGCTTTCTCTGCACACCCTGGTTTTTCTAGAACTTATGCAAAAGTGAAAACTTCATATTACTGGCCATGTATGAAATATGATATTAAGAGGTATGTGGAAGAATGTTTGAAATGTCAACAGGTTAAGGAGGCTGAATTTAAAAGGAGTCGTGGTCGTGTACAACCATTAGATGTGTCTGATCGAAAATGGGAATCTATCTCTATGGATTTCATAACAACGTTGCGTGTGACCAGAAGTGGGCATGATACCATCTTTGTTGTCATGGGCCATCTTACAAAGATGGAACATTTTCTTCCCATGAGGAAAACTGATATAGCTTTGCATGTTGCTAATGTTTTCATAAAATAAATTTTTAGTTTACATGGTATATCGAAAAGTATTATTTCTGATAGGGATGCAAGGTTCACATCTAATTTTTGGAAAGCAACATTTCAATCCATAGGAATAGAAATACGCATGAGTACTGCATTTCATCCTAAAACTGATGGTGAGACCAAGAGGGTTAACAGGGTGCTTGAGGATATGTAATGCATGTATGTGAATGATAAGCAAAACAATTGGACTGCATATTTGCCTTTGGTTGAGTATGCATATAATAGTGCATGGCATTATTGTATCCTTCTTTCCAACTCCAAGGACAAAGTTCTTAAAAGAGGGGGAGAATTGTAAGATGCCATATTGATTTTCCACCTGAAAAAAAAAGATGTGTAGGTAATAATGAATTTTTATGTTTAGGATATATTGATCATGTCTACAAGATTTTGTAGCAATAAGTTTTTATATTCTCTCTCTAGAAAGTTGTTGCATGAAATTTGTATGTTAAATTTGAGCATGAAGATAAAGGAATCTGAAAAAGTGTTGTATGAGAGAAACCTAGAGTGCTCTCATTAGAAAAACTTTACCTAATTGAATTCTTTGTGTTTCCTATGTTTTATGTCTCATTTGGTTCCATGAAGATAGGTTAACGAAGAGATTTTTCATGTTTTTCATCTCTCCCTAGAATTTTTGATTTTGCAGGGCCCAAAAGTGATACCTGGAAGCAGATTTGGACCTCAGGCATCTCTAACACTATTGTACAGGTTTAAGAGCTGAATATTTTTGTGTCTTACAAGCTTAAGCTAATTCCTCACAGTTTATTAGTTACAACACTTGGAAAAGTGCCATTTTCCGACACTTCAAAAAAAAGAAAAAAAAAGAAGGAGAAGCCTTGATTCATCTTATTGATGATTGCACATTTAGAAAATGCACATGGCAAAATGGGTTATTTTAGGTGATTGACATGTGTGTGAGTGTGTTTCAACAATCGTCTCTTTTTTTGCAGGTACGATTCTTGAGGTGGACATGAAAAGTAAATACATCGGTGGTGTGGAAGTCTTGCATGAGACATGCGAAAAGATGATATCTTGGAGCATTAGATTCTAATGGGTCTAGGAAGGTGTGATTGTTCGTGTGCTGGGGAAAGGTGGAGATCCAAAAAGCCAAAGACTAAGAGATAGAAAAGGATGATGGTCGTACATTGATCACGATAATTTTTTTGGCTTCTGGATTTGCGATTGAGATTGGGATTGAGATTGAGATTGGGATTGGGATTGAGATTGTAATTGTGATTGAGATTGGGATTGAGATTGTGATTGTGATTGAGATTGGGATTGAGATCAGCTCGGGTTTGGTCGAGTGGATGAGGCTTCACATTGAAGCTATCTGATAGATTTTGTAACACATATCAGAACTACTTGTAAATCTACAGAGATAATAAAATTCTCACTTTTTTTGTTTTGCATATACTTTCTTTTTCTTCTTTATATCTTGTGGTATCGAAGCCTATTATTCTATGTGGGATTTTGATTGAAGTTTGGAGAGTTTTTACAAATTGTACATCTGCCATTAACAGATTTCACAACCAAGCCAATTTTGGCTAATGCTCAAAATCATAAAATATTTTTCTTGATCCCTAGAACAAATAAAGCATCCAAAAATTTAAAATAACTACCATCAGTAGTAGTCAAAATGACCTTAGCAACTCCCATGAAAAGATAAGAGAAGTTGTTGGTGCATGTGTTAGTATTCGATGTAGGGACATGCTCAAGTCAAGTGAAGAAACTATGCTACAAGGTAATATGTTTGGTTTCCCAACTATCAAAATACCAAATATATGAGTCTACTATAGGCATACACTTTTAATTCCAAAATGGGTCATAAATGCAAACAATAGTAAATGCCCATTCTTCATTGTGCACAAGATTATCAGAATCTATTTTGGGTGTAGAGGCCTCTGCAACAACCATTCCAGCCTCTTTGTTCCTTGCCTCTTTTGTAGCGAGTTTTGGACAAATCTTTATGAAATGATCATTTCCTTTATAGTATTTGCAAAAAAATTCTACTTTTTTGTTTTCTTCTCATATCTGTCATCCTTTTTTTGTTGTGCAGAATTAAAATTGTTTGCTTACCAATGGATGAGATCCATTTACCTTTGCCCTTCTAACTAGCCAAGAAAGCTTGATCTCCAACATGCATAATGGAACTATTTTGCCTAGACTAAGCTTCCTACAACATAATTGAGACTTACTTCTCAAATGTTAAGGCTTTTTGATTGCCTCTCATCATCAACAAAAGAGTAGAAGCAAAAATTTGATATGAATCGGAAGACCATTTAGAATAGTCTACACAAGTGAGCTGTTAGGCAAGACCTCATCAACAGAAATCAATTAGTCCTTCAAATCTTTGATCTTTGTCAAAAAAACTATCCATGGAATCTCCTTCATGTGCTCACTCTCCAACTATTTTGAGAGGTAAGAAACACAAGCCTCATTCCTTGCCAGATATAAAGTGGTAAGTGTATCCCAAGCATCCTTCGCTATTGTGTAGGAGTGAATGTGAGGAATAATTGCACGTTTGATAGACAAGACTATCAATGCATGGGTGTAAGCAGCTCTACCATCCCAAGAAAGTTACTTGTAGTAGGTGCAGTAGGAATCATACCACAAATAGAAACCTAAAGAATATCACCATCTTCAATTTCATCTGCACCAACTTCAGCAACTGTGTTTGCAGGTGTAATAGGACATTTTTCAACACCCTCCACAATATTCCATAGTCCTTTTGCAACCAATACATGGCATATTATATAAGCCCATAATCGATAATTAGTACCATCCAACATATCCTCAACAACCAAAATATGGAATACATCACTCCTTTTAGCCATGGCCACTAACTAAAATACCTCAATGTAGAAAAATGACTATATCTCAAAGTGTTGAATAGACATACCCTTTCAATTTTTGCTAAACTTGTAGCGGACTTCAAGGAGCTTATATTGGTAAATTGAAACCTCTATATATCTTCATAAGCACAAAAATATTATATTGCCTACACAAACATTGTGATAGCATGTTTGGAGGTCAAAACAAGCTCAAAATGCAATTTCAACACCATAGAATGAATCCATTTTCAACTCCTAATTGCATTGAGTAAGATCATCAAATTTTGTGCGATACTAAGTCTATGACCAGACAGGTGTCAACGATGCCCTAGATAAAGCCATGACCTACTCTGATACCAATTGTTGGAGTTTAAGGTCTACATAAGCATGTGAACAACACAAGGAAGAAGAAGAAGCTTGGAGCACAACATACAATAATGAATGTATTACAAAGAGAATATACAAAGATAAGTGACCCATTAGAGTTATAGGAGTATATACAAGACAAGGGAATAAACCTCCTAAAGAGGGAAAAAGGTGCCCAGCCATCATAGTGTGTTCACACACACCTATAACCCTAACGGATCACTTATGTTTGTACATTCTCTAAGTAGTAATACATTCCATATTGTGTGTTGTGCTCCAAGCTTCTTCTTCTTCCATGTGTTATTCGTGTGCTTACTCATACCTCAAGCTCAAAGAAAAAGGGGTAGAATGGATACTGCCAATTCCAAATGTCTAGTTGCCTCAACAATCACCACCACCTTTGTCAATCCTTCGTAATATCACCCACCTCATCAATCCTTGAAAACCATGTGGTTCCCTAATAGCACACTAGTACTTTGCACCCACATCAACTCCAGGTGTCTGTGCTTTGGATTCCTTTACCAACTCTTCAAGATTGCTTCAAATACTGATCTCTTTCTTAGCTTTCCACACACCTAAATATGTTGACTACACTCACTTCTCTTTGAGCATCCTTTACTTCACGAGTGCAAAAATCTCAAACATCTCTTTCGTGACTTTCCCCACTTCCTACTTCTCTCTTCAACTTCCACACTTCCTACTTCTCTCTTCAACTTCCACACTTCGTAGTTTCTTCTTTCCTGTGAGGATATCTTCATAAGTATCACTCTTATGCCACCAACTACATAACTATGTCTACTCATGAGCTTGCTAGCAATTCCTATTGGCATTGCAAGTAGTCTCTCCTGCACATGCTAGCTCTTATGCATTTTTTGAGCTTAACTCCTTGCCAACAGTATACTTGCATACTCCTCTCTCTTATGTATTTGTATCTCTCTTCTTCATATATCTTTCTATTACTAGTGATGATTATTGGGATTGTGTGCATGGCTTCTTTATATAGCTTGGAGATTTCCTTGGTCGCTGATATAATTCAAGATTCTGCTTCCCTATGCCTCTATGTTGTATTATGATTGTTATGATGTGCCGCTTGAGGGACTCAAATTTTTGTATGAAAGATGTGGCAATAATTTTCTCGTCTTAGCAAAATGCATTGTACATAGAGAAGGATAGCTAGCGATGCAACCCATGGGTGTGGTAATTGTAATTGATGTCACCAGGTGCCATGGGAGTGAACTAGGATCATTGATACTTCAAAAAAAGGAAACAAACAATTGAAGATGAGTGAACCACACTTGATCACTAGAACAAGGATTGTTGAAATGTGGAGTTTCCAAAACACAGAACATACCATGAAACTTCAAAATGTGTGGCCATCCAGATGAATGAGGCATACCAAAAAGACACTAGATCGAAGGACATTAGAATTGAACCATAACTTAAAGCCTCTTGTGAAACTCAAGATGCCTTTGTTCTGTGACACTTGATGAGTAGTACATGAAACATAATGTCTAGCAATAGAACTATCATTGAAAAGCCTTGAGATTGGATGTTCTTGTTGACCTTCTTTCTTGTCCCTTTGGTAGGGTAAACATCTTTTTCCTTGGTGTCTTGATCTCTAATTTTGATATAGCTCCCTCTTTTAAGATAGGTTTTTCAAATTCTTCAAATTGATGTCCATCTTTATCAAGTTCTATCAATCTTGCTTTCTTTATTCATTGATTGATAAGTTGGATCCATGTTTGGCCTTTTGTATGCTTGGACTACTCATTTTCAAGCTATCATGAACCCTTGTTGCATATCTCCTACTCTTCCTCTTCAATATCTTCATATACAATGCAACTTTGGAAGCATATCATGGTATGTGTTCATCAAACACTAGATATCTAGATACTTTTGAGTCCTTTGTATTAGGTTTGTAACAGCTATAACCTTTTTTCTCCAGACCATAACCAATAAACATACATCTTTTAGTGATTGCATCTATCTTACCTCTCAATTGTTATGGAAAATGTGTGTACTATACACATTCCAATATTCTAATGTGTTAGATTTGTAGTTTCATTCCACTCCATGCCTCCTCAAGTGCCACGTCATGTAACCATGATGTGGGACACCTATTCATGAGTTACACAACAGTAGATGCAATGTCATCCAAATATGTTAATGTCACATTCATTTCATTTAACATACTCCTACCAATCTTAGTAATATACATATCCTTCCTCTCTATCATCCCATCTTGTTGGGGAGTATAGATACAAGTGATTTTCCTCTTTGCACGTTGGTCTTGCAAGAAATCACTAAAGGAATGGGATAAGTATGATCACCCTCCATCTAACATTAGGTTTTTGATGTAGCAACCTCTCTTCTTCTCAACCTATGTTGTGAATCTGTAGAATACATCAAATACATTTGATTATTGCTTATAAAATACAAGCATACTTGTCTTGAGTGTTCATGAATGAAGGTTAGAAAATACATGTTACGTGGAAGAGATGGTTTTTTGGTGCCCCCACATGTCTGTGTGCACAACGTCTAATATGCCATGTGCTAGATTTCCACTCTTCTTGAAGGGCTTCCTAGTAAAATTTCATATTTGGCGAGCTTCACACATCTCATGCAACATTTGTAATGAAAAATGTGGTAATTCGCTTACCATTTTCTTATCATCCATGTCTTTAAACCTTGAAATGTTGATGTCAGCACACCATTTATACCATAGATCCAAGACTCCAATCTTCTTGTCTCCTAGGTGATGAGCATTGCCTTGTTTCTCTAACCTTTTCAAGTTTCAAGAGTGAACATCCTTCCTTGAATTTCTTCAATAAACAATCCTTTGCAATTGAACTCTACTTGGTATCCCTTTCAAATCTTGTGTTCAATAAAGATTAAGTTCTTTGTAAAAATAGGAACATGAAATACCTAGCATAATCCTCTTGCTTTTTTTTTAATTCTACCTTCACATCTCTCATTTTTTGTAGCTCATGCTCTATGTTTTCTCTTCTTCTTATAGATCCTCTTTTCTTGGGTGCTTGAAGATCGCTCTAAACCTCCTCTCTACTTGACATGAAGTTACTACCAGCATTATGTATATACCAAAACTCATCATGTGCTTTACCTTCACTTCTATTCTTCATAGATAACAAATGCTGATTTTCTTAATTCTCTAAGGAGTAAGCATAGTTATTTTGCCCCTTCTATACTCCCTTGATAGCTTTGGTTGCCTTGTTGGTACTTAATTCTATCTCTTCCTCTTGAACCACCTCTATTAATGCCTTTCACTTTTCCTCTTTTGCATGCATAGAAGAGATGATCTTTGTTTTTCCTTTGAGTTGTTGCCTCAACATAAGTTGTTTTCCTCATAAGTGTGTGTGGGAAACTATATGATCAACATTTAAGACACATCCTACTAAATGAAGTGAATGAGAATTCTATTTTACTTTGAGTATGAAGTCATTAATGGTCCAATTTGCTAACTTCTGACATTGCTGAGTTTATTCTTCAATTGAATTTTCCTAACCTTTACAGAGATACACTATAATATTTGTTAATGCTCCGAAACCTTCATATATGTATATGGGCCTTGGATATGACTAATCATCTTATGTGTTTTCAGATAATGAAGGTGACTCTCATATCTAGTGGCTCTCGTCTTATTTCTAGCACATGTATGCATACCTATGTAAGGCTTACCTGAGTACAATTAAGCAACCCCTTTCTCATTAGGAAGTTAGAGATTTTAAACTTCTATGGTCAGTAGTTACTCTTTTCAAGCTTCTCAATCGAAGTGTTAAAGTCTCCAATTGTGTTTGAGACTCTATAGTGGCTCCAAATTCCTCCTTGGATTCTGATAGATGTGAGGAGAAGGATATGTTACCATCCCACAAGATCCTCCACTTTTCCTCAACCCTTGGTGATGATAAAAGCTCCTCCTTAGTACAAATCCTTCCTCAAATCTTCCTAGTGATCTTTGCTTCAATCCTTGGCTCTGAAGCAAGTTCCAAGGCTCCTCTTTATGTGCTCAATGGCCAATCTTGAGCTTTGATACCCCCAATAGACTATATCACCTTATATTTATGTTAGAAAGTGATGTCAACATTGATAGAATATATCATCACTAATAGGGTATATCACCACTATTTGGTGCTTCCTAGAACCTATTTGTTGACTACCATAGTCAACGAAATATTGAATTTGTCTCTAGAACATAGGGTGGAACCTATGGAACTTTGCACAATGAGAAAAGACTCTCTAGACTTTCCAAACCTCTATGTATCTCTCAATCTGGAGAATGTGAGATATGTCAATCTACTTGCACGAGAAAAACTAGAAAAACTTCTATTGTGTGCTAGAGCTAAATCACTTACATCCATATCCAAATGAGTTCCTACACAAGAACAAACTTAGAAGCTGGCATTATGGTGTGTAAGAGATGATCAAGCTAGGTGTTACATCTTAAAATCTATTAGTGATTTCTTGCTTCCACACTTGCGAATTTTTAAAACATCAAAAGAAACATGGGATGCACTTGAGACATTCTTCTTTGCTAGCACTAAGGCAAGGAAGAATCATTTGTAGAATGAATTCAAGCAAGTGAAGAAGACACCTAAGTAGACAATCATAGATTTTGTCACCAAAGTCAAGGAGGTTGTACATTATTCAACATGGATTGGAGAGCTGATTGAAGTTGAAGCCATTATGAGGAAAATCGTGAATGGAATTATGGGCTCACCATGGATGTGCAGACAGTTGGCTTCAACATATTTCTTAAACAACGTGTCAATCAAGAATCCAACAACAACATAAAGGGACGTAGCTCTTTTCGAGGTAGCTCTACAACATCTCTTTATACAGATAATGAGGATGAGAAGAACAAACAAAAGAAGAAGGAGGATGATGATGAAGAAGCTTCCCAAACCGACTATGCACCTAATTCAAATGTAAGGGAAAGAAAAAAGCAACAAAACAAGAAAACTCTAAAGCACAAGAATTTCAGTCTTGTTCTATTTGTAGCAAGTCATACCATACTATTCAAAATTTTTGGTTCAATGGAAGAACATAGGAAGGAGGAGGTCGAAGTGGATTCAGCAATACAAGAGTCAAAGGTGTACAAAATTATAGAAAGAACAATAAAAATAATACCATAAGAGATTGCAACAACTACTTAGAAGAACAATCACATGAATATTCATCACTTCTAATGGGTTTGATCATTCTTTCTACATAGACTCTAGTTGTTCAAACAATGTTGTAGGCAATGTTGCTCTTCTATCAGACTTGGAGAAACCTAAGCATAAGCACAAGGTATAAATAGGATATGATACCAATCTCAATGTGGAAAAGATAAGCAATGTCAAAGCATCCAATGGAAGAAAAAACATTTTGGTTAATGTTCTCTATGTACCCACTATTTGTTGGAGAATTCCTCTCCTATTCGCATCGAAAAGTGTAAAAGACCTTCTCAGGATCAAAACTTTTGCCAACAGCTGAACCTTCAAATGAAAACTGTACCAACTAAAAACTCCAATGAACTTGAAACTTTGGTCACTCAAACTAGACACGTATAACTTTCAAATGAGCTATGAAACACTCAATTTGGAGTAGTTTTGAGTTGCCAACTCTTTGCCTCAAAACAGGCTACCTGTCCACTCAGTTAAGTTGAAAACTCGACTCACTAAAACCTGAATAACTCACAAAGCATAAAGAATGTGATATAATTGTTCAAGATAGAGGAAGTACTCAAGATCAGCTTTCCAAAGAATGTTTAAACCCTAAAATTGGATACATATATTGAGAGATATGACTCTCACAAGTAGACTACCCAAAAATTGGTATGCGGCTAGACATACTCTATGAGAGTGAACAAAACGAAATGACTCAAACCAAATGAACTATCTACAAGAGGACTTCCACGCCTTCTTTCTTTGTTCTTGAGTGTCCTCCCTTGCCTCTTTTATAGCCAAGTGACAAAAAACTCTCATGATGAGTTTGAGAGCTCTTCTCCATAACTTCTCCACTACTTTGGACAGCCACTCCTCTTACAGTTCAGTTTTTGGATTTGATTCTGTTTTGGCCTCCACTACTTGCTGAAGTAAATGGTTCCATTTTTCCTTTTTTTATTTTCCTTCTATTTGAAGAAAATCCTTTTTGCAAAAATATATACGACCTTACTTCTTTCTTTTTAACACTCCCCCTCAAGCTCACATGTGAGCTTGCACTTTCTGCCATATCCTGCAAGTTGATGTCATCTTTGAACCTCTTTAGCTTAGAAGCATCTAAGGACTTTGTAAAAATGTTTGCAACCTGGTCATTAGTTCCAATGAACTTTATATCCATATCCTTGCTCAAAACGTTTTCTTGAACATAATGATAATGCACTTCTATGTGCTTGCTTCGTGCATGAAACATTGGACAACTAGGCACTCTTCAAGAGAATGGTGTTGCTGAAAGGAGGATAAAAAACCTAGTCGGGATAGCTAGGACAATGCGTGAGGAAAAGAAGCTACCATACTACCTATTGGCAGAAGCAATATCTACTAGACTATATATAGTGAATATACTACCATCCAAATCATTTCAAGGTATGAATCCCTATGAACCTAAAATTGCAAGAAGCCAAGTCTAGGTCATTGCAAAGTCTTTGGTTGTTTGGCGTATATGCATCTGCCTTCACAAATCAAAGAGAAATTGGATGAGAGGATAGTGAAAGCTGCATTCATTGGATATGAGTCAACAAAAATGGGTTATAGATTTGATAATCCAACCACAAATGAATTCCTTTCAGTAACAACATTGCATTTATAGAACAAAAGTCATGGTATGAAGAACACAATCGGAAGGTAAAGCTATCCTATGATCTTGATATACATCATCTTCCATTCAAATAATAACCATGATGCAAAAGTGCACAACTCGAGAAGTGAATAAGAAGACCAAGATGAGAAAGAGAGAGATTACAAACTTTGGAAATCTAGAGGGAAGGACAAAATGCACGAATGTGGAGATTCCAAACATTCTCCTAGAAGATCAACGAGGGAGAGAAGACAATCTAAAAGGTATGGTTATGATTCTACATTTCTAACCAAACGTACCAATTATATGGCAAATATTCAATCTTAGAAGAAACCTTAATGTATGAAGAAGCCAAGGGTAACCCTTATTGGGAGAAATCTATGAAGGAGGAAATTGAAGCCCTTGAAGAGATGGATGCATCCCTTTGAAAACCAACATAAATGTCATAGGTTGTGGATGGGCGCATGCACAAATTGAAAAGGAACTCAAATGGATCTATTTGTAGGTACAAAGCCAAATTGCTTGCCAAAAGATGAGTGCAATCAAATGACATAGACTATGAAGAGACTTCCTCACATGTGGCCAAAATGATAACTGGAAGAACCTTGCAAAGTGTTGTCACCCCAAGGAATTGGAAGCTAATTAAACGTGATGTCAAGAATTTTTTTCACAATGGATGGATCAATGGAGAGGGACATATTTCACAATCACGAGGGTATAAAAACCCTGATTATCCTAATTATGTGTGTAAGATTCAGAGAGCACTCTATGGTCTAACAAAAGCTCCTGCAGCTTGGAACTATATATTAGTGACATACTCACAAGATCAAGGATTCAAATTAAGTAATGCAAGCCCATCACTATTCATCAACACAATTCATGATAAAGATATCTATTTATGTGTTTATGAAGATGAAATAATTATGACAAGTGATGATGTGATTGGGATAGAAAGAATCAAGAAGAACATGAAGATGAATTCAAGATCAATTATCTTGGAGACCTCACATTTTCCTTAGGGATACAAGATATCTATACAAATCAAGGGAGGTACTTGACTCAAAGAAGGTATGTTCAAGATCTACTTTTCAAGTTCAAAATGGATAATTCCAAACTTATAGGAACACCTATGGAAATGAACCATAAACTTAGTATTTATGAAGGAGAACATATTGAAGACGTAAATCAATATCAAATCCTTGTGGGTACTCTAATGTATGCTACACATACAATGACAGAACGCTTTGTGGGTATTGTAATGTATGCTTAGTTAAATTTATGCAATCTCCAAGAAAGCTGCATATGAATGGAGCTAAAATAGTGTTCAAATACCTCAAAGGCAAAGTCAATGAAGGTATATTTTACTCTTAAACATTTCATTTGGATTTCAAATTATATTTTGATCTAGATTGGGTAAGATCCAAGGAAAATAGGAGAAGTAAATCAAGACTTCTAGCATTTTTAGGATCAAAATTTATCTTTTGGATTTCTAAGAAGCAAGCTAGCATAGCACTTTCCTAGACTAAAGCTGTAACAAGAGCTCGACAATAGCCACAAAGGAAGCTACATGGTTGAAGGATTTATCTACAGATTTGGGACTTGTGACATCCATACCTCATTTTTTTGGAGACAATATACGCTCAAAACATCTAGAAACAAACCATGTATATTATGCAACAACCAAACATATAGAGATTCATTACCGTTTTCTTTTTATAGAGAAAATATTGTCAAGGGACATTGATGTGTCATTCATTCCAATAGATAAGCAAGTGGCAGATATGATGACCAAAGCTCTAGATGAAGTAAAGCGTTGCACCTTAAAAGCAATTGCAGGTATACACATTATTCAAGATTGAATACTCCAGCATGCTTTTGCTTGAGAAGGAGTTGCTACAACAACAACCCTCACCATGCTTGAAGAAAGAACTCGGCATGGACAAACTAAAGTTCATTTCTTGAAATGTATTTTCGACAATCATAAGGCTTATCACACATCCTTTTATACTCACACGGTTACTCGTGATTTTACCTTTTTATCTAAGGATGTAATTTGAGGTCTAAATACACAAATCAAGTGGTGAGAATCTCCTACCAAACATAAAACCATATTGAATTTTATTCCTCATCTCCTAGATTTTAGGAAAAGGGAATGAGCTAAAGCTACCCATTCCCTTGAGGTATTTTAAATGATGTTGGTTATAAGAAGTCTAGAAATACAATGAGAAGAAATGTATGAGTGTATCTCAACACTCTACATATTTCTAATATATGATAGATGAATATACCTTCATGTTGAATCTACATTTTGCTCATTGCCGTTCTTCTTTGTGTCATCTTCTTCAAGTTAGCAGAATTGGAGAGCGCGACTCTCACAACTTAAAATTCCAATGGTCATGATTAAGGATTCATCGAGAAAGTATTAGAGACTATTTACATTTCTCAAACTCTTGTATCCTTTGGGTTCTTTTAATATATGCTATAGCTACACCATTGTCGAGGGGTATGTTACTCCTACTCCCTAAAAGGCCAGGTGACCCCTCTTGATGTTAAACTCATAATCAAAGTATTTCAAGTCTATAGTACAAAATATTGCGCACAATAGAGTCCTTGCAATATTAGAAAATATCCTCTAATACAAATTAGAAAATTTGTAATGAGGCTCGGAGATTGAGTGTTTTAAACTCAAATTACCATCCATAAATAAAAATTTATTCATAACTGCTTCTAAAATATATAATCTCATTTGCATCAACTCATTCATTGTGATGTTACAATTCACATAATGTACTTTATTGCAATAATTTGGATTTCGTAAGGTAAATAAAAGTCTCCAAGTGATAAAGGGTAGGCTCTATACCTGAAAAATCATCTAAACCTCATTATTCACGGTAGTACATTGCTTCCATTCTCCTCCTCACAAATATTTTCATATAATGCGCCCAAGTCTGTGTAAGTTTTCAATTCAAATCATGCCTCCAAGATCCTTGACTTTTCTCCTTCAAATTAGATGAAACCTTTATGTGAAAATCTCATGGAAAAGTGTTTGTTTCAAGAAACATATACATATACACATACATATAAATATACATATATACAAACATACACATACACATATACATGTACATATAAATATAATACATATACATATACATACAAACACACACACAAAAACATATATACATATACACACACAAACATATATACATATACACATACATATACAT
>CM035431.1:115400149-115412649 GCA_020310875.1 Ceratopteris richardii
TGTTATCAAGGCCCATTGAGCAAAAGTGCTTAAAGTCATAAATCTGTGTGAGGTGTTGAACTTCTGGTTTTGGAGTATATGCTTCTGAAATCAGCTCAGATAAAATCGAAAGAGTAAAAGCATTGTTACGTGCCAACTTCTTAGAGAAAGTACTGAACATTTGATCAATGTGATCATGAGTGTGGCCAACCAGAAGAAAATTTACCTTAACCTTCTGAAATACCTGTTTTTCAACAAGCATGCTTAAATATCCAAAGACTGTAGAATTTTTATTCTCTCTTGGAGTATTATCTAGTTGCAAATATAGAGTTGGTGGCAAAAGACCCTTCCATGATTGCAAAACACGATGAAGGACAGTAACTGTAAGGTTTGGATCATTATGCACATTCGGATATGTGAAGAAAACCTTGGACATTACAGTTCCATTGTATACCAAAGCGCCAACCAAATGCATTTGCACAAGGACTTCATCTCCAATGTCCTTAGGGATGCGATAAAAATGTGGCAAACAAGTTTTTTTCTGATCCATACCATCGATCAACAAACACATATAACGCTCCGGATTTCTGAGTGCCTTACTTCAATGATGAATTGCTTTCTTTCTCTCTAATGCTTGACTCTCACGATGGTTGTTAAGAAGGTTTTTAAAATTATGCTTTTCCTGTGGTGTTGTAGCCCCTTTTGCCATGTTTTTCAAAGTGGCGCAAACTGAACATTCACCCATTCTAACTTTACGAGGAATAGAAACATTGTTAAACTCTTCCTTCCATAATCGAGTAAAGTGACGATACAACACATACTTCTCATTTCTATTTTCCATGTCTTCTCTATATATTTGAAATACCTCTCGACGAGTAAAGTTATCTGACAAGTGCAACCTTCCAGTTGTAGGCATAACTTCACAATGCAAGCTAAAATAGTTCATCATCCAATTCATTGCATGACGTCCAATAGATCCTTTGGTCCCAACATGGAACGTATCCAAAATGAGATCCCCATTCAAAAACCCTTGTTGAACCCTATGTATTCTAAAATTTCCTACACCCATTGCAATTTTAAATGCAGCCCTACAGCATGGCATCCCTTGAGTAAAGAAATATTCAAAACCAACACGCGTTACTGAAATGTTATCCTCAATCATTTTCATGCAAGAAACAAGGTATATATCTTGCCTTTCACTATCTAAATGGAGGAATTTTTCTCTTATGTGCTTTAGTTTCTTCATCCCTAAATTATACAAGCATTTCAAACCACAACAATGCTTCACAATATCCAATGCAATCTGTCTATCTGAAGTAAGAAATTTAAATCTTTTTCGACTTACTTCACGAGACCTTCTTTTAAATCGTAGATTGAACTTGCTTTGCTTTTTCGTTGCTCCACATGCACTTGAGTCAGAAGGGAGATCAATGGTTGGATCAGATGGGAGATCAAGAGGTGCATTTGTATGAGCAGCATTGCACTGTGAATTGGATAACTTAAATGACTCAACAGAAAACATGGAATCATCAGCACGTTCTAAATCATAGGGATCATCACTTCTCTGGAAAGGCTCAACTGAGAACAATGAATCAATATGAGCAGAGGAAGCTGATGCCCAAGCATCCACTGAAAAGATTGAGCTCATCTTCACTGAGTTCACAGAAGACTGAAGATGAATGACCTTTTTAAATAAGTAGAAATCCGAGATCAAGTGAAGATATCACATCAAATGTCACATCAAGAAGATATGAAATCAAAAGCTTATTAAAGTACATTAAATAACATAAAACATCAAATTACATCAAATCACTTAATTACTCAAATATACACTAATAAGGGAACCAAAGATTTGATTCACTTTTGATTCAAATGATCTTTTTCTAACTTCATATGAGTCATTCAGTCTAAGCATTGTGAATGAATCAAAATATATCAAAGTTGTGTTCCAATAGGAATATATAATAAAATTGTTTGGATGAAATTTTACAAGAAGAAATTTTACAACTGGAATATATCCAAGTTGAGTTCCAACTGGAATATGCTATGCCATTGAACACTATACAAGAAGAAATTTTACATTTGGTTAAGATTTCAAGGATTAGGTTTTATTGTGGTCTTGGCTAGATATCAAAGAGGTAGATGAAAGTATATTGAAAAAGAATTATGTGTAAAAGAGGCACACAGAAAGTATATTCATACATTGATTTTCCATTTCAACAATGTGTTACAAGATAAATGTGAATATGAACTAAAGTGTGGAGGATAACACTATAAAGATGTCATTAATCTCACAACTTAGACCTAATTTTCTCCCAAGCAACAGAATCTAAGAAAAAACATCTACATGAGATTAGAAATCCTCATGTACATACCATACTGTTGCCATTGAAGTTTAATTTCCATGCAAATGTATATAAATAGTTGCAAGGTTCTGTACTAGAATGTTTATTCATAGTGATTTTCCATTTCAACAGTGAGTTACAAGATAAATGTGAATATGAACTAAAGTGTGGAGGGTAATACTATGAAGATGTCATTAGTCTCCCACATTTAACACAACTTTGACTTGATTTTCTCCCAAGAAAGAGATTCTTAGAAACAAATCTCTACATGAGTTGAGACATCCTCATGGACATACCATACTCTTGCCATTGAAATGTAATTTCTATGCAAATGTATATAAATAGTTGTAAGGGTCTATGAATATTTCATTAAAGTGGCTCTGAAACAGCCTATTTGTGTGGGTGCTATTCCCTGGTTAGATAAGTTGACAGATTTAGTTAGCAAGTGGACTCATTCAGTTAGATCCAGTTAGTTTCTGGTTCAAGTTACCCAATTGCCTATAAATACCAGAGGAGGAGATCATTCGCATTTTCAAAATCCACGAGCAAGAGAGAGCAGCAGAGCACAGACAGCCATGGAGCACAGAGGTCAGCATACCAGCAAGCTAAGCCTGATGGAGAAGAAGAATGTTGGCAAAAGTACCAAGAGGTAGACAAAATCATAACTAAAAAAAAGATTCCAAAAAGATTCCCTCTGTATGTCTGTGTAAATTTCTCATTTCTAGGTCTCTATTTTTCTTGCCTGTCGAAATATGGATCCAAAGCATGTACAGGTCGATGCCTGGCATCGACTTTAAGGTGTAAGTCGATGCTAGGCATCGACTTAGGATTGCAAGTCGATGCCAGGCATCGACTTGCAGGAGCAAGTCGATGCCAGGCATCGACTTGTGGGTGTAAGTCGATGCCTGGCATCGACTTGCAGCCCCAAGTCGATGCCACGCATCGACTTGGTCCCAAAAAACGATGCCAAGCATCGACTTGCCAGCATCATCATGCACTGAAAAGTCGATGCCAGGCATCGACTTTTGGGTGCAAAATCGATGCTTGGCATCGGCTTTTGGGCCCAAATCGATGCTTGGCATCGACTTTTGTGCCCAAGTCGATGCCAGGCATCGACTTTGTGTTCAAGTCGATGCCAGGCATCGACTTGAGGGTAAAAGTCGATGCCAGGCATCGACTTGGGCCCAAAAATTGATGCCATTCATCGACTCTTGCACCCCCAAGTCGATGCCTAGCATCGACTTTCACCCTCAAGTCGATGCCTGGCATCGACTTGCACACAAAGTCGATGCCTGGCATCGACATGCACTTAAACATCGATGCCTGGCATCGACATGAAGCTGAAAATCCATGCCTTGCATGGACATGGGCTGATATTTCTTATTGCTTGATATTTCCAATTGCTTTCAGGGATGCGGAGTACAAGGATGAAAGGCCCATTAAGAAGCTCAGAGTCACCATGGGCTCTGCTGACCAGCAACGTGACAAAGGCAGTGGTCACCAAGCAAAGGCAAAGAAAATTGTTGCACCATTATCCTCTGAGAAGGCCAGCAACCCACTAGGAATATCCTCAGGTGGACAGAGTAGCATTAAAATTCCTGTGGAGGATCCAAGTATGAAGGAAAGGTCGAGGGAGACAGAGGTCATGAAGACAGATCGTCCACTTCGGGACATGACAAATCTCGAATGGTGCCTTCAGTACGTGGAAGAGAAGAATGCAGTCCTCCTTGTGTTCGCAGGGGCCTATGGCAGAGGAAAGATCACGACAACACAAGGTTTTCAGTATGGCCTTGTTTACAAATTGGATTATGAAGATGAAGATTCTGACAACCTGCTTTTCTTGGTGGAGACATCCAAGGGATTAAGAAATGTCATATGCAAGATGGAATTCTTGTGCCCAGAGTGCTGTGTTCCAGAGGAGCTAGCTCAGATGTGCAGAGACTCAGTGAATTTCATCAAGGACCTGATGCCATGGATACAGGGCAATATCATGCCAACACAGCACAAGAAGACGACCCCTGTAAAGGCAAGGGGTAAGCAGAGTGTGCAGAAAAAGCCCCAAAAGAAAAAGAAGATAATTGCAGAAGAGGACTTTTCTGACTCAAGCTCTAGCTCTGGGGACATTATTGTTGCACCTGGTGGAGAGCTTGCATCTGGTGTGCTTGGCACTGAGCAGAATAAGATGAGGGAGGACATAGCTAGAAGAAAAATTGTGAAGAAGGGGCAGTTGTTCCACCTGCCTATTAATATTATCCACAGGCCACCAGTGGATCCAGTCACAGGGAGGAGGCCCCTTGAGATCAGGGAGCCACATAATTTGCATGTCCAAAATCTTAAGAAGAAAATGAAAATTAATCCTCATGCTACTGTTGTGCCATTCCTTGTAATGGTGGATCCGCATGAGTGCAGCTGTGTGGAGGATTTCAATGAGAATTTGTTTGAGGAGTACACTTATTATGTGATTGGAGGTTCACACTCTGCAGAGGCTCGTAGACAGTTAGTGAAGGAGCACCCTACTACATTTTTCTTTAGGTATGCAGAGTGTAAGATATATGCTGGTCTTACAACTGAGGAAGCCAAGCTTCTTGCTTGGGATCACAACAACGATAATGACTACAGGCAGAAAATGTCCTCCATAGAGAGAATTCGGTTCTTCCACCATGAATACGAAGATTGTCTTGTGAAGGAAGCTGGGAGAATACATCCCAATCTACGAAAGCAATGCCTTATTGAGGTTGGAATTGCATTGGATGAGAATAGAAAGTCAGATGCTTTGAGGAAATATGACCCATGGTTTCAACTGGCATTCAGATCAGGTGAGATCTGGGATCTTCAGGATAGAATCTTCACAATGTGGGAGCACAAGGAGGTCAAGAGCCAGAAGCAACGAAAGTCGAGGCCAGACCCACAAATTGATCTGAGGGGAAAGGGAAGGAAAGTTGACCTTTCAATTGAGGAGGCTCCTGAGGACATGAAGCTGACCCCATGGAGGGCCCTTCAAGGAATCAAGGATGATACATTGATCATATCAACTTTGTCAAGGGTAATCTCGAAGGAGTTGAGCCTCGAGGAGATGGTGACTGAGCTCAATAAGTATGTATGTTATTCTCAGATCCTTTTTCCCTCCTCCCATGCTTCTTGTCTAACCTAGTCTCTTTTATATTTATGTGTCTGTAGTCATAAAGTGTACATGAAGATTCAGGAGGTGATGATGAAGAGGCTGGGTTGCTTTTCTTGGACAGAGGTCCAAGCAGACTATCCAACCACATCATCCTACAAAGCCTTATCAGAATATTTCATCCTGTTTCGTGATTGGGTAGATTCTCTTATCAGAATATTTCATACTAAACAATTTGATGCATTGCATGGCATCAACATAGGGGCATAAGTCGATGCCTGGCATCGACTTGGGGGCATAAGTCGATGCCTAGCATCGACTTGCAGCATAAGTCGATGCCTGGCATCGACTTGGGGGCATAAGTCGATGCCTGGCATCGACTTGCAGCATAAGTCGATGCCTGGCATCGACTTGGGGGCATAAGTCGATGCCTGGCATCGACTTGCAGCATAAGTCGATGCCTGGCATCGACTTGCAGCATAAGTCGATGCCTGGCATCGACCTGCAACAAAAGTCGATGCCTGGCATCGACCTCGTGGCAAAAGTCGATGCCAGGCATCGACTTAGGTCCCTAGGTCGATGCCAAGCATCGATTTTTAGTAGAAGGTCGATGCCTAGCATCTACCCCAACAAGAAATCGATGCCATACATCCGTTCTTTATGTTCTGTTTGCTGTACTGAAGAGCTCTTCTAATTGTTTTTCCAATTTGTTCTGCAGAAACCAAGGAAAAGTAAGTCTACAGAGGTACTAGATGATTGCCCCCCTGCATTCCTTGCTCACATTCAAAGAGCAAGGCATGAGAAATCTAGACTGAAAGCGAAGGAGATGGATTTTGATGATGAACCCGATCTTAAATGTTTCTCCAATCCCCTAGACCCCCTTAGGCCTGTATATTACAATGTGTTCTGTAGTGATGTAAATAATATTTGTTCTGTTGTGCCTAGAAAACATTTCTCCCTTCTCATAGCGGACATACCCTATGGATTTAGGATCCTAGGATCAGTTAATGATGATGAACCCTTCAAACACCCTCAGATTCGGAAGATGGTCACTGATTTTGCAGAGTTAACTATGTCTCCTCTTTGGAGGATAGTAATTTTCCATAGCAGAGACCAGTCTTTCTCTGTTTCAACTGCTTTGAAAGCAAGATGTCATGCTGTCGAGTGCCTCACTTGGTAAGTAATCTTCTTTCTATCTCCATGGCTTTCATGATGCCCTATGTGACTCATAGTTCTTTTTTGCAGGGTGAAGACAAACGTAAATCACACTCCTTTGCATCGGTTTGTGAGTGCCACTGAATGCATTACAGTGGGCTATTATGATGAAGTAAGCAAAAGGAGAGTCAGGGAGCATTGCAATGAGAATGGGATCTCAAATGTGCTCATGTTCCCAGCCGTTACCAAGAAACTTCGTCATGTAGCTGGGGACATGACATTGGTTAACCCTTATCAGAAGCCACAAAAACTCATAATGAGATTGCTTCAGCTATTTTCCAATGATGATGACTGGGTCCTAGACCTTTTTTCGGGCACAGGTAATTTCAATTTTCACAATTTTCATTAGTCATTGTTGATTGAAGCCTCTAATAGGTTTTCTGCTGTTTCAGGAACGACTCTGGCTTGCTCCTTAAAGATGTTCAGGCACTGCATAGCTGTGGAGAAGGATGATGCTCAAGTGAGCTTCATTAGAATGAGAATCAATGGGCTGAATGAATGCCCAGATGAAGACCAAGAGATTGGAAGGAAGCACATTGCAGATACGGAGAGATTCCAAGTAGCTTCAAGGGAGCCTGTTCCCCCACTTGCAGATGAACCTGGGGACATGGCTGACCTTGAATAGCCAATCTTGGAGCAAGAGAGGCAAGTTAGGTGTTCTAATGTGCCAGAGGATACCAATACCCTTGAGCCTGAGGAAAGCTATGATCAGCTTCTATTGTAGATTCACATAACTCTTGTAAAACACATGAAATGTAAAATATCATTTTAATGGAAATATAATTTGGAGTTCTGCTTCCACTTCGTGTTCAGCTTGATTTATCTTGAGCATTTCTCTGATCATGTGTGAATGTTTCTTAGTATAATTTTGTTGAATATTATCTTCTCTTGGGAATGCTTTTGTGAAGTGTATTTCATATTCCGTTAATATGGCCAGGCATTCAATGGGGATATTAACCATACAAAGGGGATGATCTCAATTGCCTTGTTAAAATGCTCTGATTTTTACAACACATGTTCTCTAACTTTCGAGTAACTCTTAATTAGCTATCTTCTGTGCTTGTTGAGGTTATAGATGTAATGAAGGAGCTTCGCGAATTCTTACATGTACCTTTTCAACTCTAATCTATTGTCCAAGATCATGATGTGGGATTCTTGGTCATGCTCAACAACTAGTTTTCATGGTAGCAAGAATTTTAGTATATCTATCTTGACTACTTGGGATCTGAGATCAAGCTTCTAAAGACAATATTTACAAGCAAGACTCGTGATGCTTTCTAGATATTGTAAAATGCCCACTTTTTTGCTTCATATAATGGTATTTAGGTAAAAAGAAAAAGAGAACATGTCTTTGTTCTCCTTTGTTGTGACTCAGTGTTTACATATACATATACATATACATATACATATACATATACATATACATATACATATACATATACATATACATATACATATACATATACATATGCATATACATATGCATACACATACACATATACATATACATATACATATACATATACATACACATATACATATACATATACATATAAATATACTTATATAGATACATATACATATACACATACATATATGTTGGTGCAAGTCAATCACCAATTGGTGTTTTGAATGAAGCACTGAAGTCAAAGATTGAAGAAAAGATTAGCCTATGAAACATGAAGATAGTGCACATTCACGAAATGAAGACTTGTATACATAGGTACATTGAACTTATAATTAGCTCACATATACCTTTAGTTTTGATCATGAACTTGTACATATATGTCTATATATACAAGAAGAATGTCGGGATATTTATGAGAGAGCATAAAAGTTGATGTATTAGTCATTTAGATGATTGAGAACTGAAGTAGATATCTCTCATCAACATATGTAATTTTTTCTAGAATAGAAGAAAAGTTGTGCCCGATATTTCTTTGAATTCTCCTTCTGTGCTTGATCATTTCAAGAATCCTTTTCTAGATATCTAAGTCCATAGTTAATCCATCTATGGCTACGATTTGAGAGCCTAATTGTAAAAATTTTGAGAGAATTATGAGTAGGAACATTTGTATGTGTAAACGTATTGAGTCTCTTCTGAAACAGGTGCAATTTCGATGATCAAAGAATTGATCAGTTCTCAGTGCACAGAGTGAAGTTTTGCACAAATGAGGAGTAAAAATCTAAGTTGGAAGGTAAGCCATCTATGGATATTTGCTTAAACACATTCTAGTCTGGGAGAACTGTGTGTTAGAAGTTGTAGGTATCAAAATCGATTATACTGAAGAACAATTTTAGACATAGGTGAACTATTTATTTCATTTCTTAAGATCCACTTAGTCTTTTGAAATGATTTAACTTGGAGACGATGGGCAAACATTATCCAATATCTTGTGCAAACTTTTATCAAAAAATTTACACATTCGATCATTCAATGAGTGAATTATGTGCAGTAGACTTTCTAAGTAGTGACTCTCTTCACAGTTAGTTCAAAAATTTGATAATCTAGTATTGATCCTCCAAATTGGTAAAGGTTTTGAGTTATTCTTGTTATAGAGGGTCTCTAACATCAAGCATAACTTGTTCTCTTGGATATTAACACTCTCCATCAGTGGTATCAGAGCAGGAATCATCAAAATAGAAGAAATAAGGACCTCGGTTGCTGCAGTCATACAAAAATCAACCCTTGAAGGTTCAAAAGGTGAAAGGTTAAATAGAAAGCTGGAGAAAGAGGTCTAAAGCTATCAAGAAGATCAAAAGGAACTTCATTCAAAGTAAAGGTACACTTACTACTCATAAAGTTTGATGAATTCAATATATAGGTGACAAAGGGATGGGAGATTCTCTTGAGATAAAGAAATTGGATAGAGAAAACTATCCAGCTTGGTCAATGAGGATGGAAGCTCATCTCATGAGCAAAGATGTGATAGGTTACATCGCAGGTGAAGAAGGAAAACCACAATTCAAAGATCCTGGTGTTCCAACCAGGGATGAGCTTTCAGATTTGAAGACTTGGATGAAGAAGGATGCTCAAGCAAGAAGCATCATCTACATGGGAGTCAATGACTATTTGCTACCTCATATTAGAGGTCTTGAAAGTGCAAGTGATATATGGAATGCTTTGGAAGAGCATTTCCAAAACACTACAAAGTCAAGGAAGGCATCCTTATGGGCAGAGTTTACCACATTCAAGAAGAAGGCCTCTCAATCCATTTCTGATTATGTAACAAGGATGAAGGAAATTGCAGATGCATTAGGAGCAGTTGATGAAGATATTGAGGAGGAGAAATTGGTAAGGCAAATTCTCACAGGTTTGAGAGGAGATGAGAAATGGAAGGCATTCATTTTTTCTACTGAATTGTCACTAGATCATTTCACTCTTGATTTAAATAAGTTGCTAGGACACATGCTAACTGTTGAGCAGGATGTCAAAGGTGATGGTGATAAGAGTGCAGGTGAAGCAATGTATTCAAAGGATAAGAAGAAGAATAGCAAAGGCAAGCAACAAGTAAAATGAAGAAGAACGTAAAACTAGCCAAGCCAACTTCCTAAGAGTAAGAGGAGGTGGCAAAGGCAGAGGAAGAGGTAGAAGCAATAAAGATGGAGCCAAAGCTTGTTGGATTTGTGGTAAGACAAATCACTTAGCTCATGATTGTTGGCATAATAATCAGAATAATCGAGGATATAATCAGCACTTTAACACAAGAGCAAGAGGTGGCAGAAATCAAAGCAGTAACTTCAGAGGTAGAGGTGGTAGAGGTTACTTTGGAAGAAATGCAGGTAGAGGATTCCAAAGTAAATCCTACAACAATACCTACTACAATCATGCTTTAGATCAGAAGGGGGATTCAACTTTAATCATGAATGCAACTTGTGAAACACAAAGTGAAGATCAAAGAGTCTTCTACATTGACTCAGGGTGTAGCAATCACTTGAGTGGTAACATAGCTTTGATGACTGACTTGGAGAATAAGGTAATTAATCATGTGGTTCAAACAGGTGATAATACAAAGCAAAATGTCAAGTAAATTGGATTAGTGAAGGCCAAGGATGGAAGTGCTCTTATGAGTAAGGTCTTGTATGTTCCTACAATTCCAAAGAATCTGATAATTCTAGGGCAAATTGTTGAGAAAGGTTATGAAGTGAGGTTTACTAATGATGTAGTTTTTGTGGAAGACCCTAGTAATCGGTATAAAAAAATTGTTTCAAGGAAGAAACAAGGAAGACTCTTCACATTGAAGATTCAAGGTAATGTTGGTCATGCCTTGTTTACTTATGGAGGACATAAGATCTCTGAGTAAGATCTTTGGTGTAAAAGGCTTGGACATTTCCATGAAAGAGGTATTAAGGATATGGTTAACAATGGTTCAGTGCTTGGATTGCCTAATGTTTCAGGTCAACATATGACATACGTATGTGAGGCATGTCAACTAGGTAAGGCTCATAAGCAATCATGTTCTAAGCATGGTTTCATGTATTCAGAGAAGCTTGAATTCATACACACAGATGTGTGGGGACCATCAAAGGATTTCGGTATAAATGGTTCAAGATAATATGTGATTTATGTTGAAAATGCTACCAGATGGATCACCATATATGCGATCAAAGATAAATCAGAGGTATTCAATAAATTTAAACACTATCATGTGTATGTAGAAAGAATCACAGGTCAAAAGTCGAAGAGGCTAAGGTCAGATGGAGGGGGGGAGTATTTCTCTAATGAATTCAGTGATTACTTATGGAATGCAAGTATAAAAAGGAAAGTTACTTGCAGGTACTCTCCTCAACAAAATGGTGTAGCAGAGAGGAGGAATAGAACTCTTGTTGAGTTTACAAGATCAATGATGATGAAGAAAAATTGTCCAAACTATTTGTGGGTTGAGGCTGTAAATACAGCTACATATTTGGTCGATAGGTTACCATGTAAAGCCTTGCAAGGTAAGACACCATATGAAGCTTGGTGGGGTAAGAGACCTACCTTGGATCATTGCAAAGTATTTGGATGTTTGGCTTATGCATATGCACCATCTCAGTTGAGACATAAATTGGAACCTAAAGCTGAAAAGTATATATTCATTGGTTATGATGATAAGCAGATGGGTTATAGGTTGTGGGGTCCATCTATAAAGCAATTCCTTGTGTCAAAGGATGTCACATTTGATGAGCAAGGTACTTGGTTTGCAGGTACAATTAATATTCATGTAGGTGATGAAGAAGTTTTGGATCAGAAGAAAGGTAAATCAAAGGTTCAAATATTTGATGAAGAAGAGAACAATGAAATACAATTTGAAGTTGAAGAAGTGCCAAGATTCGATCCAGAATGTGATGAACCAGAAACTTCACAAAGTGGAGAACTTAGAAGGTCATCAAGGCACAAAGGGCAACCTACAAGGTATAGTTATGACACCTCATTTTTTACTAGTGAAGACTATGCTTACATGGTGAAAGCAGATGAAGACCCTTCTACATATGAAGAGGCAAAAGGTAAGGAAAATTGGGAGAAAGCTATGCAGAAAGAGTATGATGCATTGATGGAGAATGAGACATGGGATTTAGTTCCTAAACCAAATAGTCAGAAGATCATTGGATACAAATGGGTCTACAAGACAAAGAGGTATGCAGATGGAAGTGTGTCTAGGTATAAAGCTAGACTTGTTGTGAAAGGGTATGCTCAGACATATGGTATAGATTATGATGAGACCTAGAGTCTTGTGGCATAGATGACAACCATCAGGACACTCATAGCCATTGTTCCATGTAAAGGTTGGAGACTATGTCAATTAGATGTGAAAAATGCTTTTCTAAATGGTTATATTTTAGATGATGTTTTCATGGAACAA
>CM035431.1:115417649-115567649 GCA_020310875.1 Ceratopteris richardii
TGAACTGACTAAGCACTCCCACACTATATGAGATACCTACCCTTGTATGAGTAGCATATATCAAGCTACCTACCAATCTTTGATACTCTTTAATGTCTTCAATTTTCTCACTTTCATAAACACTAAGTTTATGATTCATCTCCAAAGGTGTACCTACAGGTTTAGTGTTCTCCATTTTGAACTTGAAAAGAAGATCTTGAATGTAACTTCTTTGAGTCAAATACATTCCTTCATCTATGTATATCACCTGCATACCTAGGAAATATGTGAGCTCACCTAGGTCACTAATTTTGAACTCCTCTTGCGTGTGTCTCTTGATCCTTTGAATGCCATTTATATCATCACCTGTCACAATAATATCATCTACATATACACATAGATAGATAACCTCATTGTGATCCCTTTTGATGAATGAAGAAGGATCTAACCTATTAGCTTTGAACCCTTGATCTTAAAGATATGTAACCAACCTATAATTCCAAGCTCCAAGAGCTTGTTTCAATCGATATAATGCTTTCTTAAGTCTGCAAACATAAGATGGATGATTAGGGTTTTCAAAACCTGGTGCTTGTGACATGTATACCTCTTCACTTATCCAACCATTTAAGAATGCATTTTTCACATCAAGTTGGAGGAGTCTCCAATTCCTTGCAGCAGCTACACTTATCAATGTCCTCATTGTAGTCGTCCTTGCAACTGGTGAGAATGTTTCCTCATAGTCTATACCATGCGTTTGTGAGCATCCTTTGGCAACTAATCTTTCCTTGTACCTACAAACTGATCCATCTGAGTTTCTTTTAACTTTATATACCCATCTGCAACCAATTACCTTTTGATTCAGCGATATTGGAACCAAATCCCAAGTGTCCATTTCCTTCAATGTATTTATCTCTTCTTTCATGGCCTTTTCCCAATTAGGGTTTCCCTTTGCCTCTTCATAGGTTGACGGTTCCTCTAAAATAGAGTCTTTTGCCAAGTATATTGAATGCTTCATAACAAATGTGGAATCATATCCATACCTTTCTGGTTGTTTCTTGTCTCTTGCTGATCTTCTAGGTACTTGTTTAGAGCATTCTCCAACCTCTTGCATCTCTGCTTTGCCTCTTGACTTCCATAGCTCTTAATCCTTTTCCCTTTCATCTTGTTCATCGTCTGTATCACTTCTTGGATCTTGGACATGTGTATCATGCTTGCTTCCTAACTGATGAGAGTCGGAATCAAGATCATATGGTAGTGTTACGGTTTGTTTGTCTTCATCATACCAAGACCTGTGTTCTTCAAACACAACATCTCTACTTGTAGTGAACTGCTTGGTTGAAGGATTGAAGAACCTATAACCCGTTTGAGTTGAATCATATCCAATAAACACTTCCTTTGTTGCCCTTTCATCTAGCTTTCCTCTTATTTGTGATGGTACATGCACATAAGCTAAACAACCAAAAAGCTTGCAATGTCCAAGACTAGGTTTTCTTCCATGCCATGCTTCATAAGGAGTCATACGTTGAAGTGATTTGGATGGTAGTCTATTGACAAGGTACACAATAGTTGAAATAGCTTTCGCCCATAGATAATGTGGCAACTTCTTCTCTTCAAGCGTTGTTCGGGCTGATCCAACCAATTTCTTGTTTCTCTTCTCTGCAATTCCATTTAGTTGAGGAGAGTACCTAGTAGTCACTTCCCTTTTGATACCTTTTTCTTGCAAGAACTCGTCAAACTCTTTGGAGAAGTATTCTCCCCCTCCATCAGATCTGAGCTTCTTTAGTGATCTACCTGTATGATTCTCCACATGTGCAAGATACTTCTTGAAGCAATCAAACACTTCATTCTTACTCTTGATGAAGTATAGAACAGTCCATCTACTATGGTCTTCAATAAATGAGACATAATACCTTGATCCTACCAATGAAGGATCTTGACTTGGTCCCCATACATCTGTATGTACTTAGTCCAATAAGTTGTTGTGGATGTAGCCTTTGTGGTTGAATGGTTGTCTTTGTGCCTTCCCAATCTGACATGCATCATACTTGTTGATCATGCGTTGCTTTGATATGCTCAGCAGTCCTAGAACACTTTGATCCCTACATATATCCTTCAAGGTTCTTTCATTCACATTAGCAAGTCTCTTATGCCACACTTCAAGCTCACTTAGGGTTTGAGACCCAAAGTTGAATAGAGCTATGTTCCTAATTTCTCCTACTTCAAAAGAGCCTACCATGCTTCTCACCTTGGGCTATCTTTTTGAAGCCATTAGGGCAAAAAACTGCCCAAAAAGGATTGTCTAAGGATTTCAATTAGTTGTGCTTAATCTAGATTAAAGTTGTCAAATCCTTTAGAAATTCGGTGTAATTTCATTTGAAACGTATCTTATGCAAATTTTGAAGAGAGAGAAACTCGTACGATAATCATGAAGAGTTTGTGTGATATCTTACACCTCAAAGTTTGTGCTCATCGGGCGCTGATCAAAATTTGAATTTTCCTCTTATTCACGGACATATATAATTTGTGTTGATGAAGTTTTGTGCTTTTTTACTCTACTTTTCATAGCAGGCCTGTTTCTCTCTTTCACGTCATTTTAGACACTTGCCGGTCACTTTTCAAAGCAGACCGTGGAGAACTTTAACCCAAATACATTCGCTGAGCTTTCAAACAATTGAAATCATTGTGAAAAGTTCCATATCAACATTGCAATTAGTCAGGAGTATGCGACGACAAGAAAAGTATTCCAAAGGGCTCTTCATCCTCCTGAAGTGGATGGATTGAGAAAGGAAGGCAAGAAACATATCAACATATGGACAGATGGATCTGTTTATCCAAATGATCCACAAACTAGAAGGTATCCCCCTTTTCATAATCTTCATGATCTGATTAGATTTGTAGGAGATGGTGAGGATGGTTTATGCGGCTATTGTTCAAGGCTCTGGGATATTTCAAGGAATTATGTAGAATACATAAACTATCTACAAAACATACTACATCAGAAGGATTTACATATAAGGGAGCTAGAAAGAAAATTATCCACTTTTTCTTCTCAGTTTGAGTCTTTTAAAAAAATGAAAGAAACTCCTATAGGTTTGAGAATGGGGTCAAAACGAGTAAAACCTTTCCTAGATTTGACTGAAAAATTTGGCGAGAAAAAGAAAAGAATGAAAATTGTTAGAGATCATCTGACAAATGTGCTAGGTTTCAATATGTCAAGCATTTTTGAGCGCGTACATTTTTGTAATGAAATTTTGAGTCAAAATGATGTTTTAAGACTATTGAAACTGAATGAAAATACATGCTTGAAATGCTTTGTTTCCCAAAAACTCATGATAGAAATGAATCTATTACTAGAACCATCTCAAATTCAGAAGATTTGTGATAGCGTTGGAGTGAGTAGGAAAGGTTAAAGAGCAATTTCAAAAGTTTGGTCCGAATTTTTAAAATTTAACAAAGTTAGAATTTTTGGATTGCCTAGACCCCATCATGTAGGAAAGTTTCGGCTCTGCTTGAATGAAAAGATCACATCAGTATTTGGTGAATATAAACATATTCACAGTAACATGCCTTACAAAGTAGGAAAACAAAAGTTACATTTCACTTACAATGCATTTAACAACATATGGATATATATTATAAAACTTCAAACATACATGCTTCAGTTCTATAATATAAAAGAACATGAATGTTCTGGTCTATTGAAATTTGTAATCAAACTTGATGAAGTTGAGCTTAAAAAACATCAAAAGATGGAGCGAATAAGTATTGCACTGATGAACAAAGCTTTGGACTATAGCCTTGGGAATTGGATACTCCGTCTCTCAAAGTACAATCAGAAATGGAGTTATGGTGGGTTGGCTATGCTCAAGTTCCATATGAGAACCATAAGACACTTAAATGGTTATCCTCACATACAAACATTTCAAATGTTATCCAAGGGCATCATGCAGGAGAATTGTTGAATGTCAAGGAATACGAGAACTTTCAAGTTGAGTGGCATTTGAGTGGAGACCTAAAGACACTCAAATGCATGTTTGGTATAAGTGGGGGAGCAAATTCTAAGTACCCTTGCTTGTACTGCATGCAAAGCCCAGGCACAAATGCATGGATTGCTAGAACTGAGGCTGAAGAGGCTCCTTCCAGACAAAATGTTATTCTTCATAACTACTCATCTTCTTCAATGTTTTGGGATCCCATACTTCCAATAGCATTGACAAATGTACACATATGTACACTACATGTAGAGTTAAGAATCATTGATAAGTTGGTCCGTCTTCACTTGGATTATGCATATTATATCAAGCCTATAACTCTTGCAGATGAGTGCATAAAAAAATGTGAATGTCTTGTTTCAAAAATGGGATTTCATGGTGGTGATGTTCATCTAAGAAAAGATCCAAAGATTTCACAAAATATAGGTGATGTACTACAGGATGTCTCAATGGGAGGTGCAAAAGGAAGGAGATTCTTCAGCAACCATGATGACAAGCAACTAAATGCCATGTGGAATTGTTGGAAAAGATTTTGTGAGGTTATGGCTAATGTAAAAAGCAAACCAGAAATAGCAAAAAAGAGAATGGAAGTGTGGGTCAAACTAGATAATCTTTTTAAGATCATGAGGCAGCAGGTAACATCAAAAAGTTATGTGACAGATTTCAGAAAGGCGACCACAGAGCTTATAGAAACCATCATAGAGGCATGGGGTGCCAAAGACATAACATACTACTTGGTGAGTTCCAAAGATATTTTATTCTTGGTGCATTCTTTGCAGAAAAAGAACCACTTGCCATGTGGAACACCCAAGGCATGGAAAAATCTCATTATCAAGCAACGACAAGCTTCTTTAGGTGTACAAGGAAAGGAGGAGGAGTAACAAAGAGCAATTCCTTTAGAGAGCTTTTTGATTGGTTCTTTAGAAGACAATTACAAAGGACCTCATGCCAAATATAATCAGAAGAATATGACTATCACCAGACAAAATTATCATGTATCAATATCACAAAATGAAAAAGACTAAATTTCAAATAGAGCTTTAATATTTGCAATGTCTTTTATTTCTTTGAGAAATAAAGGAAGATGTCATGTATGTACATTTCATGATGTATTAAGCTTTGAAAAGAAATATGTCTATTACCATCAGATGACTTTGACTAGAGAACATATCATGGATCAATAACAATTAATATTAGGCCATGGATCAGTTACACCAAAAAAATTTGCAATGTCTTATATCACATTGGGCAATTTCTGTATATGTACATTTGTTGAGAAATAAAATTTAAAGAAATGAAGTCATTCCTTGAGCCTCTTTAAAGAGCTTGGCTCTGGCAAATCACCTCTATATCTGAGGAACTCTTTTTTTTATTGTATCCAGCAATGCTTTTTAAATCTGACACCCCTGCAGCCATTGCATAGCTTGAATAACAAAGAAAGTACCCTTCCCTTGAAGCATTGAGTCATGAAGCATATCCAAAAATTATGAATGCAGCTACTCTTTCAAGCAGCAAGATTCTAAAAGCATTGAAGGGTATTGGAGTAAAACCCATATATTTTGATAGAGTCCTCAAGGAGAACAATGCAAAGTCTGGCTCCTCACTATAGTGCTTGTGAATAACACAAAAAGTGTCTTGGTTCAAGTTTGGAAGATACTAGATAATAGAATGAATATCCACCTTTGCTTTTCCTTTCTCTTCTATGGTTTTTCTTGTTCCCTTGCCCCTATCAAGGTAATTGTCTTCATCCAGTATAGTTAACTGTGGTAAAAATGAAAAACGAGGTCAGATGAAGTGCAAGCACACTTTAGGAGTCATGAAAAGTAACTTGAAACAATTAGACATAAAACAAGAGACACAACTGATGCAAGCCATTAGGGTCTTTAGAGAAATTCAAACGATCGTTATCGCTTGCATCGGTCGTCATCAATATCTCTCTCCAAACTACCTAGAAACATGTTATATTTCTTGAATGAGGTGTATTCTTACAAAGCGAGATATCTATTATCAATGTTGCATGCAAATCCTACACACGACTGATACAAGCGATAAGGCCCAACGAAAAATATCCGATGGGCCTTATCGCTTGCATCGGTCGTGATCGATTTCTGACACTTCTAATGGAGATCTTGGACAAATCTGATACAAGCTAGAGATGTTGCATCGGTCCCATCTCATATCCTTAGCCTAAAATTCTTGAGAATATATTTAACTGTATACCTTGACATCATCTTCCTCAAGTCCAAACACGACCGATGCAAGCGATAAGGCCCAACAAAAAATATCCGATGGGCCTTATCACTTGCATCGGTCGTGATCGATTTCTCACAGTCTAAATGGAGACCTTGGAGAAAACCGATGGTCGCATCTCATCTCCTTAGCCAAAAAATCATGAGAATATATTTTACTACATACCTTGACCTCATCTTCCTCTTCAAAAACAAACACGACAGATGCAAGCGATAAGGCCCAACGGAAAATATCCGATGGACCTTATCGCTTTCATCGGTCGTGGTCGATTTCTCACTAAAAATGGAGATCTTGGACAAAACCTTAAATTCATAAGAATATATTAAACAACATACCTTCACCTCATCGTCCTCCTCGATGAGCTCTTTTGAGTCAATACAAATTGTTCCTTTGTCCTCAACAACATCCAAGAATGAATAGCACCGCCCAAACGAGTATATTCCAAGTTGCTTCTGATGCTCATCAAACTCTTCATCAGCAAGTGTTGGCTTCTCTGAGATAGCTTTCTCAAAGCATTTTGAAAGAGCTTGTGATGAATCTTTGAATTCTTCATTAGACAAATCCAAATCAAGACGCAAAAATTCTTCTTTTCTTTCTCCTTTCTTATTGATGAATCTCCTTGCAACTTCTTCTGACTCAGCTATAGTTGCAAGGCAATAGTCCTCCCTTAGATTGAAAAGTTCCTGAATGTAAAATAGAGGTATAATTTCTTTTTCAGAGATAAAGTAAAAAGGTAGATTTGGGAGAAGTATGGACTTCTCAGACAGTTGAACTTCTTCAGTTGGCTCCCTTATTGTAGTCTCTGCTTTAAAAGTGGCCACATCAAAACCTTTGACCTGCTCTTCTTCTGCTTGGAGATTGATCTCCTCAACAATCTTTGTGACACCTTACATAGTTTTTGAGCTTCCCTCAAGTGTCAGCTCTAAGAAAGGCTCATGTTCGACATGAACATTTTCCTCCTTTTCAACTAAGATGTGATCAAGCCATATCAAGAAAGCAATGTTTAAAGGGAGCAAGCAGCAGTCCTTTTCATGCTCTGGGCATAAATCAAGCTTCCCTAGCAAAGGGGATATCCTTTTGCATTTTCTTGTGATTTTTGCCCTATCTATTGGATCCCTCCCAAAGATGTGAGGATGGACATAGGTTTTCTAAGAGCCTCCAGAGCCTCCACTGAGCCGGATGAGATAGCAGAGCAAGTTGCCAAGAAGCTAGGAGTTCAAAATAGACAAATACCAAGAGTCACCTCATTGAATCGGTGTTATACTTGCGGAGGCGACCACATGGCTAATGTATGCCCATTGCACAACTAGAACATGAGAGAAAGGAATGCTCCATATTTCACTATTACGAGAAAATACATGAACCACACGGCTTAAGATTTTCCATACAATAGAGAGGCTGTTAGATAGAATTATCAACAATCTTACCAACAAGGTACGTATCAAAACCAATACCAACAGCCATATTATAGATCACAACAACAATATCAGGCACCATATAGGCCACAACCACTCCTAGGAAACCAACCACCAGCGCCTGCCAATGTAATTCCAGTTAAGTATGCAGTGGCAGAAGAGAATCTTAATAGAGCATTGGTGCCAGTGACCCCACTGATCTCAGAGAATGACTCTTATGTTCATAGTTCAAACTACTCCCATGAAGGTAGTCCACATGCTTATTACAGAGAGTCACCTGAGCATAGTGAGACTTATCCATATCAATATGAGGTACCACCTATGGAACAAAATTAGGAGCCAGAATACTCCAATGTCATGTACACAAATCCTAATCCTAGGCCCTAATTGAGACAAATGAGACCACAAGCCCCTAGAGGATCATGTTTTAGGTGTCAGGGCGACCATATCATTCGTGAATGTCCCCACTCACCAACTCTGGGACAAGGATAGAACATCACAATACAAGCCTTTTGTCCTGAGTGTGGTAAAGACCATCTCCCCAGAGATTGTCCAAGAAACCCCTCTAGTGCGCCCAAGGTCACACCCATAAATGTGGTAGGCTTAGTGGTGGATTCAAGTGCTAGTAGCAGTAATGAGGCTCCTATACAAGCTATCACTAGAGCATAAGCATCAAAACAAGATAAACCAATAGAGCAATCAGAATTGAGTGAATGGGAAGAGCCTAGTAAGAGGAAAACAAGAACATGGAAAGATACGAGAGAGAAGGCCAATTGCAAGTGGAATAAAAAGTTATCCGAACTAGAAGAAAGCCTAAAAGAAGCAAAAACAAAAAAAGATCACATTGCATCTCAAAGCCCTTCGTATGCCAAAACTCCATCCACTCCACTTCATCCCACCCCACCACCCATTGTAAATAGGCCGCAACCAGGGTTAGTTCTTGCAGATCCAACCCTAGAAGGCTTGGACATGATGTTCCAGGCCTACCAGGCTTGACTTCAAGAAGGGCCTACAACTGCAAACCTAGACAAGAGTTACCCTAGAGCAGATTTAGAGATTGAACGGACAAAAATGTGCATGAAAATGGTAGAACTAGCTCAAGCTATGCTCGAGACTAGTCAAAAAATCAATCAGACAAACTCTTTCAAACCGGATTTGCATTTCCAAGGCTTACTAGATAGATTAGAGCAGTTGGTAAACAAGCCACAGGTTTCTTTACCGCCACAGGCTCAACCAATTGTTGAGAGAGAAAGCTCTCCACCAATGAAAGCTTATGTTCCTAGTTCCAGGAATGTTGGAACACCTCTTTCAATTCAAGAGTACTCTCGAGAGTTCTTGTGGGAAATACAAGAAGAGAAATGGGCCAAGGAGAAGGGTAACCTGTGAAGAGATGGATAGGTATGTGCTTGAAGATGAAGAGGTGTTGCAAAATTCTTGATCTACACCAGCCAAATGAACTCCAGGAGTATATGGTGGGCCCTTTTAGCTTGCCAATGGATGTATTAGACACCCTATGTACCTTGGAAGATCATTCTCAAAAACATAGATCAAAACAGATAAGTTGGAGTTAACTCAGAGGTGTAAAACTTGCTATTTTTATTCATACACTTGTCCACTGTTTTGCATAATTCTCTGAGCACAGAAGGAGTTAGCTTAATTCATCTTGGGGAACTCTAGTTAACTTAAAGAGCTAACTTTCAAGAGTAATCTCATCAAAAATAATGAACCACACACTGAGAAAGATGTTTAACAAGTGATGACATCATCCCGATTTTCACGGGCTACTACAGTTTGAGACCAGTGAGCAGAAAAATAAACATAACTCAAAATATAGGAATTCAATGATTATTAAAATTTGTATGGTTATACTAGACCATAAGCGGAATCCAACAAGCTTTACATCATTGCATTTGAATAAGTAACCACTGAAAAATGACTCTGACAAGTTGAGTGAAAAAGTCGGGTATCTGATAGAGAAGTGAAAATGAACAGACACTGTTTCCTTCAACTGAACATAAATGCATATTGCCACATCCAAATGACATGAAACTTTGTGAGTATATAGTAGACTTATAGATCTAACTTTGCCAAGTTAAATCACTGAAAATAAAGCACCAAGCGCAGAGAAAACATCTCTGCAATCTGACTGAGAAAACTGAGAGTAATGGTAGTGAGTAGTACACTTCACAAGAACATGGACATATGAACTCAAATAATCATGAAAATGAAAGTATATTGCTTGTACAATACAATGACTTACTGATACATATGTGTGCCTTGTAATCACACCTTAATATGGCATAAAGCTCAGCTCTTGGAGGTCTTCACATAGGCCTCTCTAACCACGACTAAAACTGCCATCTATTTATAGTTGAGTTTGGGAGGCTAACTTCCCTTAATCACTCTCCAATCAATTAGTGATTGATTTGATTCTCTACCTACCACAAATCACGAATTCATGGCTCCTCTTTCCCTTTTTGATCAAGTGGACTCAACCACTTAAGATTCTCTCACTTCTACATTAAGTAAACTCTTCAAAAGTTACAAGAGGTAGTTCACAAGTGAACTTTACATTGTCTTCATTTTAAGGCTTCTTCTATGACTTTGTGGAACTCAAGCCAATACTTAGGCTTGTCATAAACTTGCTCCAACATAACTCCCTCCTATTGTAGAGATTGATGATCTTCATGATGAATTTCCCCAAGACATTTCATCTATTGGAGACCAAATAGAGCAACAAGAAGATGAAAGATTAGATTTTGAATCTAATTCTTTACAAGAGTTTCCACAATTCATAGGCCCATGGGAATATGAATCTCTTCACATCAGAGCTCCCACGATACTAGTAAGACATGAAGCCTCAGTGGTCCCAAGGAACACTGATGTCATGAAGAACACTAAGGTTCAATGTCATCTCACTGTAGAAGAGCTACTCAAAGCAAAACCTGAGCTATGGAATCATGTGAAGGATCATTTGCTAGAACTTGATTCCAATATGCCAAAAGGAGGCTCTAAGCAGAAAGTACCACAGATACCTCTAGACAAAATAGGGGACATGAGTGAAGGTAAAGAAGGTAACACTTATCTTCCAATCACCTACCAAGGTTACACAACCAAGGCGATCGTAGATTATGGTGCTGGTGTTGCTATTGCGACCACCTCCTTGTGGAAGCAATGGGGCAAATCCACATTAAGACCAACTAGAATGAAGCTTCAAATGGCCGACGGTCATTTTGAAAGACCTCTAGGATTGCTAGAAGGGATAACTCTAACCACCTGTGGTGTAGAGTTTGAACATACATTTGCTATATGTGACTTTGAGAAAAATAATTTCTGTGAGATGATCCTAGGAAGACCCTTCCTATGACAATTGCAAATAGTACAGGATCGGGGAACCAACTCCTTGTACTTGCAGCACTTATGGGTCACCACCAAGGTCAATTTGAAGGATTACACCTTCAGAGATGTACCACCCCTACAATGGAATCCTATCCACAAAGCGAAAGAAGATTATATCTCTGTGCATTTTGGAAGTTCACCTGATCCATCCTGGTTGAGTGAACATACTCATTTGTGGATGTGCAAGGTCGTGGAGGAAGAGGAAAGAGAAGAAGGAACTTGTCCAGGAGATAGACCAATTAAAGACCCAGCCTATACACCGATGATCTTTCCAGATGAGGAATTTGAGCCTCATGGTTGGGCAAAAATCTTAGCTACCATGGACATTGCAGTCAATGAAGAAAAATGGACACCTCATTGTGATGAGGAGGGTTATGATATTTCAGTGTTCATGTGTCAGCCCTTGCTAGAAGAATGTGACTCTAGTGATGTCATAGAAGAAGAAGAGAATGACGATGATCTAGAGTCCATTGTGATGGATAGTTTCTTTGAAGTACCAGAAAACTTCAAGAAATACTAAGTGGAAGATTGAAAAATTTTGGTACAAATGCCTAAGAGAGAGGCCACCACAGGAGAATCATATGATAATAAAGAAAAAACCAAAAAGGATTGTTGTGACCATTGAAGGGAATGAAGAGTGATGCACTTACATAGGAGAAGACCTAAGTGTAGGAGAAGAAGAAGAGCTTGTAGCTTTATTAAGGGAATATAAGGACGTGTTTGCATGGCACTATAGAGATTTGAAGGGAGTAGATCCAAGAATTTTCTCTCATATGATTCCCATGACTGTTGATGCCAAGCCCACCAAATAGAAGCCCTACACATATAATGATACACATGCAGCCAAAATAAAAGAAGAAATTGATAGGTTGATTGAAGCTAGATTTATCTATGAGATTGAGCATACTGAATGGGTGTCCCCCATTGTAGTGGTGCCCAAGAAGAATGGAAAGTTGGGAGTGTGTATTAACCCTAACAAAGTTAATGCCGCTACAATTAGAGATAGCTATCCGCTTTCAATCACCGAACATTTATTGGAGCGTGTTGCAGGCAAGGAAGTTTATAGCTTCCTTGGTGGATTTTCAGGTTACAACCAAGTAGCCATTGCCCCAGAAGATCAACACAAAACAGCCTTTGCCACAAAGTGGAGAATCTTTGCATTTTGTGTGATGCCATTTGGGCTCACCAATGCACATTCAACCTTCCAAAGGCTCATGTGTCATGTCTTCAATGAGTTCTTGCGAAAGAGTTTAGAAGTATATGTGGATGATTTATGTGCTCATTCCCAACAAAGACGATACAATATCCCTGAGCTCAGACAGATCTTCAACAAATGTAGAGAATATCGAGTTTGTTTGAACCTAGAAAAGTGTGTGTTCATGGTACGACAAGGCAAAATCTTAGGTCACATTGTTTCTAAGAATGGAATATCAATAGATGAAGATAAAGTAAGAGCCATAGCCGAGTTACCGACACCAAGGAATGTTAAAGAGGTACAAGCCTTTATGGAACACTGTGGATATTACCGTAGCTTTATCCACATGTATGTGATCAAAGCTAGACCTCTTTATGCCTTATTCACAAATTTTGAGTGGAATGACGAATGTGAAAATTCCTTCAATGAGTTGAAGAGACGTTTGTGCACAGCACCAATACTAACCACTCCTGATTGGAATAAGGCATTCCATGTCCATGTGGATGCATCCAATCATGCCATCAGATGTGTGCTAGCACAACCCACAGGTGAAGGAAATCTAGATTTGCCTATAGCATATGCTAGCAGACAACTCACTATAGCTGAGCGAAATTAGACAACAATAGAGAGAGAAGGTTTAGGCTTGGTATATGCTGTGAAGAAGTTTAGGCACTATCTATTGGCTAATAAGTTCAAGTTTTTCACTAATCATCAAGCTTTGTTATATTTGGTCAATAAACCTTGCAATACAGGATGATTAGTAAGATGGTTCCTCTTACTAATGGAATATGACTTTGAAGTTGTTGTTCGGAAAGGTAGAACCCACCTTCGAGCAGATCACCTTTCTCGCATCACTTCAGGACAGTCACCACAAGGAGCATCTGATGAACTACCTGATGCTTATCTGATCAATTTAGAAGTTGTTCCTAAATGGGCAAATAAGTTGGTACCAGTCCTAACCTTCGGACCCGCAAATAAGAATTTTAAAACATCACAAGAAGAAATTGTGAAATCACAAAAATATCATATATTAGAAGGAAGTATGTACAAACAAGATACAGAGGGTGTATTATCTTGTTGTGTTGAGGACGATGAACATATTAGTTGGTTGCAACAAGCCCATGAAGGATTGCTAGGAAATCACTATTCTAGACAACAAACATTGCATAATCTAAAATCTTTAGGAGTGTATTGGACTAGCATGGACAAAGAAATACGTGAGTGGATTAAGAATTATCCAATGTGCCAAGAGAGGCCCCTAGTGGAGCATGCCACCCTTTATCAAGTATCGTTAATTCCAGATTTGAGTGCTCTATCGGTAGAATTTATGCGATCGGGAACATTACGCAAAGAGGCTAGTCTAGCAAGAAGATGGAGCATGGAGCAAGAGGCTCAAGACTATGCCTTAGTAGGAGACAACCTATACCGAAGAGGCAAAGATGATTACTTAATACTATGCGTTCATGAATCAGACTATTTGAAAGTCCTAGAAACTGCACATAGTAGTGTTGCAGGTGGACACTTTGGTCCTGATCGAGTAATCAAGACCATTCTATTCTCAGGAGTTTGGTGGCCCACTCTTCATATGGATGCACATACCTATGTGAAGAAATGTGACACATGCCAATGTGCACAATATGTGGTTAGAAAAAACGAGATGCCTTTACGACCAATGATGGGAGGACGTGCATTCTCAAAGTGGGGTATAGACTTTATTGGTCCTATTAACCCTCCAACTAGAAACTCCCATGCAGAGTACATTATTGTAGCCACAAATTACCTTACAAAGTGGAATGGACATGAATTGTCATCCAGGATCTTTGACCTAGAATGCTTAGGTGAGACGAGGCTACGAGCAGTAGCACGTATCTAGGCTGCAAAGAAAAGACAAAAGGCATACTTTGATGCACACATCAAGGATAAGGGACTGAAAAAGGGTGATTTAGTGTTGGTCTATATCTAAAGCAACATGCTCGTAAATTGGAAAAATGAGGATATGGACCCATTATCATTAATAGAATTTCCACTAGTGGTGCAGTTCAGTTGGCCACTTTAGAAGGAGACATCTTGCCAAACTACACTAGTGGATGTAGAGTCAAGTTTTATCAAGAACCTCTTACTAAGGATATGCTAATGAGACTCAACACTGCTAAGAAGCGAAAAGAAGAAGAGTTAAGGGTGAGAGAAGAAGCACACGCAGAGGATAGAGAGCGTATTAGGAAAAATAAGTTAAGGCGACTAGGACTAGAGGTCAACTCAAAAGCCCCAAAATATCACCTGGACATGTGCCAAAAATCAAGCATAAGTACTTCTCAAATAATTGACCGAAGTCCCTTTGTGACCATAGAGATAGGACAAGGAAAGAGTGCGAGAACTGTGAAAGCATTGATTGACTCAAGTGCAGCAACTAGTGCAGTTAGACTCTCATACTGCCAAGACTTGTAGTTAAACATCAATCCCATAGAAGCCTATCTCATAGGATTGGGAGCTATGGAAACCCCTTGTTTGGGCGAGGTGGAACTTCCCATCTACCTTCAAGATGTTCCAATGAGAGTCAAAATGCTAGTGTGTCAAGATGAGGTCCTTACGGAACCACTTGTCTTAGGTCAAGATTGGATTTATGACCATGCAATCAACCTGAATCTCAGAAGTCAACTTCTTCAAGTTTGGGTACATGAACAATGCATTACATTAGAATTAGAGAACTACAGGCTCACAGATCATGGCACCACACACTCTCTTAGTTCCTCTAAGACTAATCTTCACGAGCAAGATGTTGTATGTGTCAAAAGCTCTATGATCCAGAAGGACTCAATCATGGAAGGATAGCCGCAAAGGCAAGCAAACCCTCCTCCTTTTTTGAAGAGTAAAGCATCCACAGTAGTTCAACCTTAGAAGCAAGCACAACAATTAAAGACAACTGCTATAGAAAATAGAAAGAAACCATTCAACAAGAAAGCAGTTTCAAGCATGAAGCAGATCTGGGTATGCAAAGGAGAGCAACCACCAACCTTGCCCCAACAAATCCCATCCAGGCAAGCCAACCAGGCCAGAAGACGAAGGAAGAAGCTCGGACAAGCTCGACCACAAGCTGTCTGACAAGTTTGGGTGCCTAAGAAATTAGCTGCAACTCAACAAGGACAATTACAAATATGGGTACCCAAGCAGGTCCTACATACACAACAATCTATGCTCTCCCACATAAGAAAAGTCTCAACAAAGAAGCCAAGGCCAGCCAAGGGTTTGAACCCAACTTCAAGACAAAAAGTAGACCAACTCACCTCTTCAACAAGAGTCAGAATACAATCATCAAGGATATGGGTTTGGAAGCCGAAAGCAGTAGCGACCCCTACAAAATCAAAGCACCAACCACAAGGGACACAACAGCCAAGAAACCAGCCAAGGATGAATAGGCCAAAGGTGCTCACTACACAGTCCCATATTGTTCTCAAATGGATCCCTATAAGGAGGAAGAATCAGTTGTCATCTCGAGATCCAATGGATACCCCCAAGATAGATGACATCAACAACCATAAATAACATCATAAGCCTCGACGTGCGAAAACCATGTGCTCCTTGGAAAACCCTATCTTTTGCACCATTCAGGTCATGCATTTCCAAAGTGTGCATTAATATAGGGCCACATTACATGGCCGTGCATAGACACAATTAAGAGTCCCATGCACAAGAGCACATTGACACATATAAACTATTTTTTTTTATACTAACCTTTGCCTTCTTGTTTTGTGACATTGTTTCACAAAGAGAGAGAGAGAGAGAGAGAGAGAAAGAACTTATTCCTAGGTTTGGATCATGGAACATGAATGAGTCATGCTTAGTTGAAGGTGGAACCATTGATTACTAGGCATTTATTAGTTTGGATAGAAGTGTGTCTCGGCTAGAAGATGATATTATTGATGCCTTATCTAGTAAATGTTAATCACTTGGCATGAACATAACATCCACAACTATTGTTTCCCCTTACCATGGAACGAGGGAAGAGCTTGAAGGTCCACAACTTGAGCGATGCTTAACTACTGTATGTACGAGAGCATCCAAGGAGATATCTGAATGGGTTAGTTCTGGTACCCGACAAATCCTTGTATGAATACTGGGTGAGAAGACTCCAGCTTATGGTGAGCTAAAGAGAATATGTGAAACTAAGCTTGGTGTAGTTACCCAATGTTGTTTGCCATGGAATATAAAGAAATTCAATTCTCAGTATTTGGCAAATGTTGCTTTGCAAAGACGAGACAGGACAAGGCACTCAAAAAAATTTCATCAGTGGACCATCAACATGGACATTCATCGGCAATGTTCCATCATAAATGTCGGGTGTACAACACAAAGAGATAAACATCGATCGACCATTCACCATGGTAAGTATCTTTACTCTAGCAACACCATAACTATGATAGATTAGGAAACCTCTTTGTCGGCATACCCTTGAGCACTTAGCTCAAGAACCCCAATTTTTGCACCATACTTCTTCCAATGCATTTTCCAAGTAAGCATACATAGGGATACATTACAAGGCCATGCACAAGGCACATATTTTACTCAACCCATGCATGAACACACTTACCCATCATTCATTATGGGTTACGAGTACTTGGCATGACTCCCATGAACATCACCTTTGGAAGATCTGGAGGCCAGCACAAGAATTGCAACTCAAGAAGGAACTATTTAGTAGAGAGAAAGGGCATGTCGACAAGTGACTACACCCTAAAAATCAAAAGCATACATGAGTTGCTTGCATCTATTGGTGTGAACATGGATGATGATAATAAGGTGGAAGTGTGCCTTTGTGGTTTAGGAGCTGCATATAAGCAATTCAAAACTTCTATATAGACGACGGAAAATATTTCAAATTTTCTTGATCTGGTATCCATGTTGATTATTGAAGAAAAGAATCTTGGTCAGGATTCAAACTCCCAAGGAAAACCTAGTTTCGAGAAGATATTCTATGTTGGTAGAGGAAGAGGCAGAGGTAGAGGCTTGAGAAGTCGAAGAGGACACAATAACCAAGACCAAGGTCAATAGTAGAGGACACAATAACCAAGACCAAGGTCAATAGTAGAATCATGTAGGAGTTAAAGGAAAATTTAGAGGAAAGGGAGCCAAAGAGGCCACAAAAAATTCCAAAGCAATGATTCAGATAATGATAGTAAAGGGTGCTAGAATTGTGGTAGACCTGGATACTTTGAATGTGATTGCAGGTTGAAGAATCAAAATCGAACAAGGAAACAAAACATTTATGCATCCACAAATGTAGATGATTCTAAGAAGTTGTTCATGGTCCTACATGACATGATGAATACAATGTCTATCGATGTTTCAAAATTGAATGGTAATGTCTGGAATGTTGATTCAGGTGCTTCATATCACATGACCAACCATGCAAAATGGTTTAGTAATTTTGTAAAAATTGCCAACTCTTGATATGTTGAAACAAGTAATGACACATCACACCCCATCGAGCATATAAAAAACAAACCATTGTCTATGGAGGATGGGAAGGTAGAACATCTTGCTAATATGCTACATGTTCCAAATATAACAAAGAATCTAGTTTCTATTGGATAAATGGTTGACTATGGATTACAAGTCATGTTCAATGCTCACGGCTTATATGTAGAAGAGTACAAACAAGATAGAAGATTGATTGCGAAAGGAAACAAAGTGGATAGAATGTTCACCTTAAAAGTAAAAATTCTTGAAATGAATGCAGCCATGTTTGCAAAAGGTGCAGGACTTACTACTCGTATAGAGATCTATCACAAAAAAAATTGGACATGCAAACTTGTAGACGTTGAAATACATGTTGTCCAACGAGATTGTCAATGGACTAAAAAATTTTAAAGTTGCAGAAATGCAAAAGGTATGTGCAGCATGTCAATGTGGTAAATAGTCAAGAGCATCATTTCTGCATGACAAGCATGTTAGTGAGAATGTGCTAGAAATAGTACATTTAGATGTTTGGGGTCCTGCAAAGACCACAAATATGGGTAGTTGCAGGTTTTATGTTACTTTCATTGATGACCATACATGAAAAGTATGGGTATATTTCATGAAAGAGAAGAGTGAGGTGTTCACTCACTTCTAGAATTTTAAGGCTATGGTAGAACAGTAGACACGGAAAGTATATTCAGACATTAAGGTCTGATGGAGGAGGTGAATACATGTCAAATGAGTTCAAAAAATTTCTTCAAAGTCATGGAGTTTGACATCAGGTTTCATGTAGCTACTCAGCACAATAGAATGGTGTTGCTAAACACAAAAATAGACATATTATAGAAATAGCAAGAGCTTTGATGGTCGAGAAGAATATGCATCATGGTTGTTTGGCAAAAGTTGCACATATTGTTGCATACATCATGAATAGAAATTCAATTGCTATTGTTCATAAATTTACACCTGAAAGAGAAGTTTGCACGCAAAAAGCCAAACTTATCATGTATGAAAGTATTTGGTTGTATTGCATATGTACATGTTCAAGATGAGATGAGGACGAAGCTTGATCCAAAATCAGAAAATGTATCTTCATTGGGTACCCCCTTGAGCAAAACAGATATAAATGTTATAAGCCACTCAAAGGAGAGGTGAAGGTAAGAAAAGATATGGTGTTTGATGAAATGTCAAGCTTCTAAGCATAGGCCAATTATGGAATTAATCTTGAACCAAATGTAAAGAAAATGCTAAAAATCAAGTGCAGAATCTCAAGTTTTTAGTGGACCAAATGCATCACCAAGCAATAGTTCCAACTCAAATCCATGTAGTGGAAGATTGCATGGAAATTTCACTCCAACAAATTCATCAACTACATTGAAGAAAGGTAAAGAAAAGATTTTTGTTGGTAGTAAAACATCTACATGGGTTTGAAGACATTGATGGAGACTCGTGGTTCAAAAAAGATCCTTGATGAGGAACTTGGATTGCCCTCTGTGAAGACTCCATGAGTTACAAAGGCACATGCAGATGATACAAGGATAAGTGACCCATGACCAAGAAGATCTTGGAGAATGCGGAATTAAGTGCAACGATTGACATATGACAGTTACATAGCTTGTCATTATGCCTACATGACAAAGGTAGAACAATATGTTGAACCCTCTTGCTTTTGAAGATGTAATCAAAAATGTAGATTGAGAAAAAGCTATGGATGAGGAGATAATTGTACTTTATGGAAACGATACATGGAAGCTAGTTCCATTTCTGCAAGAAAAGAAACTCGTAGTCTGCAAGTGGGTTAATAAGGTAAAGCACAATGGTGATGGTAGCATAAGCAAGTACAAAGTAGGATTGGTAGTAAAAGGATATGCATAAACATATGGCATTGATTATGAGGAAATGTTTAGCCCTGTAGCAAAAATTTCTATTGTCAAAACACTTGTTGCATTAGCTACAACAAAAGGATGGACTTTGCATTAGATGGATGTGAAGAATGCTCTCCTACATGGTGAGTTACAAGAAGAAGTGTATATAGACCAGCCACCAGGATATGAGGATTCAAAGCACCAAGAATATGTTGTAGGTTGCAAAAGGCTTTGCATGGGCTTAAACAAGCCCCTCATGTTTGGCATGCAAGGATTGCTAATTACTTAACCACCATTGGTTTTTCTATGTGTGATGTAGATCATTCACTTTATGCAATGAAGGGTAACGATGCCATCATGATTGTGGCTATTTATGTTGATGACTTGATTGTAGGTGGTGATAATGAAGAAGGCATTAAGGAGGTAAAGCAACTCCTTATGCAAGAACTTTACATGAAAGATCTTGGTGTGTTGCACTATTTCTTACGCATTGAAATTATACATACAAAAACAGGCATATGGATGTCCCAAAAGGAATATGCCTTGAGTATGTTGCAGAAATATGGTATGGATGATTGTAAGCTAGTTTCTATGCCATTAGATCATAATTTGAAGTTGGATACTACATCAGGTGAAGCATTGGAAAATGCTACTATGTATAGGAAAATTGTGGGAAGTTTGATATACCTCACAATTACAAGGCTTGATCTAAGCTACACTATTGGACTTGAAAGTCAATTTATGCAGGTTCCCAAGAAGCCACATTTAGATGCTCTCAGGTGCACTCTATGCTATGTGAGTGCTACTTTGGATTATGCATTGTTTTATGAAGGTAGTGTAGATTTGCAGGTTCATCGATACACTGATGCAGATTGGGCTGGTAGTGTTCCAAATAGAAGTTCTTCTAGTGTCTTTCTACTCTCACTTGGAAGTTCAACTATTATATGGATCAGTAAGATGCAACCCACTGTTGCTTTGTTGAGTACAGAGGCTCAGTATAGAGGTGCTGCAATGGTAGCATGTAAAGAATCTTGGTTAGAGAAGCTACTTGCAAATTTATCTATGGAAGTGCAAAAGCTTATCACCATCTATGTGGTTGTTGTTTTAGGAATGTACAAGAATGACCTTGTTTATGTGAGGATAGATGAGCAAGTTGTTGTTATTTTTACTAAAGCACTTGGAGTTGAGAAGTTGAAGAAGTTTTGGAAGACGCTTGGATTACTGGACATGACATTGAGCTTGAGGGGGAGTGTTGAGATATCAAGCTCAACATGTGATGATCCAAGATAACACATATCACTTTTCATTTCTCTTACATGTATAATGGTCACACTCATATATCTCAATGATACTTCATTGAGCTTTACTAGACTTATCTACCAAGAGTGATGGCATCTTTATTTTCTTGCCAACTCACTCATTCATCGACATTAGGATTTTCCTTATTTACTACTATTTATATATTGCACTTGTTGGATTGTTGTTGTAGGTCATTCTTGTACATTCCTTTTATGTAATAGAAGAAGAAGGAGATCATTCTTTCTTACCTCAAACTATGTGTGCTCTTCTTTGATTGTGAGAGTGTGTGTGTGAGCTCTCTTCCTTTTCTCCTTCCTCGTGGCAATACATATACATATACATATACATATACACATACATATACATCTACATATTCAAATATATAAACATATACATATACATATACATACACATATACATATACATATACATATACATATACATATACATATACATATACATATACATGTACATATACATATACATATACATGTACATGTACATATACATATACATATACATGTACATATACATATACATATACATATACATATACATGTACATATACATATACATATACATATACATATACATATACATATACATATACATATACATATACATGTACATATACATATACATATACATATACATATACATGTACATGTACATATACATATACATATATGTATACATATACATATACATATACATATACATATACATATACATATACATATACATATACATATACATGTACATATACATATACATATACTTATGCATATACATATACATATACGTATACCTATACCTATACAGATACATATACATATACATATATGTATACATATATGTATACATATACATATACATATACATATACAATTACACATACATATACATATACATATACTTAAGCATATACATATGAATATACATATACATATTCATATAGATATGCATATACATATACATATACATATACATATACATATTCATATACATATACATATACATATACACGTGCATACACACACACACACACTATATATATATATATATATATATATATATATATATATATATATATATATATATATATATATATATATATATATATATATATATATATATATATATATATATATATATATATATATATATATATATAAATACACTACAAGAAGTGACCTCTATACTGACAATTGATGCAACACAATTTTGTCACTTCATGATTTCGTGTTCCGTCACATAGAGCATCAGTGGCACATAGTCAATTAATCGATGCCAACATTGATGCTTCTTATCATGCTAATGCATTGAGCATGATATATGGCTAATTATTATAACTACAATTTTCATTGTTTTGTTTTCATAAATTAACATACTCATAGATACACTTTCACATGCACATACGAGTTATACATGCACATGCATGCACAAAAAAATACACACATCCTTAACCACATACATATGCACATGTACATACACACATATAAACACACATATGTATACACATACACATACACATGCCCATCCACAGACATACATATCATATGTTGGCCTACAAGCAAGGAAGAGACAGAGTAGTCAAGTACAATCTGACATAGAAGAGGCCGAATCATTTTTTTATAACTTATTTTTTGTTAAAACTGATTTTCATCACTGCACATAAATTTTAAATTCCATTTTTGGTAGAATAGACTCCATTATGTCCAAGTAAAGGAGTCCTTGATCTTGAGGAATTAGTACAAGTACTTGCATACCAATTTTCATAATTTTTAGACTCCATTTGGGCCTTCAACTAAGACCTAGAACATAATTTTTAACTAGGCCGGACACTAGGTGTGGATTGGGAAAAAGCTAGTCAAACAACTATTAAAAGAGATAGAGAGCTCATTTTTGAGGTTGGCTTGTTAGTGAATTGAGCTTGTGTAAGAGACTTTTTGAGTAATACAAAGAACTCCATTGTTCTTTTCTTTGTTCTCGCCTTGTGTGTGTGTGTATGTGTGTGCATGCTTGTGTGCTTCTCACTCATGCACTTGTGCCATCACTTGATCATAGTCTTCATACTAGTCCTCACATCTCCACGGATTAACAATTATGAGGTGGATCTCCTCACGTTGGTACTTTCCATTGTGTTAAAATGACACCAAATTTGGCACCGTTTCCGGGAAGAGAGCTTCGAGAACGAGGGTGTGATGGTAAGATCTAGAGTTGTGACATTGGAATCATAGGTAAGGTCTATCCTTTTCTTCATTTTTCATCATTTTTTCTTGTGTTCTACATCACTATCATCACCATCATCATCCTCACCACCTCCAGCTCCATCTCCACCTTCTCAAAAATTTCAGTTTTGGTCATATTCCCCTCCCCACCTCATTTCACTTGTGAGAGAGAGAGCTTGCATGCATTATATTTTCATGTGTTCGTGAGCATTTCTTGCAGGTTTTAGCTACATCACCACCTCCAATAGCTTGTGCAAGTACAACAGAACTCCACACAGGCCTGAACACGATGACCTCTCTCTATCGCGACAAACAGAGAAAGTTAGTATTTTGTGTTTGCATGCATGGCATGATAACCTACACCATTAGAGCACTCCAAATCATTAGAAAGATCTAAAAAATTTGTGTTTTTTATGTCTATCACGACAGACAAGATCTATTGTGACAAACACCGTCTATTGTGAGAAACACCATCTATCGCGACAAACAGACCCCCATGATAGACCCCATCTATTGTGATAGACCAAAATCCTGACAAATGACAGACACTGTCTATTGCGACAGATACCTATCTATCACGACAGGTAGACCCCCAGGATAGACCCTGTCTATCGTGAGAGACCAAAAGCACGATAGATGATAGACATCATCTATCAGGACAGACACTGTAGCTCAGTGATGAGTAGCACCTCCTTTAATGTCAATCCGGGAAGACGTGAGGATGGTATGAAGACCTCGAGCAAGTGGAGGCACAAGTGCGTGAGTGAGAAGCACACAAGCATGCACACACATACACACACACGCGCACACACGGCAAGACAAAGAGTGAGAAGCAATGGAGTTCTTAGATTACTTTCAAAAAGCTCTTACAAGTTTGTTTCAATTACAATCTAACCCAAAAATGAGCTCTCTAGCTCTTTTTATAGTTTTCGACTAGGTTTTGGCCCTGTCCAGACCTAGTGTCCGGCCTAGTTAAAAATTAGGTCCCAGGGCCAATTTGAGGGCTTAAACGGAGTCTAAAAAATACGAAAATTGATACGTAGGTACTTCTAAGGCTCCTCAAGCTCAAGGACTCCTTGGCTTGCACAAAATGGAGCTACAAAAATATGAAATGGTATTTACAATGATTGTTAGTGATAAGAATCACTGTTATAAAGATGTTGATTTGCAAAAATTTGAAGGGCCTATCTACCAGATTTGCGTCGACTGCTTTGTCTACTTACTCCTTCACCTCGCTCTGACTCTCTCCGCTGGCTTCCTTGTCTAGTCATTCCTTGGGTGCCCATACTGCTCTCAACACCCCCCCCTCTCTCGCGTCTGTCGTCCCTGACAGACCCTTGTTGCTGGGAGTGTTGGATGTAATATTCCACGACCTGAGTGGCAAGCTGATGTTCTTGTATGCGTAGTCCTCTGGCCAAATCTGTCATCATACGATCCCAATCAATTGGTCCTAGAATGTCCGGATGTGGCAGACGTAACTGATCTGCATGGATCGCTTGTTCTACTGCGAATAGGTGTAGCAAATGTGTGGGTCTGGGAATGAAAATTTCCGAATGATATTCCCAGAACCCCGTAGAGAACATTTCCTCAAATGTCTGCTTGAAGCATGCAGGTAGGTACTTTATTCGTGCATGCCAAGCAAAGATTATAGTGACCGAGGGGGTCTGGCTCATGTCGTAGACTAAATCCTTGTTACCTTGAGAGAATCCAGGGGCAGAGATGTATGGAGCTTGTATATTCCAAAAGGTTTTGAAGACAATGGTCATGAGCTCGAATATCTTCATACACATTTTCGCTTCTATGTCGGGTACATTATTTAGACGTGTAGACCAGTGCCGAATTGTTGATATCATGTAGGCTACGGTTGGGGTCCCTCGAGGTGGAGCAAAATATGGATAGTTAACCCAAGCCGAGCATTCTTTATTGTTGCGTACCTTGATTGCAAGTGCTTGCCAGGATCTGCGACGTACCACTAGGCAATAGCATGGATTATACTTGATATATAGTGGCATGGTTGCCCAGGTGCTCATCATCTCTGGGTAATCGGTTAGTAGACGTGCACGCCAATTAGGTTGGAAGATCGAGCCAGCACGTGCATCTGTCGGTAAATCCCCTAGCTCAAATTGAGTGGCGAATGTGGGCTCCTTCCCTGTATGTCTCTTGACTTCTGCATTATAATCATGTAGCAAGACAAAATACGGCATGTATTGCGACTCTGATGTTGCGATTAACCGTTGATGGGATAGATTTTGAAAGTAAGAAGACCGAAGGACAGTTTCTTCCAGATTTGTGAGAGATTGCATTTGCACGGCCACATGATCATCATGTGTCTTACCCACTTTCTCGACCCTTTTGACCCAATCTGGAACTTGAATTTCTAAAGTGTCTTGTCCTTCCTCTGTAGTTCGACCACTGGGTGTCGGCATCGGCTCATATGGCTCCTCATAGCTGTCATCGACGGGGATTTCCACTACTGTTTCAGGTTCTGGTTCTTCAATGGGCGAGGGTGGCCTTTCATATGGTAAGAGGCGTGCTTGGAGTTCTGCCACCTGTTTCCGGAGGGTCTCTACTTCTTCTGCAGAGTGTTGCAAGATTGCCGGCTCCTGTTGAGCTGTGGGAACACTGGCTATCTGTTTCTTTAGATCTGCACATTCAGTCTCTAACTTTTCATATGACTCCAAGAAATTTGCATGCTCCTCAAGTAAGATGCGAATGTCTTCCGATGGGACTGCTCTATATCTGGTAGGGCTAATGGTTGCTCCTACAGTTCCTTCCATAGCCGCTTCAAAGTTGTCTTGGTTTTGTTGTTGAAGTCTCTTGTTCTCTTCTAGTGCTGCTGCCATATGCTTCCTTAATAGCCCAATGTTGCGTCTGAGTGTAGCATTAGATATCATTTGCGCTTGGAGCACTGTTTCTAATTCCTTGACTGCTTGGTCATCCACTGTTGATGTCTTTGATTCCAGTTCGGAGTGAGCCTGCTGTAAGGTGGTATGCTCGGTTAGGAGCGTTTGGTAGTCAGCTTCAAGAGTGGTGACCCTAGCTTGCAGACGTTGAGATTCTGCCTGGAGGGCCGTAGTGCGTTCTTCCAATTGATGGTATTCTTGTTGTAGTTGATGTGCACACTAAAGTAAGGTGTTGAACGTGCTATTTACATTATGAGATGCAAGGGGAAAAGTTTGAAGTGCAGGGGAGGTGGGATTGGGTAGGGGGTAGTGAATGCTGTGTGTGCCAATGATGTGAGTGGTGAGGTGGGGGGTAAGGGAGGGGGAGATGGTGGAATCGTGGGGAGAGGTGTTGTGGTTGGTGAAATGTCCATTGGGTCAGACAAAGTGGTGTGTACAGGGGCTACCATGTAGGTGGGTATGGTAGGTGAAGTGAGTGTGGTGTTCGTGTAAATTGATGTCGTTGCAAACATCGAGGAAATGTGCCTCTGAAACATTGGAGAGCGGATGAACTGCTCCGCAAAGGACGGGTATTGGGGTGGTGAGGTCAGGTTGAAAGAGAGGTAGGGGCCAGAAGGGAAGTGAGGGTCATGGAATGGAGGTACCGGTAGTGGGGAATAGGCTGGGAAACACAGGGTGCCTTCGGTGGGTGCTGGGTTTCCAACTACACTTGGAATTATGGGATGGCCAGTTATGGGTTCGGAGGATAGAAGGGATGAAGTGTACAAGGGATTGGTGACGAAGGAGAAAAGGGTGTCTTGTGAGGTGGGTTCTCGAAATGAGAATGATGTGAATGAGGATGGGTTATAAGTGAAGGCAGAGGTGATGACTGTCGTTTCTTCCATGGTGGGAGGTGGCGGTGGGGGTGGAGAAGGTGGTGATGGAGGATGCTGGGGTGAGATGGGTGATGTCTGAACGAAGGTTTCGGCAGAGAGGTCAGTGGTGGTTGTGGGTGTAGCTGTTGTTTCAATGGGTACTTCTTGTTCTGTGACGGGTATCCAGATAGTCTTACCTGCTCGTGGTAATGTGTCAACTCTGCGTTTGTCATACCTCACGGACTGGTGGACTGCAGTGTGGACAGCCTCTGGAACTCCTAAAGATTCTGACACTAATTTGAGGGTGTCAATGAAATGTTGGTCCACCCCCTCATCTGATAGCATTTCTTGCATCAAAGCTTGACCTGATACAAGAGAGAGTTGATGCCTTTCTTGTACTGCTTTGATTGTGTCGTATAACCTTTGTAGTTGAGCTGTATATGCTGGTGTGCCTATAAGTTCAGGCACTTCTTGTTGCTCCTCTTGATGCTCTTGATCATAATCCTCCTCATCTTCCTCCTGTTCTTCATCTCCGTCATCCTCTTCATCCACTTCAACTGGGGTGACGGGTGCTTGGGAGGTTGTGGTCTGCGTTTGCACGTTTTCCGCTTGTTGTGCCTCTTCTGCCTCCAGCTCTACATCTTGTAATAATTGTTCGAAATCTTCATTAGTGAGTTCTTCCAAAGGTGCACCACTGGGAAATTCAAGATCGGTTGGGATAGGAGGGAATATCAAGGTGGAACCATCGGTGCTGCGCCTTGGAAGTCGGAGTGTGAATGGTCGGACTCTTCGAGGTGGAGGGGTAACATCTGGTGTTAGGGTGGCTCCACGTGGTTGAGCACATGGGACTTGGACAGTGCCTCTCATCTTCTTAGAAGGGGGTCCAGTGGATGTCTTGCCTCTAAACTGCTCTACACGATTCCACATTAGGGCCCGTTGAATAGGGATGTCATAAGCCAAACACCTATAAATGATTCTCGTCAGAGCACAACAACCATATAAAACCTGTTTCCGCGGCCATCGTTTGTGCGCAAGGTGTATCTGATCAATTATCCAGTGAGGTAAGTTGATGGTGAGGCTCTGTGTCTCTGCCAGATACAAACTAAACCAAATCTTTTTGGGCGGCATGGTGAATCTATCTTGTGCCGGGAAAGCAAAGTGTTGCATGCACATGCGAAGGTGTATTGCAATATTAGGCGTCATGGACACCATGTCCTTGAGTTTGGTGAGACTTCGATTCTTCATGTAATCCGGTACTAGGGTTTCCTTCTCTGTAGGAATATGCATTCCGCGCATATCTAGAGCCTCTCTCACCAAGTTGTTTGATAGCCTGAACCTCTTGAGCTCATTCCCCTTTGTCAGAGATGGAATCACAAATGAGCTTGCACCTTTTGGGTTCTGGTTTGGAGTCAAGGTGTTGATGAGATAGTAGCATCGCATGAAGTCAGGCTTTGGGAGCCGTGCACTGAAATATGCATTCAATCCTGCCTTTTCCCATATCGAACGTAGACCTTCTGCATTTTGTAATTTCTCGAATTCTCTTGTAAAGAAATGGTATCTGCCTTGCTTCCCATTGAAGTCCAACTCTGATTCCCATAGGTACGTTCCCTCACCCAAGGGTCCTGCCACCTCAGTAAACCAGTGGGAAGTCTTTCCTACGGGCATGGTGTGGCCACGCGGAGGGTCCGCAATAGGTATGATTTTGATGGCCTGCAATTCTTCTGGTCTTTCATTTGTCTCAGGCAAAACGGGTAAACTGTCTAAGTCCACCACTTGCGGGCTTGTTTCTGTGTGAGAGCTAGTTCCTGCTGCCTCAGCCATGTTGAAAACTTCGCAGCTGGTTCTGTGAGAATATATGAATAAATGTTAAAATTTGCAATGGACACAAAAATGACACAGTGTCCCCTGTTACCACATTAACCTAAAGTTCGGGAGAGGTTAGGGGTTAATAAGTGCTCGATGCTAGTGTGTGTAGTTAGAAATTGGGTAGACCTACGAGCTAAGCGGAATGATGTGATGTGACAGTGAAGTAGTTAGTAGGTGGACATGGATTTACAATTGGGGTCCGGGGGTTTATTACAAGTTTTAGGTTGCCAAATGCAACGGATAGGTTTTGAGTTTGACTTTGTGGAGGCTGTGGAAGGTGTGATAGGGTATTTACTTGAAAAAGGGGGCTGTTTAAGGACCCATCTACGAGTGAGTATGTGCATGCTTCTAGGTGGCAGTGTGTTCGAGTATATCAGACAAGGTTGGGTGGCGGCTGCTTGAGCGAGTGAACCCTGTTGTGTATGATGTGAATTGTGTGGGGTTATTTGAGCCCTCAAGCAAGCCTTAGGCACCCAAATTTGTCTTGATTGTGGGTTAGCCTTCATCGACTTCTTGGGTACCCAAATGGACTTCACTTTCTCAACAGAGGTTTTAGGAGTCCTCTTATTAGCATCAAGTCGTTGATTACTAATAGGAAGTTGAGACCGTTGTTGCGACTTAGTTACGGTCGGCAGCTCGTCTTTCCGCACCCACATTTGTTTCATTGGCTGAGTTGTTCTGCTTCGCGCGTTCTTTTGGTCTCTTGCCTAGAGAGTCTTCAATGATTGATCTGCCCTTAGTTGCTGCCTCCTTCTGGCCTTTGGAAAAGAAGAGAGTTCCATTGTGGTTCTGACTCCTTCTTTGAGATCTTCATTCTTCTGCATCACATAGCCTTGGACAAGAACAGCATGGTCAACTTCATGTGCACCCCTGGAGGGACCAGGAGTCCGTGTCTTTTCTAGTTCCTTGAGTGCTCCATTATTTAACTCAATTGTAATTCTAGTCTGATTCACCCATACCTGAAGAAGTCCACTTCTTAGGTTTAGGATGACTGCTTGGTCATAGATCCAGTCTTGACCCAAGACAAGGGGTTCAGTGAGGTCCTCATCTTGACACACTAGTACTTTAACTGTCATTGCCTCATCATGAATATAGAGGGGAAGTTCCACCTCGCCCATGCAAGGGGTTTCCACGCCTCCCAATCCTATGAGATATGCTTCCACAGGATTGACAGTTAATTGCAACTCTTGACAGTGAGACAATTTAATAGCACTAGTGGCTGCACCTGAGTCAATCAAGGCTCTTACAGTCCTTGCACTCTTTCCTTGTCCTATATCTAAGGTTATGAAAGGACGTCGATCAGTTATCCTATGTGAGCTAACACCTGAAACTTCACACATAGCCACGGGATATCCTGGATCTACATATGCATCTGGCACAGGTTGCTCTCTACCTTGTCTTCTTAATTTCATTCTCCGTATGCGCTCTAGGGCTTCTGCTTGAGCTTCTTCTCGAATTCGTTTTTCCTCCTCTTTATGTTGCTTAGCAGTATTGAGTCGACTTAGCATTTCCTCCGTGAGGGGTTCCTGATACAACTTGACTCTGCATCCGCTAATATAGTTTGGGAGAACATCACCCTCTAAAGTGGCTAGTTGTACTGCTCCACTCGTGGAGATCCTATTGATTATCATAGGTCCGTAGCCTCTCTTTTCTAGCTTCCTTGCGTGTTGTTTCAATGTGTAGACTAAAACTAGATCTCCTGCTTTCAAGCCCTTATCCTTCACATGGGCATCAAAGTATGCCTTCTGTCTCTTCTTAGCTGCATATATCCCTGCAGCTGCTCTCAGTCTTGTTTCTCCTAATCGTTCAAGGTCAAAAAGTCTAGAGGAGAGTTCATGACCCGTCCATTCGTGCTCTTGTGCCACTTTCAATGTAGGTATCAAAAAGTCTAAAGGTAGCATAGCATTTTGACCAAACACCATTTGAAAGGGAGTGGCTTGGAGTACCATTTTGTAGGCAACTCGGTATGCCCAAACAGCATGGTGTAGCTGTTTGTCCCAATCAGAGCGTTTATTGTTCACTAATTTCGTCAATACATTGCATAAGATCTTGTTGGTGCTCTCAGCCTGGCCATTTGCTTGAGGGTGATAGGGAGCAGACTTCTTATGTATTACCAAGAATTCTTGGAGCAGATTTTAAATCACTTCATTCAAGAAGTGAGTGCCTCTATCACTAACTAGCTCTATGGGTAGCCCGTATCTAGTGAACACATTCTCAAATAAAAACTTAGTTGTTGTTTGAGCATCGTTCTTCGTTGTGGCTTTTACCTCTACCCACTTAGTTAGATAGTCTGTTGCAACAATGATGTATTCTGCATGAGAACCCTTAGCTGGGGGATTAATAGGACCTACGAAGTCTATTCCCCACTTAGAGAATGCACGTCCACCCATCATAGGTTTCACTGGCATCTCATCTTTGCGTATAGGATACTGAGTTCGCTGACAGACATCACACCGTTTCACATAGGTATGTGTATCCATGTGAAGGGTCGGCCACCAGAAGCCCGCAAATAGTATTGCCTTGATCACCCAATCCGGTCCAAAGTGTCCTCCTGCTACACCTTGGTGAGCAGTGTCCAAGATCTTGAGATACTCACTCTCATGGACACATAGTCTCAGGTAACCATCTTTACCACGTTTGTATAGATTATCACCAATAAGTGAGTAATCCTGGGCTTCTTGTTCTAAACTCCTTTTCCTCGCCAGAGTCATGTGTGGAGGGAATGTTTTCGTCCTTAGGAAGGATACTAGTGGTTCACTCCAATCTGGCACTATGGACACTTGATAAAGAGTGGCATGTTCCACAGGTGGTTTAGTGCAGCAGATTGGGCATTCCTTGCACAACCTTTGGACATCAGCTTCCATAGTTGGCCAATGTACTCCGAGTCTCCTTAGTGTCTGTAAGGTTCGTTGCTTTGAGTAGTGTTGCTCTAACGCACCTACATGTGCTAAATGCAACCATTTATTGTACTCGTCCTCTTCCACACAACAAGCCAAGATTCCTTGATCTGTGTGCTTGTACATACTTCCTGCCATGATGTGATACTTTTGGGCTTTTACTACCTCTCTATCCTTCGTGTTTATTACTGGATGGTTAGGTCCGTATGTCAATACTGGCACTAATGGCTTAGCCCACTACGGTACCACTTCCAAGTTAAACAAGTAAGCATCAGGAAGGTCATCTGATACTCCTTGTGGGGCTTCTCCAGATGTGAGCCTAGAAAGATGATCAGCTCTCAAATGAGTCCTCCCTTTCCTTACCACAACCTCGAAATCATATTCCATTAGTAAGAGAAACCATCTTACTAATCTTCCTGTATTGCATGGCTTGTTTACGAGGTATAGCAATGCCTGATGGTCAGTAAAAAATTTAAACTTATTTGCAAGCAAATAATGTCTAAACTTTTTAACTGCATATATCATGCCTAAGCCTTCTCTCTCAGTAGTGGTATAATTTCGTTCAGCTGCATTCAATTGTCTACTGGCATACTAGGCAATTGGAAGATCCATATTACCTTCACCCGTAGGTTGTGCGAGTACACATCCAATAGCATAATTGGATGCATCCACGTGAACATGGAATGGCTTGTTCCAATCTGGTGTGGTCAAGATTGGTGCTGAACATAATCTTCGTTTAAGCTCCTAGAAGGAGTTCTCACATTCATCAGTCCACTCAAAGCTAGTCAGAAGTCCGTACATGGGCTTTGCAATGACGGCATACATGTGAATGAACCGTCGGTAGTAACCACAATGCCCCATGAAAGCTTGTACTTCCTTGACATTCCTTGGCCTAGGTAGCTGTGCTATGGCTCTCACTTTCTCTTCGTCGGTGGATATGCCATTTTTTGACACTATGTGTCCTAGAATCTTGCCTTGCCTGACCATAAAAACGCATTTTTCTGGGTTTAGGCAGACTTGATATTCTCTACATTTGTCAAAGATTTGTCTGAGTTCAGGAATGTGGGTTTGTCTAATGTTGGAATGAGCACAAAGATCATCAACATAGACTTCCAAGTTCTTCCTCAGGAACTCCTTAAATACATGGCACATTAGTCTCTGAAAGGTAGCTGGTGCATTGGTAAGCCCGAATGGCATTACACGAAAGGCAAATATACCCCACTCTGTGGCAAAAGCCGTCTTATGCTGATCTTCTGGAGCTATGGCTACTTGATTGTAGCCCGAAAATCCATCAAGGAAGCTATACACTTCCTTGCCTGCCACTCTTTCTAAGAGATGTTCTGTGATGGGAAGTGGATAGTTATCTCGGATTGTGGCTGCATTGACCTTCTTTAAGTTAATGCATACACGTAATTTACCATTCTTTTTGGGCACCACTACAATGGGGGATACCCATTCAGTGTGCTCAATTTCATAGATAAATCCAGCTTCAACCAGTCTATCTATCTCCTCTTTAATCTTGGCAGCGTAATTATCATTATATGTATAGGGCTTTTGCTTAGAAGGTTTAGCATCTGAGGTCATGGGGATAGTGTGTGAGCATATGTCAGGGTCAACACCTTTCAAATCCTTGTAGCTCCAAGCAAATACATCTCTGTATTCTCTTAGCAAGGCTATTAACGCATGCTCTTCTTCTTCTGTTAGGTCATGGCCTATGTACGTGCATCTCTCCTCTCCTTCTTCTAGGGCCACTACTATTTTCTTGGTGGTTTCTTTGTTATCATAGGCCTCTCCTGATTGTGCCTCTCATTTAGGCATTCTTATCATGACTCTCCTGTCGTCTATCTCATACTTCTTAAAATTTTCCGGGACTTCAAACAAAGATTCTTCCTCTTCTGGTGAGACTTCTCTCTTCTTTCGTTTCTTTCCTTCTTCCTTTGGGGTCACATGTGTGGCTAATCTTACATCATTGGTAAGCTCTCTTGCCTCTGGGGTTGAAATTCTACTTCATGGAAGTATTCTTCATCTGATGCAAATGGTGGGTCCATAATGATTGACTCTAGATCGGAGTCACTTGCATCCTCAAATGCATCAGGGCTAGGTTCGCATTCTTCTAGAACTGCCTCTCCCATGATTGGCTCTATGGAGAAGACTGAAATGTCATAGCCATCCTCATCACAGTGAGGTGTCCATTGTTCCTCATTGATGGGTACATCCATGGTTGCTAAAATTTCTGCCCAGCCGTGAGGTTCAAATTCTTCGTCTGGAAAAACTACAGGTGCATAGGCTGGGTCTTGGATTGATCTATGGGTTTCTTTTGCACCTACCTCTCTGGCTTTTTCTCTCTTCTCTTCGTCTACTGCTACTTTGCACATCCATAAGTGGGTGTCTTCATGCATCCAAGAGGATCCTGACCCAATGGAATGCACTGATTCTGTATCATCTTTCGCTCTATGGATGGGATTCCATTGGATAGGAGGTACATCTCTATGAGAGTAATCTTTGAGATTTACTTTGGTTGTAACACCTAAGTGTTGCAAATACAAGGAGTTGGTTCCCCAGTCCTGTACCACTTGCAACTGTCGCATAAATGGTCTTCCCAAAATCATCTCATAGGCATGATTTTTGTTGAAGTCACATATAGCAAATGTATGCTCAAACTCGACACCACAAGTGGTGAGAGTTATTCCTTCTAGCAATCCAAAGGGTCTCTCAATATGACCATCGGCCATCTGCAATTTCATTCTCGTTGGCCTGAGTGCTGGCTTGCCCCAACGCTTCCACAGGGAAGTGGTGGCAATTGCAACTCCTGCACCTGAGTCCAAAATTGCCTTGGTGGTGTACTCCTGGTAGGTAATGGGAAGATAGGTGTTCCCTTCTTCACCTTCACACATATCTCCTATCTTATCCAAGGGTATCTTTGGCACCGTCCTATGTGATCCTACCTGGGAATGAGGTTTCACTATCGCTGGTACTTGTTTGGCGACATGTTTCCATAATTCAGGTCTAACCTTGAGTAGCTCTTCTAACTTTAGATTGCACTGCACTTTAGTGTTTTTCACTACCTCTGTGTTCCTAGGTAAGACTGAGTCCTCATTTCGCACCATGACCGTGGGTGCTCTCATACAAGTAGACTTAGCTTCCCATGGGCCTGTGAAGTGGGGTAATTCTTGTAGAGAGTTAGACTCAAAGTCTAGTCTGTCCTGAGAGTGGGTGCTCTCCTGCTCCTCATAAATGGATGGGATGTCTTGTGGGAATTGGTCACGTGCATCATCCACAAGTTCAATAGGAGGAGGGACTTCACTCTCTTTAGCCCATTTGTCTTCTTGAATCTCGCGTAGGAATTCTGGTGTGAACCGATTCATAGACGACGATGTGTCTGGCTCCGTAGAGTTAGGCACATAGGCTTCAGGCACATAGGCTTCCTGAGCAGGAATGCTTAATCTTTCACTTGCCTTGTCCTTGTGTTGAGAGGCGGGTTCCTTTTTTGATTGTGCAATCAGCTTCTCTATTCTTTCTAATAGTCCATCAAAGTGCAACTGTGTCTTCGCTGAGCTAGAGATGTTAAATAGGCGACTGGCCTCAAACATGGTCTGAGCCAATTCCACCATCTTAGCACAAATTTTGGTTCGTTCTAACTCTAGTTCTGCTCTTGGGTAACACTTTTTATGATCAGTTACATTTGGCCCTTCTTGGATTCTGGCCTGATATGCTTTAAGCATCATATTAAGGTCTTCGGGAGTGGGATCAGCTAATACTGATCCTGCTTGGGGTGGTGGGTGGGTTACGTAGGGTGTATTAGCGGGTGGAGGGATGGAGGGTGATGGGGATGGTAGCGGTGGGAATGTGTGAGAGTGCGGTTGGGATGTGATCTCTATGATTTTGGCCTTGGTTTCTCGTAGACTTTCCTCAAGTTCACTCATCTTCTTTGCCCATTGCCTTTTCATACGTTCACAGCTATCTCTCCAAGCTCTTGTCCTCTTCTTTTTCATGCTCTCGGTTTCACTAGCCTCTCGGTTCTTATCCTAGTTTACCCCTTGGTTCTGTTGCAATGCCTGAGCTCTAGTGATCACTTGCACGGGTGTAGTGGAAGTGACACTTCCTGTGGAATCTACCACTAACCCAATAACGTTAATAGGAGTAATTTTTGGCATATTAATAGGATTCCTAGGGCAGTCTCGTAAGAGATGTTCCTTTCCACAATCTTGGCAAAAATCGTGGATCGTTACTGACTGGGGTTGTGTCGGTGGAGGCACAGGGCAATCACGAATGAGATGATCTCCTTGACATCTGTAGCATGGTCCTCTAGGGAATGGAGGTCTTACCTGCCTAAGTTGAGGCCTAGGATTGGGGTTTGTATACATGAGGCTTGTGTGATCTGACTCCCAACTAGGTTCACTCGGTTCTTCACTATAGTAGGACTCACCATGTTCAGGAGATTGCATGTAGTAAGCATGGGGACTATCAACATGTGTAGAATCAAAGCTATGGTCACTGGGATCACTTTCTGAAAGCACTGGTGTTACAGGGACTATAGCTCTATTCACGTTTTCTTCTGCAACAACATACTTTACCGGAATCACATTAGCTGGAGCTGGGGGTTGTTGTGCTAGCACAGGCTGAGGCCTTTGTTGGTTTTGATAGGATTGGTAGGTTTGTTGAGGCCTAGCATACTGCTGAGGTGGGTACTGGTTCTGGTATCTTCCTTGTTGAGGGTATGGCTGTGGGTACGTCTGCCTAACAGTTTGCTTATTGTAGGGGCAATCTTGCGCGGTGTGATTGGTGTACCTTCGTTCTATGGTGCAGTACTGGCTACTAGGATTAACTTGGGGTTGAGCCATAATGGGACATACATTCGCCATGTGGTCGCCACCACAAGTATAGCACCTCTTCACAGGGGCAAACCTTGGGATTTGTTTGTTAGTGACACCTAATTTTTGAGCTACTTTCTCTGCCAGTTCCTCGATTGATGTGGATTGCGTGGAAGAGAGGTTAGAGGCACTATCTGAATCTTTGTATATCTTGGAAAGCTCTAACTCCTCCCCTAGGTTATCCTCAATGTCAATACACATGCGCACACACTCTTCTATGGTCCTAGGGTCCTTCAAGTACACATAAGATCTCAATTTAGTACTTAGCAATCCATCCAGGAATAAAGCCACTTGCTTAGCTGGTGTGGGTAGCTCCGAAACGGGGCATCTTTCTAAGTATTGCCTAAATCTTCTTCCTGCAAGTCTCACGGTTTCTTGAGGGGTTTGCTTGAAGCTGTGAATCAGCGAGGAGGTATTGTGCCTTACGCCACTCTTAGAGAATTCAATAATGAAAGCCTCTAGGAGTTGGTCTATGCTCCTGAAATGCCTCTCATTTAGTGGCTGAAACCATGTCAGGGCAGTGTTCCTAAGGGTCAGACCAAAGGCATTGTACTGCGTGAATAGATCCTCCACTTGTTCAGCTCTCAGGACTTGCCTAAACTCAGCCACATGATCGTATGGATCTCCAGTGCCATCCAAGTAGTTCTTCATGGACTTAACTAGCTGAGTCGGTCTCAAAGTCCTTGTGTGCTCTCTAGGTCGTGGTAGAGGGAACTCATCCGCATTTCTTTGATTCCTGTGAGCTCTAAGTATCTCAGGTTCTACTCTATTTGTTTCCGTCCTCGTTCTTTCTCTACCCACTGGGTTGGCAAAGCTTACTTCTGGTCTATCTCTACTTCTGTCTCTTTGCATTCCATGAGCTTGGGATGTTCCAGCTCCAGGGTGACCATAGGATACATTCGATCTTGGTTGGGGGAAAACGAATTCACCCTTCCAAGTGTAAGCATGCCTATCATTTTCTCTCACCACAAAGATCCTCTCCGAAGCGTGATCTAAGTAGGTCACTCTACCTGGTCTATCAGGATCCTTAAACTCATAGATCATGATTGTTCCTATATCAATTGGCCAATCAGGTTTGTACCTCCAAAAGGCTTCGTCAGTCTCTCGATTGAGGAGCAAATCTATGCTCTTATTATCCTGGGGAATCCACTCCGGTGTGATAATCCTAGTGAGAACCGATTTACCTCGAGGGGTTCTAGGTTATGCACCCATGTTTCCTTGCTCCAGGTCACCTAAGTCTGCTTCGGGGATCACATTTCCGAATTCGTCCGTCCTATCTGGGTGACTGGTGACTACGTATATGGTTCCTTCTTTGTCCAAGTATGCTCCATTTTCAAACTTGACAGCTGGGTGCTCTAATCCAATGGATTGATCAGCATTCTTAATCTGTACCACAGATCTTCCTAGGCTGTCCTCATAGATGCTGGCACCTAATCGGTTGGTCCTAAGGTATTCCAACTGCGTTTTGTAAGGGCCTTCTACCCTGTGCAAGTATGGCACTCCTGAACTGCCTGTAGGTCTCTCCATACCTTGAGACATCTCGGATTCACTAGTCTCAGAACTTGGGTAGTATGAGTGGTGGCTCAACTGCTGGGCCCACGACCTAGCAGTGTGGTCGACACTAGCCTCTGAAGACCTAAGGCTTTGTCTATCCCTTACTAGATGTCGTCCTGATCTAAGGTTCATATGCCTATTTAAGTAGCCCAATTTTTTGCCCAGAGTACAACCTCGTTGCCGATCAATTGGTATCAGTCACTTGATTCTTTTTTAGTGTGTTATCATGTTTATGATCTTGTCTGATATTGCGTCGTCAGGAATACTTGAATAGTTTTCGTACTTGGAGTTGATCGTTCCACGTTAGGTTCTTTTCCTTTATGTTATTGACAGTACAGAGATTAGGTTTTTAACTTGAACTTGAGTTTTTAGGTAGTCTTCAACTTGATAACTGCCTATCGTCGCCCTGACTTACTTCTAGCACTATTCGTACTTAACCTGAGCTAGAAAATGACAGAGGGAGTTGAGAGTATTCCAACCTTGAGTTCCTTTCCTTGTGTTGATGCCCTAGTATGCTCAAGACGTGTGTTCCCAAGCCTGCACTTACACTTGCTTAGAACGCCTTCCGATGCTCTCAATAGATCTGTAAAGTTCCAAAGTTAGCTTTAATGTTTAAATTCCAAAGACAGAACCAATGATTCTCATTCTTGTAGCACAAATACTAATTTGCATAGTGAATTTTAGGAAAACAATTCTTCAGACCCCTGACTTTGATCCCCCTGGGTATGGTCAACTTCAAAATACCCTTGCCGAAAATCAATGAGGGCGTGTAGTATATGCCACAAGCTTTCCAACAAGCCCTAGAGCTCAAAAAATGGATTTCGTATGAAAAAGTTATGACCGTTCAGGGTTCTAGGGTTAAGATAGGGTTCAAACAGGATCACTGTGCAACAGGTTTTCCCCAAGTTGTTTTCCTAAGGCCTCCTTATGTGGTCTAGAGTCAAATGTTTATGCCCAAAATAAGCCCAACTCTTCAATTTTCAAAACCCTAAAAAATTGGCTAAAATTGGCTGTCAATCGCGATGGACAGGGCTCTCAATCGCGATGGACAGGAGGTCAGTCAATCACGATGGACAGGGTATCAATCGCGATGGACAGGCAGGTCAGTCAATCGCGATGGACAGGGTATCAATCGCGATTGACAGGCAGGTCAGTCAATCGCGATGGACGGGAGTCAATCGCGATGGACAAGCGGTCAGTCAATCGCGATGGACAGGAGTCGGTCACGACAGACAGGCAATCAATCGCGATGGACAGGGGTCAGTCAATCGCGATGGACAGCGGTCAGTCCATTGCGATGGACGGGAGTCAATCGCGATGGACAAGCAGTCAGTCAATCGCGATGGACAGGAGTCGGTCGCGACAGACAGGCAATCAATCGCGATGGACAGGGGTCAGTCAATCGCGATGGACAGCGGTCAGTCAATCGCGATGGACAGGGGGTCAGTCAATCGCGATGGACAGGCGATCAATCGCGATGGACAGGCAGTCAGTCGCGATGGACAGAGCTGTCAATCGCGATGGACAGAGCTGTCAATCGCGATGGACTGAAATTTTGCAAAATTTTCAAAAATTTTTGTGGAAATGTAGTGTGCAGGGTCTCTAGTCCACTGTGGTGCACTCAGATTTACCAAAAGGTGAAAATTTCTGTCAATCGCGATCGACAGGAGTCGGCGACTGCGAGACAGTTCTGCACATTTCCGTACCTGCGCGACGTGCTGGACAGGATGATGCTGCTGAAACCTGCAAGAAACTCCAAAAGCATGCAGAAAATAGCACACAACAGTTCGCTCTCTCGCTCTCTCTCACAAGTGAAATGAGGGAAATGAGGTGGAGAAGGTGATATAATAAAAAGACTGAAATTTTCGCGATGATGAAAGTGGAGGTGGAAGATGGTGATGATGGTGGTAAGGTAAGAAAGAGAAAAATAGGAAAAGTAGAGAAATTACCTACAACGCCAACGTCTCCAATCTATGTCTTACCATCACACGCTCGTCCTCAAAGCTCGATCCCCGGCAACGGCGCCAAAATTTGGTGTAGCTCAGTGATGAGTAGCACCTCCTTTAATGTCAATCCGGGAAGACGTGAGGATGGTATGAAGACCTCGAGCAAGTGGAGGCACAAGTGCGTGAGTGAGAAGCACACAAGCATGCACACACATACACACACACGCGCACACACGGCAAGACAAAGAGTGAGAAGCAATGGAGTTCTTAGATTACTTTCAAAAAGCTCTTACAAGTTCGTTTCAATTACAATCTAACCCAAAAATGAGCTCTCTAGCTCTTTTTATAGTTTTTGACTAGGTTTTGGCCCTGTCCAGACCTAGTGTCCGGCCTAGTTAAAAATTAGGTCCCAGGGCCAATTTGAGGGCTTAAATGGAGTCTAAAAAATACGAAAATTGATACGTAGGTACTTCTAAGGCTCCTCAAGCTCAAGGACTCCTTGGCTTGCACAAAATGGAGCTACAAAAATATGAAATGGTATTTACAATGATTGTTAGTGATAAGAATCACTGTTATAAAGATGTTGATTTGCAAAAATTTTGAAGGGCCTATCTGCCAGATTTGCGTCGATTGCTTTTTCTACTTACTCCTTCACCTCGCTCTGACTCTCTCCGCTGGCTTCCTTGTCTAGTCAGTCCTTGGGTGCCCATACTGCTCTCAACAGACACCATCTATCGCGATAGAAAGGACCCCATGTATACCCACCTATGGCAACAAACAAAAATCACAATAGATGACAGACAGTGCCTATCGCAACAGACACCCATCTATTGTGATAGACACCTATCTATCATGACAGACAACCTCATGACAGATGGTAGACACCGTCTATCACGACAAATACCCATCTGTCATGACAAACAGGATCCCATGATAGACCCCATCTATCATGATAGACAGGACCATGTGATAGTCACTCTCTATCACGACAGACACTGTCTATCATGATTGATAGGCATTTTTGGCAAAAAAGATAAGTGGTAAATTTTTTTAAAATTTGGGCTAATTTTGAGCTTATTTATAACCCGTCTTACCTATACAATTACAAAGGCCTTAGAAAAATACACCAATATCCTGTGATGGCCTGTTTGGCTAGTTTAACCCCCAGAACCTTGAATCGGCATAACTTTTTCATGGGAAATCCATTTTCTTAAGAATAATGCATTGATTTTCTTAAAAATAATGCATTGATTTTTTGAGCTCTTAAGAATAATGTGTTGATTTTCAGATAGGGTATTTTGAAGTTGACCCTCTATGGGGTAGGTACACTAAGGGGGCTCTAGATGAAATTTTCTGGCAATAAAAAAGGGGGAAAAAGGTTCCTTAAAACTGTCTGAAATAAATTTTATGTCTATTGAAGGTAAAAACTTGAGCTAAACTTGGAATTTTCACACGATCATTAAGAGATCTTGGAAAAACCAAAGCAAGTGCAGTTGTGTGCAGGCTTGGGAACACGCTTCTTGGGTAGACAAGCGTAGCAAGGAGAAGCGACTTGAGGTTGGAAGATCTCTCAACCCCCCAAGAACCATTAAATTCTCAAGTTCAAGCATAGAATTAATTGCATTCAAGGGACAACCTAAAAACAAAGAATTTAATCTAATTGGACGAAGAACATCAAGTGCAAAAAAAAAACTAAAGTACTCCTTATGATGCATAGTCAAAGACAAGGAAATACATCCTAAAGAAATTAAAAGAGATAAGTGATTGATATCAAGGAACAAGCAACGTGGTTGTACAAGGGTCATTGGATCAATTAGTAGGGCATATGAGCTAGAGATCAGGAAGACACCTAGGGAGAGATCGTTGAAGTGTTAGATCATTAGAGACTAGTGTCAACCATATAGCTAGGTCTTGGGCCGAGTAGTTGAGTGATTACCCCTATGCTCTAAACTCAGAAAGGAGTGACTCTAAGATGTCTTATAGCTTGGAAAGACCCCTAGGTAGCTCAAGAGTGGCATACCTAGAAAAACGAGACGGTCCCTACATGACTCAACTAGAATACATCAAGACCAACCGCTTAGGAGCTCGCATCTATGAGGATGGTCTGAGAAGATTTGTTGTCCAAATTAAAAACTTGGATCAGCCCATTGGACTAGAACACCCTATAGTCAAGTTCCAAAATGGTTCATACATAGATAAAGAGGGAACAATGTACGTGGTCTCCAGCCAACCATAAAGGAAAAATGAATTTGGAAACATAGTCTTAGAGATAGAAATAGGTGACACAGAACAAGGGAACTTAGGAAAAGAGCCAAAAACCCCTTGAGCCAAATCAGTTTTGACTAGAATAATCACTCCAGAGTGGGTTCCCCAAGACAATAGGAGCATAGATTTGCTCTTGAATTAGGTGATGGATAAGGCTGTTTGGAGGTATAAAGCTGAGCAGCTTAATGAAGTGGGAACACTTACCATCTATGAATTTAAAGATCTTGATAGCCCAAGCAAAGTGACCTACCTAGATAATACTTTAGAAACAAGTGTCCTTATTTCTAGATGGATTGTTAAGTACCAAACTGAGATCATATGTGTACTTGAAGGACCCTAAATACATAGAAGAGTGTGTACGCATGTGCATAGACATCAAGGATAATGTACGGGAGGAATTAGAGCTTTCAAATATCTATAAAGATTTAGATAGCTCTACTAGCCTCGCTTCCAAACAATCCACATCGATTGAGGATCTGGCAGAGAAGGTAGCTCAGAAATTACGAGTCTCTAGCAAGCGGATTCCTAGATTTTCCCCAAGAAAATGATGTTATACCTGTGAGGACACGATATAGCTAATGTGTGCCCTATCATGACTCAACCCCAAGTGAACCCTAATAGCCAATACTACACCATAGAAATGAGATATACCAACCACACTGCACAAGATTACCCATATAATAAACAAGTTATTCGACAAAATTATCAATTGTTACATAGCAAGAAAAATACTAGAATCAATACCCACAATAGCAACCCTATCAACCACCCTATCAAGGGCAGCAAAGACCTCAACCAGTTCTAGTGCAGCAACCCCCTACTCCAGCCAATGTGATTCCAGATAAGAATGTAGCTGTAGAAGAAAATCTGAATAGAGCCTTAGTCCCAGTAACACCATTGCTTTTAGAAAGTTAGCCAAGTGATCATAGTTTTGACTCTACTCATATTGATAGCCCACAAGCTTACTACATGCAGTCACCTAAGCATAATAAGTCATATTATTATGAAGACCCGAGCGAACCTAATTGGGAGCCAGAGTGTGAAAATTTCATGTATGCAAATCCTAACTTTAGGCCTCAACCTAGGCAGATAAGACTCCCATTTCCAAGAGGACCATGCTACCGATGTGAGGGAGATCACCTCATTCATAATTGCCCTATGCCTACACCTACACAAACCCAATCTATGACAACTCTTGGTTTTTCCCAGATTGTGGGAAGGAGCACTTGTTACAAGAGTGTCCCAAGAACCCCACTAATATGCCAAAAATCGCTCCTATCAACGTTATGGGATTAGTGGTAGACTCTACGAGAAGTCTGACTTCCACGAACCCAGTGCAAGTCATTACGAGAGCTCAGGCACTTAAGCAATGTTGGAGAAACACTCACTAATTGGACATATATTTGAAGGTCAAATCTTAGGAAGAAAACACCATGCCTATGTGAAGGGACAAACTCACAAGTGTATCATATTTGTAAAGTTAGTTCACTTTAGTTCTAGAAGTTTTTTAAAATCACGAGAATACGAAAATCTATATAAGTTAGTTTGTATCAACTGACGCGGAGAGAGAGAGAGAAAGAAGAAGTAGAAGAAGGACTGAGTATAGTCGGGCTTCTCTGAGTGAGAAAGTATCTGTAAAACTTCTGAGTTTTCATAGCTATGAGAAAGAACTGAGTAAAGTTCTGTGTATGAGTCTCTCTCCATCATCTCCATGCTTGCCTACTGTGTGATAAATTCAAAAGTTCAAGTTTTCTGAGCAATTCGATGCCTGGCATCGAATCTTGGCTGATAAGTCATTGTTTTCATTCTTTGTGTGTTACCTGTTGTTGAATCTTCTAAAAACATGAAGTTTGTGGAGCAACTCGGTGCCTGGCATCGAGTTTCAGCATAAAGTGGATGCTCGGCATCGACTTCTAGCATACAAGTGGTCTTCTTCATGTGTGTGTAAAAGAGAGTATTTCTGGTGCGGAAAAAGAGCCTAAAAAAGCCCAAAGTCGATGCCCGGCATCGACCTTGACTGAAATTCGATGCTAGGCATCGAATTTTTATTTTTAGACACCCAGGAATACTAAAACAGGCAAAAATTTCCAGTTTTGGAAGGTCATACAGGGTCATCTTGTGAGGGCCATAACTTGAGTTCTAGAGATCCGTTTGATGCATATGATAGCTTGCTGGAAAGCTCTACTCTTCTAGTTTTAGACTGTAAAGTTTCATGGAGAAATAACACTTGAGCTAGGAGAAATTAGCAAAATACTGAAGGTATGTCATTTCGGTGACTAGGAATTTCTGTAGAAGCAAAGTTCTCAATTTAGGCTATCATTTCTCAAAGTTTGGAGTGGCAATGAGTTAATGGTGACCATAGAGGTGTTCTAGTGTCACATTAATTCATTTCTTGTGGTGTTTCATACATCAACAAGTGGTATCAGAGCAGAAAGATTCTCGAGAGCAGAAGACCACAAAGGTACGAGAAGTTTTGTAAAGTTTTCCATTAAAGTTTGAAAGGTGAAGCATTTGAAGACACAAGGCATCAAAAAGTTACTTCAAAAGTATCCTCATACACAAAGAACTTCAAAAGGTATTATCCTTTATCCTTTAAGCTCACAGGTTGCAGCAGAAGAAAAGAACTATGGCAGATCATATCTCCATTGACAAACTGGACAGAGATAATTACCCCGCATGGGTAATGAGAATGGAAGCCTTACTTATGAGTAAGGATCTCATGGTATATGTAATAGGTGAAGAAGAGAAGCCAGTATTTGAAGATGAAAGCCGACCAAAGAAAGAGGAACTTGATGCTTTAAAGCATTGGCAGAAGAAGGATGCAAGTGCAAAAGCATACATCTACAATACAATCTCTGATCATTTGCTACCACACATCAGAGGATTGGAATCATCTGAAGATATATGGAATGCATTGGAGTATCATTTCCAAAGTACTACTAAAGCACGGAAAGCAAGTCTATGGTCAGAGTTTACAACATTCAGGAAGAAGCCAAGTCAAACCATTAGTGATTATGTCACTAAGATGAAGGATCTAGCAGATAGTCTTGGATCCATAGATGAAGATGTTGAAGATCACAGATTGATTGCTCAACTACTTGCAGGTTTGAGAGGGGATGAAAGGTGGAAACCTTTTGTCTTATCAACAGAACTTTCATTAAATCATTATGTTCCAGATTTCAACCAGTTGCTTGGTTTGATGCTCACATATGAGCAAGACTTGAAGGGAGATGGAGATAAAGGACAAAGTTCTGCAATGTATATGAAGAACAAGAAGAAAGGAGATAAAGGTAAAGCAAAGGATGAAGAGGATTCTAGTTCTCAAGCTTATTATACAAGAGGTAAAGGCACTGGTAGAGGCAGAGCAAGAGGCTTTGGAAGAGGTAGAGGTAATCAAAATAACAACAAGAAGGCTTGCTGGATCTGTGGATTGAGTAATCATTTGGCTCATGACTGTTGGCACAATCAACAAGGATCAAACCAGAATCAAAACAACAATAGCAGAGGTCGAGGTGGAAGATATCAAAGTAATTTTCAGAGAGGTAGACAAAGTCAAAGAGGAGGCTACGGTAGAGGTGGAGGAAGAAGTTGGGGACAGAATCAATCCTACAACACCACCTACTACAACTATGCAAATGACACACAGAATGAAAGTCATACATCATTGATGATGAAATCAATCAACACATCAGATAAAGAAGATCTAAAGGTATTTTACATTGACTCTGGATGTTCTAATCATTTGTCAGGAAACATAGAATTGATGTCAGAATTGGAAAAAGGCATTTCTAGTCATACAGTTCAAACAGGTGATAATACAAGACATAGTGTACATTCAATTGGAAAAGTGAAATGCAACAGTGGAGCAGATTTGCTAACCAATGTTTTGTATGTTCCTACAATACCTAAAAACTTGATTAGTGTGGGACAGATAGTTGAAAAAGGTTTTCAAGTCAGGTTTACAAATGAAGGAGTATTTGTGGAAGATCCAGAGAATGGATATAATCAGATTTTCTCTGGTAAGAAAGAAGGTAGACTCTTTACTTTAAGAGTGCAAGGAAACATTGGTCAAGCTTTGCTCACACATGGTGAAGCAGTGATTACAGAACTTGATCTCTGGCATAAGAGATTAGGTCATTTCAATGAAAGAGGAATTAAAGCTATGGTTGCTAATCAGTCTGTACTAGGATTACCAAATGTGCAAAGTCAACATATGGTTTATAAATGTGAAGCATGTCAAATGGGTAAAGCACACAGGTTACCATTTCAAAAGAAAGGATTCAAACATGATGGACTACTAGAGCTCATTCATACAGATGTATGGGGACCAACAAAAGAAGGATCTATCAATGGCTCAAGGTATTATGTTCTTTTCATTGATGATGCTACAAGATGGATAACATTATATGTTTTGAAGGAAAGATCAGAAGTGTTTGGAGCCTTCAAGCATTTTCATGCATATGCAGAGAGAGTAACAGGTCAAAAGCTTAAAAGACTGAGGTCTGATGGAGGGGGAGAATACTTCTCCCAAGAGTTCAATGATTATATTTGGAATGCAGGTATTAAGAGAGAAATAACTTGCAGGTATACACCACAACAAAATGGTGTAGCAGAAAGAAGGAACAAGACTTTGGTTGAGTTTGCTAGAGCTATGTTGAAGGAGAAGAATTGTCCAAATTATCTTTGGGCTGAAGCTGTAAATACAGCTACATATCTTGTGAATAGATTACCATGTGCAGCTCTCAATGGTATGATTCCATATGAAGCTTGGTGGGGTAAGAAACCAACACTAGATCATTGTAGAGTGTTTGGATCAATTGCATATGCTTATGTGCCATCACAGCTTAGGCATAAACTTGAACCAAAGGCAGAAAAATATGTGTTCATTGGCTATGATGAAAAGCAGATGGGTTACAGGTTGTGGAATCCTTTAACCAAACAATTTCTTGTTTCTAGAGATGTTACATTTGATGAACAGAAAAGTTGGTATGCAGATCAAAGTCATACAGCTGAAGAATTTGAAGAAGAGGTAAGAAGATGTGAGAAAGGAAAATCAATTGTGCAGGTAAATAGAGATGAAGACTATATGCAAGCAAGTACATCCAGAAGTGGATTAACAAGAAGGAATGAAGAAGCTCCTATATTTGATGAAGAAGTGTATCCAGACACATATGAAGAATGTGAACCAAGAAGGTCAAGCAGGACTAGAAGACAACCAGAAAGGTATTCTTATGATACTTCTTACATAACTCAGAAGAACTATGCATATATGGTCAAAGATGATGAAGAACCTCAGAACTATGATGAAGCTAAAGGTAAGAAGCAATGGGAAGAAGCAATGAAGGAAGAGTTCAATGCACTGGAGGAGAACAAGACATGGAAACTTGTTCCTAAACCAAATGGTAAGAAAGTAATTGGAAATAAATGTTTATAAAGTGAAGAAGCTTGCAGATGGAAGTATAGCGAGATACAAAGCTAGATTGGTGGTGAAAGGCTATGCCCAGACCTATGGCATAGATTATGATGAGACATTCAGTCCCGTAGCTAAGATGTCAACTATAAGGACAATCATTGCTATTGCAGCTTCAAAAGGATGGACTCTAAGTCAATTGGATATAAAAAATGCATTCTTGAATGGATACATATCAGATGAGGTATACATGGAACAACCTCAAGGGTTTATAGATTCCAGGTATCCAAATTTTGTTTGCAGGTTGAGAAGAGCATTGTATGGATTGAAGCAAGCTCCAAGAGCTTGGAACTATAGACTGGAGGAGTATCTCAATGATCTTGGATATCAAAGTTCAAAAGCAGACCCAAGTCTACTTATCAGAAGAACAGAGGAAGGTACAATCTACATTTGTATTTATGTAGATGACATTATAATCACAGGTACTTCAGATGAAGGAATCAAGGAGGTAAAGAGATTACTTGAAAAAGAATTCAAGATCAGTGACCTAGGAAAGTTATCATACTTTCTTGGAATGGAAGTTACTTATACAGATCATGGCATATATGTGTCACAAGAAAGGTATCTTCTGAACTTGTTGAAGAAGTTTGATATGGAAAATTGCAGAGAAGCTTCAACTCCACTTGAAGTTAATCACAAGCTCAGTAAATATGATGGTGCAGACTACAAAGATATGAGGAAGTATCAATCTCTTGTGGGTAGTTTGATTTATGCTACACTAACAAGACCTGATCTTAGTTATGCAGTGGGAGTTTTGTCACAATTCATGCATTGTCCAAAGGACCCACATTGGATTGCAGGTGAAAGAGTTCTCAGATATATCAAAGGAACTATAAAGGAAGGATTATATTATCCTTTTACATCGGATTTGAAGTTGAGAGGCTATAGTGATTCAGATTGGGCAGGTAATCAAGATGACAGAAGATCAACTCATGGTTACATGATATATATTGGTGATAAGCTTGTAAGTTGGTGTTCAAAGAAACAACATACAGTAGCATTATCATCAACTGAAGCAGAGTACAAAGGACTTGTGGAAGCAGCTAAGGAAGTCATATGGATGCAGACATTGTTCAAGAGCTTAGGCATTGATCAAGGTACACCTACAATACATGGAGATAATATGAGTTCACTTTATCTTGCAGCAAATCCAATATTTCATGCAAGGACAAAGCACATAGAGATACAGTATCATTTTCTCAGAGAAAAGGTAATGGAGAAGGAGATTGAAGTGGAGTACATTTCTACTAAAGATCAGTTAGCAGACATAATGACAAAGAGCTTGGATGGTGTGAAGACCAGCAGATTCAAAAGCATGGCAGGAGTAAAAGAAAAGAAGATGATATGAAGAAACAGGGAATGTCAATTAGTGATTGAGGGCGAGCTGTTGGAGAAACACTCACTAATTGGACATATATTTGAAGGTCAAATCTTAGGAAGAAAACACCATGCCTATGTGAAGGGACAAATTCACAAGTGTATCATATTTGTAAAGTTAGTTCACTTTAGTTCTAGAAGTTTTTTAAAATCACGAGAATACGAAAATCTATATAAGTTAGTTTGTATCAACTGACGCGAAGAGAGAGAGAGATTAGAAGAAGGAGTTCATTTTATACGACTGAGTATAGTCGGGCTTCTCTGAGTGAGAAAGTATCTGTAAAACTTCTGAGTTTTCATAGCTATGAGAAAGAACTGAGTAAAGTTCTGTGTATGAGTCTCTCTCCATCATCTCCATGCTTGCCTACTGTGTGATAAATTCAAAAGTTCAAGTTTTCTGAGCAATTCGATGCCTGGCATCGAATCTTGGCTGATAAGTCATTGTTTTCATTCTCTGTGTGTTACCTGTTGTTGAATCTTCTAAAAACATGAAGTTTGTGGAGCAACTCGATGCCTGGCATCGAGTTTCAGCATAAAGTGGATGCCCGGCATCGACTTCTAGAATACAAGTGGTCTTCTTCATGTGTGTGTAAAAGAGTAGAAAAAGAGCCTAAAAAGGCCCAAAGTCGATGCCCGGCATCGACCTTGACTGAAATTCGATGCTAGGCATCGAATTTTTATTTTTAGACACCCAGGAATACTAAAACAGGCAAAAGTTTCTAGTTTTGGAAGGTCATACAGGGTCATCTTGTGAGGGCCATAACTTGAGTTCTAGAGATCTGTTTGATGCATATGATAGCTTGTTGGAAAGCTCTACTCTTCTAGTTTCAGCCTATAAAGTTTCATGGAGAAATAATACTTGAGCTAGGAGAAATTAGCAAAATACTGAAGGTATGTCATTTCGGTGACTAGGAATTTCTGTAGAAGCAAAGTTCTCACTTTAGGCTATCATTTCTCAAAGTTTGGAGTGGCAATGAGTTAATGGTGACCATAGAGGTGTTCTAGTGTCACATTAATTCATTTCTTGTGGTGTTTCATACATCAACAAGCAAAACCAAGACTTAGGTCAGGAAAGGAGCTTTGAGGTTAGCAAGACTGAGAATCAGAATAAGAAGAGGACAAGAGCTTGGAGAGAAAGTCATGAACGAATGAAAAGGTAATGGGCAAGGAAGATGAGTGAACTTGAGGAAAGCCTGAGAGAAAGAAAGGCCAAGATAATTGAACTCACATCTCAAATGCACTCTCACACAACTCCACCACCACCACCACCATTCTCATCACCCTCTAGCCCACCACCTTCTAACCCATGGCACACAATCCCACCACCACCTACAGTAGGATCAATCTTAGCAGATCCCACTCTTGAGGACATAGACATGATGCTTAAAGCATATCAATCTAAAATACAAGAAGGGCCAAATGTAACGGATCATGAAAAGTGTTACCCTAGAGCTGACCTAGAGCTCGAACAAATTAAACTCTATGCTACGATGGTGGAATTGGCTCAAATCATGTTTTAAAGCCAACCACCTCTTTAACTTCTCTAGTTCAGCTAGGACTCAACTGCATTTTGATGGACTATTAGACAAATTGGAGAGGCTAATTGCAAAATTATGCCCCATCAAGTGAACGATTAGACTTTGATTCTAATTCCTTCTAGGAATTGCCTCATTCACAGGCCCATGGGAAGCAAAGTCTAGCTCTATGAGGGCACCCACAGTGTAGTGCAATCTCACTTTAGAGGAGCTAGTAAAGGTTAAGTCAGAATTGTGGAAACACATAGCCAACCAAGTGCCAGAAGTAGCGAAATTGTGTTCCTACGTAGGATCTCATAGAACCGTGCTAGAAATAACTTTGGATAAGATAGGAGACATGAGTGAAGGTAAAGAAGGAAACACCTATCTTCCAATTACTCATCAAGGTTACACCACCAAGGAAATTTTGGACTCAGGTGTAGGAGTTGCCATTGCTACCACATCCCTGTGGAAGCGTTGGGGCAAGCCAGCGCTCATGCCAACAAGAATGAAATTGTAGATGGCTGATGGTCATATAGACTGACCTTTGGGATTGTTAGAGGGAATAACTCTCACTACTTGTGGTGTAGAGTTCAAGCAGACCTGTGCTATATGTGACTTTAGCAAAAATCAACCCTATGAGATGATTATGGGAAGACCATTCTTGAGACAATTGCAAGTAGTATAGGATTGGGGAACCAGTTCCTTGTATTTGCAACATTTAAGTGTTACAACCAAAGTCAATCCCAAGGATTACTCTCATAGAGATGTACCCCCCATATAGTGGAATCCCATCCATAGAGCTACAGATGATACGGAGTCAGTGCACTCCATAGGATCAGGAGCCTCATGGATCCATGAAGATGCTCACTTCTGGATGTGTAAAGTGGCAGAAGAAGAAGAGACAAAAGAAAAATGTAGAGAGCTAGGTCTGAATGAAGCTCATAAATCAATACAAGACCCAACCTATGCACCTATAGTATTTCAAGATGAAGAGTTTAAACATATGAAATTTGAGACTTCACAATAGAACCAATCATGTGTGATTCGGTTATTGAAGAATGTGAACCTAGCACTGATGTGTTCGAGGAAGCAAGTGACTCTGATCTAGAGTCAATTATTATGGACCCACCTTTTGCATCAGATGAGGAATATTTCTACGAAGTAGAAGCTCACCCTCAGATACATGAAGAAATTACAAATGATGTGAGATTAACCACCCAAATAACTACTGAAAGTGAAGACAGAAAAAGAAAAAAAAGGAAGTTGCACCACTGGAGGAAGAATCTTTGTTTGAGGTCCTTGAAATATTCAAGAAGTATGAACTAGAAGATAGGAGAAACATGATAAGGATGCCGAAACGTGAAGCAAAAGCAGGAGAAGTATATGATAACAAAGAGAAAACTAAGAAAATCATTGTGACCATAGAAGAAGTGGAAGAAAGATGCACATACATAGGGTAGTATTTAACAGAAGATGAGAAGTAAGAGTTGATAGATTTGCTATGAGAATATAGACATTTTTTTGCATGGAATTATAAGGACTTGAAAGGTGTAGACCCTGATATATTCTCACATACAATTCCCATGACCTCAGATGCCAAACCCTCTAAGCAAAAGCCATACACATATAACGATAACTATGCTACCAAGATCAAGGAAGATATAGATCACTTGGTTGAAGCTGCATTTATCTATGAAATCAAACACACTGAATGGGTGTCCCCCATTGTACTGGTGCCTAAGAGGAATGGCAAGTTATGTGTATGCATTAACTTGAAGAAGGTTAACATAGCCACCATTTGCGATAGCTATCCATTTCCTATCATTGAGCATCTATTAGAAAGTTTAGCAGGCAAGGAAGTGTACAGCTTCCTAGATGGATTCTCTGGTTACAATCAAGTGCCCGTTGCACCATAAGATCAACATAAGGTAGCTTTGGCCATACAGTAGGGCAAATATTTGCTTTTCAAGTAATGCCATTTGGTCTAACCAATGTGCCCGCTACCTTTCAAAGGTTGATGTGTCATGTGTTCAAATAGTTCTTGAGGAAGAACTTGGAAGTCTATGTGGATAACCTCTATGCTCATTCCAACATTAGGCAGACCCAGATCCTCAAGCTGAGAGCTATCTTTGATAAATGTTGAGAATATCAACTCTTCTTGAACCCAAAAAAGTGTGTTTTTATGGTCAAGCAAGGCAAGATTCCAGGACACATAGTGTCAAAGAATGGCCTATCCATGGAAGAGGGGAAAGTTAGAGCTATTGCAAAGCTACTTAGGCCAAAGAATGTCAAGGAGGTACAAGCTTTCATGGGGCATTGTGGCTATTATCGTTGATTCATTCATATGTATGTGATCATTGCAAAGCCTCTATACTCCCTCTTAACTAACTTTGAGTGGATTGAAGAATGTGAGAACTCCTTTAATGAGCTCAAGAGAAGATTGTGTTCAACACAAATCTTGACTACACCAAATTGGAACAAGCCATTCCATGTCCATGTGGATGCATCCAATTATGCTATTGGGTGTGTACTTGCACAAGCAACTGGTGAAGGCAATATGGATCTTCCAATCCCTTATGCCATTAGATAGTTGAATGCAGCTAAATGGAATTATATCACCACTAAACGAGAAGGATTAGGCATGGTATATATGGTTAAGAAGTTAAGATATTATTTGCTTGCGAATAAGTTTAATTTTTTTAGAGTTCATCAAGTCTTACTCTATCTAGTGAACAAACCTTGCAACAATGGCCAATTAGTAAGATGGTTCCTCTTACTAATGGAATATGAATTTGAAGTTGTGGTTAGAATTCATCTTCGAGTAGATCACCTTTCTAGAATAACTTCAGGAGAGTCATCTCAAGGAGTATCAGATGACCTTCCTCATGCTTACCTATTCAATCTAGAAGTGGTACCTGAATGGGCCAAAACAGTAGTCTCTATTTTGACCTTTGTACCTAAACATCCCATAGTGAGAACTAAAGATCAAGAAGTAGTCATATCTCAAAATTATCACCTACTAGCAGACATGTATAAGCACACTGATCAACGCATACTAGCTAACTGTGTAGAAGAGGGCAAACATGCAAAATGGTTGCAACTCGCACATGTAGGTGCACTACATCAACACCACTCAAAACATAGAACCCTACAAACTTTGCAAATGTTAGGGGTACATTGGCGAACAATGGAAGCAGATGTTCATAGGATCTGTAAGGAATGCCCAATCTGCAGTACTAACCCACCTATGGAACATGCCACTCTATATCAACTGTCTTTAGTACCAGATTGTAGTGAACCGTTAGTAGCCTTTCTGAGGACGAAAACATTCCCTCAAGAGATGACTATGGGTAGAAAAAGGAGCTTAGAATAGGAGGCACTAGGCTACTCTCTCATTGGAAATAATTTATACAAGCATGGAAGAGACGAATACCTAAGGCTATGTGTCCATGAGAGTGAATGGCTCAAGATCTTGGAAATTTCTCACCAAGGTGTAGTAGGAGGACACTTTGGACGAGATAGGGTGATCAAGGCAATGCTATTTGCAAGTCTTTGGTGTCCAACTCTTCACATGGATGCACATACCTACGTGAAGAGGTGTGACGTTTGTCATCGAACTTAGTATCCTATACGTAAAGATGAGATGCCATTGAAATCTATGATGGGTGGACATGCATTCTCTAAAAGGGCAACAGACTTTGTTGGTCCTATTAATCCCCCATCTAATGGTTCACATGTTGAATACATCATTGTCACCACAGACTATCTAACCAAGTGGGTGGAAGTAAAGGTGACAAAAAAGAATGATGCTCTGATGATGGCCAAGTTCTTTTTCTAGAATGTATTCACCAGATACAGGTTACCAATGGAGTTAGTAAGTGATAGAGGCACGCACTTCTTGAACGAAGTCATTGAAAACCTTCTCCAAGAATCCTTGGTGAAACATAAGAATTTTTCTCCTATCATCCACAAGCTAACGGACAAGCTGAGAGCACAAACAAGATACTATGTAATGTATTGACAAAATTGGTGAATAATAAAAGCTCTAACAGGGACAAATAGCTACACCATGTTGTTTGGACATAAAAAATTGCCTATAAAATGGTACTCCAAGCCACACCCTTTCACATGGTGTTTGGCCGAAATGTAGTGCTACCATTAGACTTCTTGATACCTACATTGAAAGTAGCACAAGAGTATGACTAGACAAACCATGAGCTCTCCTCTAGAATCTTTGATCTTGAACGACTAGGTGAAACACGATTGAGAGTAGCAGTAAGAATTTATGCAGCCAAGAAAAGACAATCGGCATATTTTCATGCACATGTGAAGGATAAGGGCTTGAAAGCAGGAGACCTAGTCTTAGTCTACACTTTAAAGAAACATGCACAGAAATTGGAGAAGAGAGGCTATGGACTAATGATTATCAATAGGATCTGAACAAGTGGAGCAATCCAACTAGCCACCCTAGAAGGCGACATCCTACCTAGTTACATCAGTGGATGCAGAGTCAAGTTATATCGAGAACCCCTCATAGAAGAAATGCTAAACCGACTCAATAGTGCAAAAAAAAAACAAAAGGAAGAGGAAAAGTGAATCTGAGAAGAGGCACAAGCGGAAGCCCTAGAACGCATCCAACACATGAAACTAAGGAGATAAGGTAGAGATCACTCATACCCTAATATGCATGAGGATTCATTTCATCACATGGCTGTGTGCCAAGTCTCATGTGTATGTTTCCATAGGATAGTTGATCAATGATCCTTTGTGACCCTAGAGGTAGGACAAGGAGAGAGTGCAAGGACAGTAAGATCTTTGATTGACTCGGGAGAAGCCATTAGTGTAGTTCAACTTTCTTACTGCTAAGAATTGCAATTCTAGGTCAATCCTATAGAGGCCTATCTCATAGGATTGGGAGGTGTGGAGAGCCCTTGCATGGGTGAGGTGGAGCTTCCGCTCTACATTCAATGTGTTCTAATGACGGTCAAAGTCCTAGTGTGAGAAGACAAGGATCTTACCGAACCTCTTATCTTGGGCCAAGATAGGATCTATGATCATGTTGTCAACCTCAACCTAAGAAGTGGACTTCTTTAGGCATGGGTGAGCCAAAACCACATCACAATTGAGGTAGAGAGTCAAGCACTTAGGCCACTAGGAAAGGCACCAACTCTTGGTCCTTCCAAGAACCCACATGATGATAACTATGTTATTCTTGTCCAAGATTCTATGGTGCAAAAGATTGTCACGTGTGAAGGACATAGAGGAGCCAATGAGGAACTCCCTTCTTTTCCAAAGAGGATCCTAGGAAAACAAGTAGGACAACACTAGACACAGAGGAAGCTGATAATCAGGAAGCATGATCAATGAACGGTGCAACATAAAGTACTTCATGGAATGAATCAAGTCTGGATATGCAAGGGTGCATGACCCTCTGTGCGGCAAACAAGATCCCAAAGATGCACCAAATGGACTAGTCAATCGAGGACTACAATGAAGGAGTATCCTAGGCATCAATCTAGATGGACCATTTCTATTTGGGTCCCAAAGCAATCAATGAAGGCTATCCCAAATGCGAGACAAATATGGGTGCCCAAGTCCTACTTACAAGCTAAAATAGCTTCACCACAGCTCCAAATCTTGAATCAATGCCCATAGGCGCTCGTAGCACAAATCTCATGGCAAACACCAAGGCTCACACTGTCACATCTCCAATCACACCTAGGAGTATCTAGGAATGGGTACCCAAAAAGTCCCAAATCCAAGATAATCTAATCTAGAAACCGTTACATGTCATCTCTCCCAAAAACTAGAATCCCACAATAAGAGTTTGGACAATTAAACCCTGTATCAAACCCTCTGATCCAATTGCATCATAGTAGATACATGTTGAGTATAGTGCACATCCAAAGTATGCATCGAGGGGAATCACTAACCTACTAACCAACATTCACACACATCATGAACCTCCACCCACTAACCCCTAACCACTCTAGGTATCATGTTGGTATTGTAGAGGGAACACAATAACAACATGTTTCCTATGCAATGCTAATATGCTTATGTTCTTCTAGCAAATAAGCATCAAGAAATATAAGCAATATCATGGCCGAGATAGCAGGCCCCAGCTTGCATGCAAGAGTGATTCTAGCAGGAGTGAACATGGAAAATCTACCAATTGAAGAGCCACCAATTGAATGACCTGTAGAGCTACAGCGCTTCTAACAAATACCCATACCGGACCCTCCCACAAGAATAACAAAGAGAGTTCATGCAAACTCTCACTAATTCAATGGCATATCAGGGCCCTTAAGAGAGGCAAAGTATATGTGGGAGTCTAAGTGTGAGTATGACAAGGCATGGGTATGATTCCAATTCTTTTCCAAAGAGTTTGAGACTCTCCAGAACACACTAGAACTTCAAAGAATATGGCAACGTGCAGGGCTGGTGGAATACTTTGAGGCACCCCTACCAAAACCGGATTTTCAACATTACAGGCTAGTGAGGAAAAGGACCGACTAGGAACCTTTGTCCTTCCATCCTTATTGGGCAACAATGAGTTGGAAAAGTTTTCCTCCTAAAGATGGAGGAAATCAACAGAAGGCCGCAATGAACATTGGGATGACAATCAACAAAGGACACCATCCCAGCAACTAGAATGACTAGAGGGTGGAGATGAAGAAGAAGAAGAAGGAGAAGAAGGAGAAATGATGGAATCCCCAACTTATACTATAGAACTCCATCGATTATACCAAATCATGGAACGGGTGTGGGCACAATAGTTACTCACTGAACAATACAATAGAATGCTCATGGCCAAGTTCTTGGAAGATGTTGGAGTGGACTCTGAATATAGCATAACTCTCCTATTGATGGCAGAAACCTATGGTGTAGTGGAAGCAGTTCGATCAATAATACAGAGGCTTCTTGTTTAATATGATCCATGAAGATTCCAAACAAGACCATGATCAGGCAAAAACATTCAGATTCCCATCACCACTGTGGAAGAACCTACCATCACATCTGAACCAATCGAGACAACCTCCCAAGTAGCTAGAACTCTTGGCCATGAACCCATAGTCACCCATGAAGAGTCAATAGAGCCACTACCAGCAAAACCCCACCATCACCTCTTCAAATAGAAGTTGTAGATATCATCTCGACTACTAACCCCACAGAGTAAACCTTCATCTTCCGTAGTCCCACTTCAAGTTCAACTTTGTTCTACTACTTTGACAACCCTATATATCATACCACCATCATTACAACTGAATCCCTCATGGAGCCTCCCTTAGGACATCCTACCTCCATAACTTCTGTAATAGGCCATCCTGACCTTAGGTCCTCATTTCTAGGTTTCCCTATTTCCGAAGCTTCAGCCATGATAGTGCCACCCCCTTTATCTCACTTTCCACCCCCCATTCCACCAATACTTCAACCCCTCCATACCTTTCTTTCTAAAGTATTTCAAACCACCACCCACACCTCCTTGTTAGTTCCATTCTGAGCACCCACTTCTCATTTATTCACCACAATCACACACACCCCACCTACCATTTCGATGTACATGGTAGACCCCACACTCACATCCACTCATGACAGTATGGACATTTCACCACCCATGGCACCTCCCCCGCCCCCCACACTTCCACCATCCCCCCTCCCTCCTCCACCAATTTCACCTACACCCTCATCACCAGTAGACATAGCATTCACACTTCCCATTCCCCAATTCCCTCCCCCTGTATCTACCAATGTACAAACTGCACATTCATCTGTAGATAATGCATTCGACACTATGTTGCAGTGTATGACATAGTTAAAGATAGAAACCAATCAGCTATACGCACATAACTAGAGGTTACAAGAGCACTATGAAGCCCTATAGCAATGCCTCGCTACACTCGAAGAGGATAAGGCTAGTCTCCAAACTCAGTTTCATACATTATAGGAGGCTCATAGCATGTTGGAGGCAAAGTTACAAAATGTAGATCAAGAAGTTATCCAAGTGGTGCAAGGCCATCTACAAATACAGATGGAACACAACTCAAAACTCTAGTGCAATATGGCACTACTCAGACAACACCTTGCAGTAGCTCAAGAAGAAAATTGACCTTTACAGCTCCAAAACGAAGAGAATCTAGAGGAAGACATTGAGAACACACCCGGGGCACCCATTAATCCCTCAAAATTTCAAGTTTTGACCCCATAAAATATCAAAATTATCCTCGAAGATTATGCTAACCTACTTGCAACACATGATAAATTGTTAGAAGAGTTGGATCATTTGAAGCAGCAACAACAGATGGACACGAAAGCTGCCCCCCAAGCCACAACCTCAACCTCATCACTCATCATTGACTCAAAATCCCTACAATAACTACAAAAACAAGTCATAGAATTGCAAGCACAACTACTACAGTATGAAAGGCCACTAAGGCTTTACCTACCTGAAGCTTAGGTAGGTACCATTATTGAGCACATGCGGCAGTACTCAGGATAGGCACAAATTTCAATCGAAAGAGTAACGAGGCAGTTACTCATGAATTCACGATGCAGTTACTGATGAATTCGAATTTTACTACAGCCTCGAGAAGATTGCGTGCACATGAATCAAGAAACACTACAAGTACTTGAAAAAGAACTTGGCTCTGATTACCACTATTGTGAAAACTTCTTACTAGAGTATAGCATCCACCAGAGAGTGAGTGAGTCCGTATCCACCCATCCAACTCCACCCATATATATACCAAAGGTCCAAGAGTTGCATGTCTTAATTTTTAGCCATGTGCCCTTCCAAGTGTCCTTCATGTGGATACTTTCCCAAGAGAATCACATGGCTTCCATTTCAATTGAAGTCTTTCTTTCACATACGAGTCAAGGTGTCACTTGGGAGAAGCTTCTCCCAAGCTAAGCTTTTATTCCCTTAGGTTAATTATTTCTAAGGTAGCAAACCCTTCAATTGAGACTTCTATGAAATAAAACCTCAAGGGTTAAATCCAAGAATCATAGGTTCCTTTTGGAGAGTCTAACCCATGATTTATACAACAGATCCTTATGACACTTTTATTGAGACAAGAAATACATCCAAAGGAAAACGAGACATGGAGCAGCACAATATTGGAAAAGAACCTAGAACACCCCATGGCAATTCTATCCTATCAAGGATAATCACACGAGAGTGGATTCCTTAGGATAATAAGAGCATAGATCTTTTCTTAAACACAGAGACTGATGAAGCCTTCTAGAGATTCAAGATAGATAAGCCAAGTGAGGTGGATGAAGTAATAATTTATGAGTTCAAAGACCAAGATGCCCCACAAAAGGTAGTCTACTTAGATAACTCCTCTTAAAGGGTGTTTATGGTTATGGAACATGGAAGACACACCTACGATTCGAAAGGAGAATCAGTATTTCCTCCATCTAGATCTCATGTGTCTCATAGTGCACAAGGAGTTGGATCTTTCCATATCGTAGGAAATCATAAGGAGAGAATGAGGGATAGACCCGAAGTAAGCTTTGCAAACCCTTTTGGGAGAGAAAGATCAGGGTTAGATATAGATAAAACAAATTAGGAGAAACACAGAGACTCAAGGCACCAGAGAGAAATGTATGAGTTCCCTTTGCGTAGACCAAGAGAACACCCTAAAATATTGAGACCTACTTAACTATGATATCAATGAAAAATTACTTTGATAGAACATGAGATCCATAGAACCATGTAGCTTAATTTAGGCAGCTACTAAGAGCAGAACAGGTTGAGGATATTTTCACTCTATACAATGCCTTTTTTCTAACCTTAAATAATACACCTCTAACATGTTTCAACCATTGCACCAAGGTGAAATTTGAGACATTGATGAATTGCTAGAAGGAATAATCATGGATTTCTCCAAGAGTGGTATCAAATGCAACACTTCATCTTTGATCTATACCTTTAAACAAACACCTCAAGAAATGATCACGCTAGTAGGATGAAGATTTAGACAATACTTAGAGAGATGCCCCATGCTAGCCAAACAAGTGGCATTGTTTCTATATGGATTGATAAGTGTAAAGTTACAATCATATGTGCACTTGAAGGAACTTAGGACCATAGAACAATGTGTGTGAATGTGTATATATATCAAGGATAGCTTAGGACATGAGTTAGGACTTTCAAAGATCTACAAGGATTCAGATAGTTCTACCAGATTCACTTCAAAACCTTTGACATCAGTTGACAAACTAACGAAAAAGGTAGCTCATAAATTAGGAGTCTCAAGGAAATGTACCCCAAGAATGGTTTCAGTGAAAAGATTTTGTAATTGTGGAGGGCACCACATGGCTAATGTCTATCCCATCATGATTCAAAACCAAGAAACCCTAATAACAAGTATTGTACAATAGAGAGAGTACAACACATTGTTGGAGTGGATCAAGAGAAAATGAGTGAGAAAGCATAACTTGAAAAAGAACCTAAGATTACAAGGATAGCCAACAAAGAATGAAAAGAAAATGGGTGAGAAATATGATTGAATTAGAAGAAAGACTAAAGGAAATACAAAGGATATTGATAGAGATCACAACCCACACACACTCTCAAACCCCACCTTCATCATCTCATCAAGACCATTCATCGATACCTCTACCACCCAGAGCAGGGTCCCTAGCAAATCCTACTCCAATGTGGTAGATTTCAAGAATTCAAGAAGGGCCCAATGTGGTAGATTTAGATAAGCGATATCCCAAAGCAGACCTAGAGATTGAGAGGACCAAGCTTTGCACAAAAATGATGGAACTACCTCAAGCTATGTTCGATGCAAGCTATCTTTTTGAAGCACAATAACTGAGACAACAAAGTCACAATTACACTTTTAAGGATTATTCGAGAGGTTAGAATGGTTGATAGCTAAGCCTAAGACTTTGGCTACAACAAAGGCTCCCTATAGTGGAAGTGAGAAGCTAAGCTTACCCCCTAAGGAAGCGGGTATATTCCTAATTCGATGGATGCTAGAATTCCCTCTTCGGTAAATCATGACTCATTAGTTGTTAATAGAAATCCAAGGGGAAACATGGGCCAAAGAGGGTGAGAACCCTCCTCCTACTGAGATAGTGGATGATCATCATGATCAATTCCCTTAGGGCATTCCATCTATCTATGAGAAACAAGAGGATATGCACTCAAGTGAGCGATTATACTTTAAATCGAATTCCTTTCAAGAATTGCTTCACTTTATAGGCCCATGAGAGCCCAAGTCTATTCACATGAGATCTCCCATAGTTACGATAAGGAATGAGGAATCACTTCTACCAAGGAGCACAGAAGTAGTGAAGAACACTAAAGTGTAGTGTGCCATCTCACTTTAGAAGAGCTTCTCAAGATTAAACCTGAATTGTGGAAACACTAGCTAATCAACTACTAGAAATAGCTAAGCCACAATCTCAAGAAGGATCACATAAGACAATGCCAGAGATACCCTTGGATAAGAAAGGAGACATGAGCGAAGAAGAGGAAGGAAACACCTATTTACCTATAACTTATGAAGGTTATACAACCAAAGCAATTCTTGATTCAAGATTAGGAGTTGTTATTGCTACCACTTCTTTATGGAAGCATTGGGGCAGGCCAACACTAAAACATATGAGAATAAAATTACAAATGGCACATGGACATATTGGGAAACCCCCAGGGTTACTAGAAGGGATAACTCTCACTGCTTGTGGTCTGGAGTTCGAACATACATTTGCCAAACGTGATTTTGTTAAAAATCATGTCTATAAGATGATTTTGGGAAGACACTCCATGCGGTAGTCATAGATAGTACATGATTGAGCAACCAATTCCTTATACCTACAAGAGGTAACAAGTAAAGGATTACTCTCAGAGAGATATACCAACCTTGTTGTGGAACCTTGTCCATAGGGCATTGGATGAAACGGAGTTGGTGCACTCCATAGGATCAGGATCCTCATGGATGCATGAGGACACTCACTTATGGATGTGTAAAGTTGCAATGGAAGAAGAGAAGGTTATCCTCTAGAAGCATTAGTGCTATAAAGAACCCTAGATTTGTCCAAGTCCCAGCCTATATGTTGTTTCCAAATGAAGAATTTGAACCCCACAATTGGGCAAAAATTTTAGCGACTATGGACAAAGATGTCAATGAGGAGGAATGGATGCCCCATTGTGATGATCATGGCTATGAAATCTTGGTTTTCACCATGGAACCTCTAGAATCTGATTCAGTTCTAGAAGTATGCGAGCAGTACAAGAGTAATAAATGAAGCTTGTGTTGAGGATGACGAATCCATCATCATGGAGCCCTTTTTTGGTTCCAAGGAAGATTATCTTTATATATTAAAGGCTAGTTCTCTATCCCTTTAAAGGTACAATCTTGAGAAGAAATTGACAACAAAAAAGGATGCCACAAATGAGAAGAAGAAAAAGAAAAAGTTACCCGCACAAGAAGAGGAAGAATCTTTATTCAAAGTGCCATAAAATTCAAAGAAATGAGAAATTGAAGAGAGGAAAGCTTTGATAAGAATGCCTAAAAGAGATGGAGTGGTAGGAGAAGCCTATGAAAATAAAGGGAAAACCAATAAAATTGTAATAACCATAGAAGATGGCAAAGAAAGTTGTACATACATATGGCACGATTCGAGTCAAGAACAAGAACGTGAGTTGGTAAATCCATTGAGAGAATATAGAGATCTCTTTGCTTGGAGTTATAAGGACTTGAAGGGAGTAGAGCTAGATATATGTTCTCATAGAATCCTGATGTCCTTGGAAGCCAAGCCTACCGAGAAAAACCTTACACATGTGTCACATAATTAACGAATTCTAACAAAAGAACTTAGAGATCTATGTTGATGACTTATGTGCTCATTCCAACATCACCAAAATGCATATCCTTGAACTAAAACAAATATTTGACAATGTAGAGAATACTAGGTCAGCTTGAATCTCCAGAAGTGTGTTTTCATGGTCAAGAAAGGCAAAATTTTAGGACACATAATGCCAAAAAATGGGATTTCAATTGATGAAGATAAGGTTAGAGCCATCATGGAGCTACCTGGACCAAAGAATGTCAAGGAAGTACAAGCCTTCATGGGACACTATGGATATTACTAACATTTTATCCACATGTATGCAATAATTGCAAAGCCTTTGTACAACCTACTAGCCAATTTTGAGTGGAGCAAAGAGTACGAAAACCCTTTTAATGATCTTAGAAAATGATTGTGTTCAACAACAATGTTGATTACACTAGATTGGAGTAAGCCATTCCATGTTCACATGGATGCTTCCATGTATGCTATCGATTCTGTGCTGGCACAGCCAACTCATGAAGGAAACATTGATCTTCCCATTCCTTATGCAAGTAGGTAGTTGAATGCTTCCAAAACAAATTACACCACCACAAAAAGAGGAGGATTGGGCATGGTATATGCGGTCAAAAAATTTAGACATTATGTGCTTGCAAATACATTCAAATTCTTACCGATCACCAAGAATTACTTTACCTTGTGAACAAACCTTGCAACACAGGTCGATTAATAAGATGGTTTCTCTTGCTAGTGGAATATGATTTTGAGCTAGTTGTGAGGAAAGGAAAGAATCACCTTAGGGTAGATCACCTTTCTCAAATGGCTTTAGAAAAATCCCCGTAAAGAGTATCAGACAAATTTTCTTGATGCTTACTTGTTCAACTAGGAAGTAGTACCCTATTGGGGGATGACGATTGTGCCTATTATTACCTTTGGAACCAAAGATTCCATCCTGTAAACTAAGGACAAAGAGGTGATTTAGTCTCAAAAATATCATAGAATGGTAGGAAGTATATACAAAGTTTGATTGGATAAACTGTGTATGAAAATATTTGAACTCATGATAGTGTTGTTTAAGACATTCCGAAATATCAAAGCTCTATACATTTCAGCAATAGGATTTAATGAGGGAAAATTTGATCTGGTCTATGACATGAGAAAAACACCTTCAATTGACACTATTTATGCTTAGCACCCATGCATGAAGTACCTTCCCACCTGCTACAAATAGAGACTCCAAGAGATGTTGCCCATGGGATTCTAGGAATATCATTATGAGATCTTCCTTGCATGACATATTTCAAGCCCAATAGATTGGGACATATTAATGAGAGATTTAGCTTGTGATCTAAGATTGAAAGAATAGGAAGTAGCGACTAATGTAGTACAATTCTATACAATACATCCTCCACAACAAGGGTCTCTCAAGGACGAGAGACTCGAGAGATGGGGTGTTAGTGGCATAATAGGACTTACATGTCAAAGCAGCATGAGGCATGGGAGCCAAAGTGAGCAAGAGTAGATATAAGGGCCAAGAGGATCAAGAATGTAGGGAAGTGAATGTAGAACTGGTGAGTAGGCTAAGTATTCCTTTTTCCATATTAAACATACATAAAATAGTGAGTGTGATCACTACATTCCATTTTAAAGTCCTTTTCTAGTAGAACAAACTCCATATAGTTCAATTCAAGGAGTCCTTAAGCTTAAGAAGTAGTAGGTCTATGCACATATAAGATTTCATAATGTTCTAAGTCTTCTTGAGACCCCAAATCACCTAGAGAAACTAATTTTTAAGTAGGCTAGAGCCTTGGTCTGAACAAGGCAAACTATAGTCAAAAACCTATAAAAAAATATAAAAATATCATTTAGGACGTTAGCTTCTTGGAGAATGAAGGAAATCTAGAAGATTGTAAAGTTGCTTTGGATAATCAAACATTCCATTGTTCTATCTCTTTGTATTTCCTTGTATGCATATGTGTGTATGTGTGTGCATCTTAGTGTGCTTCTCACTCATGCACTCTTGTTCTCATTTGCTCATGGTCATCATACCATCCTCATGTCTCTACAGATTGAAAATTATGAGGTTGATCTCCTCATGCTGGTACTCGTCATTGTGCTAGAATGAAAATAACACCATGAAATAGGAAACATTTTGGTAGCATTTCTTCAAGGAAATTGAGTTCCAAAAAAATTTAACAATAATATTAAACATAAGCTCTTGCATGTCAATTGTACACAAACCATTCACTATAGCAAAGGGCTTAGCAAGCCCATGTCATATAAGCCATATAATCATATATGAACTCCATAACCTACACAAACATAGAATACTACTAAACATCTTTGGTGCATAATCTTGTACTTCCTACAATCATCTTTCCTGCAAATCATCAAAAAGTGTAGTCCTATAAAGTTAATTCATGCTTTAGACTTAAAATATGATCAACTTTGATATATGCATTCCAATCATATATACATGCATGTATATACAAAACATGCCAAAACATAATGCCTAAAAATATGAGACATACATCCCTGAATGGTTTTATCTTGGAATTTCATGCATCCATGCCTTTTCAATGAGCTTTAAGACCTCTACACTTTTCTCTCTAGGTCCTAAAACAAACTCTGAAGTGTTGCATGACATCAGATTACTTCCCAAAACATCAAGCTTGGTAAAATGATTACTAAAAATAATACAAATATGTTGAATAATGCATATGTAATCCATATCATGACTTGCAAAAAAGCTTTTTACGACTTGAAAATAATCATAAAATTCAATATATATCATGCATATGCTCATCAAAGTTAAATTACTTCAAATGCCTTCCTAGTTTGCAAGAAATTGTTTTAGGATGATAGTTGTAAAAAATTATCAAAACTTACATACATGAACAAAGCTGAACAATTACATATCTTCCAAAAATTTCTCTCATAGCATGAAAAAGATCTTGTGCACTTCAAAATGACCCATTGCACATCCGATGTGGAGTTTCCTAGACCAAGTTATGGCCTCTACAAGTAGGGCATGCCAAATTAGTGGATTGGTGGAAGTGTTGGAAAAAAGTGTAGAAATGTAATTTTTAAAGTGCCCAAAGGAATTCCTCCATCATGTAAATTTAAATTCTCTCCAGGAGCTTAGTGATTAATATATGAAAAAAGTTTTTTATATTTTCAAATTTCCAAATCCTCCCTTCTTACTGCATACTAATTTTCTCCCCAAAATAGGTATAAATCATGATTTCTACTTTCTTGCAAAAAGTTAGATGGGAGATTTTATCAAGCTTCTAATCCATGTCTAATATTATGTTTTCTCGGGTTTTTAAATTCCCATGATAATAGATATACTATATTTCATTTATATATGCATTATTCCATGTGAATTATTGCAAACTATCTCTCTTAAAGCTAGAGATTTACTAAAATTTGCAATCGATTTTTCAAAAAGTGCAGAATGGGGGTTTTTGAGGATGCAAAATTCCTTCTTATCTCATCCTTTTCATGAACATAATGATTCCATAGGAAATTTCATATGGAATAGTCTCAATATGTATGTTTTTTCCCATCCATGCATACCTAATGGACCTCTTTTCTCCTCCCCCAAAATGGGAATTTTTTGAATTTAGGTGCTCAAATTTTTCTCAAAGAGTGATGGAAGAGGCTCTTGTGGAGCTCAAACTTCCATCATATTGGACCATTTTTCTAATTTCATTACTCTATATGGAAGTCGATGCATTCTTTTCTTCCCATCAATCTATGCAAATTCCCTCTTCATTTTCCTTTCGCAAAATGGCTATTGTTCAAAAATACACTTTACAAATTATGTAAAAATCGTGTACAAGGCTATTTAAGAGGTATTTAAAACCTATAATTTCTTCTATTTTGAGGGAATCCTTGAATCTATATGGGATTATATATCTCATAATCCTCATGCATATGGTTTTCCTTAAAGAGATTGGTCCCCCAAACCCTTCATTCCTTCTCTCAAAGTCAAATCTTCTCAAAATTGAAGTAGTAATACCTATTATTAACATGAAGATCCATACTCACTCACTTTGGATCTACCATATTGCAGTGTTCATCGAAAGGATTCTCTTCGTTCATGGGCTCGCCATATGCAATACATGCATTTCATCTGCATCTCTCTTGTATGTTCTCGCTCCTAATTTAAAGTTTTCCCTTTTACTCCTTTCCTTTCAACTCTGTCAAAAACCAAAATGTCTCTCCACTTTGATGCTTCCACATATATGTGTGTGTATTTTCATTCTCTATGTTTTTTATAGAATTGTTTTGGTCAAACATGACAATATTCCTCACATTTTCTCTTGCATAATATAAAAGAATCCCTAAGATACACATACCACTTTATAAAAAGGAAAGAAATGAGGCTCCTATGGCTCACCTTTGAAAAGATTTGGAGATTGAGCATATGAAACAAAGGAGATTCTATGGATAGTTTTTCCACAAAGATCAAAGATTTGAAGAAGCAATTGATTTCTATAAGTCTTGTGAGATAATTCATTTATGTAGACTATTCTTAATAATACTTTAGATTCATATCATAGTTCTGCTTCCACTCTTGGATGGATGATGAAAGGCAATCCAAATATTAAATTTTGAGGATTTAGTCTCTGTTTTGTTACAAGAAGATCACTGTAGGGAGAACAGATCCATTATGCATATTGTAGATCAAGCTTTCCTAGCAAGTCAGAAGGGAAAAGGTAAATGGAACTCATTTACTAGTAAGTAAAAATCTTCTAATGCTACATAGTTGAAGAAGGAAGACAAAGATAAGAAGAAAACTAAAAAGAAGAAACAATTTTGCAAATACTATAATGGAAATGATCATGTCATAAGGGGTTGCCCAAAACTGGCTACAAAAGATGCAAAGAAGAAAGGGGCTAGAATGGTTGTTACAAAGGTCTCTATACCTAAAACAGAGACTATTAATCTTTGTTGAAATAAAGAATGGGAATTTACTATTGTATGAAGGTATGACCCATCTTCTCATGAGTAGTGTAGTCGACTCTGATTTTTAATACTTTGATAGTGGGGCAACCAAACATATTACCTCACAACATAAATTATGTAGTTGACTTGAGCCTACCCCAATAGGGAATATTGTCACATGCACTAACAAATCCTCTTATCTTGTAATGCGAGTAAGTATAATCATGCCCTTATCTTGGGATCAAGAAAAATCTATTTTTATTTTCAACATTATCCAAGGTTGGATTGGTTGTCAAATTTGTTAATGACAAATGTAAAAATGATCTCTCAAATGGTGATGATATTATTGCTTCTGGAATTTTATGTCATGGGATGTATAAGCTATGAATCATCATATATGAACGCAAGGATCCAAAGGTCCTAAGGAAGGTCATATGCCTAGATAACACATAGCACACAAGCATATACTTGAAAGCATGAGCCCAATTTCCCCTCATACAAGCATAGTAAGATCAGAGCAAGATCTTTTCATGTATTAGGAACTCACAAGAAGAAATCCAAGAAGTCAACCTTGTGCACATCATAGGAAGGTAAGGACAAGGACTAGATATAGACAAAGGAGAACAGGATAGACCTAGAGGACATAGGTACCAAAGACAATGATTTTGGATTAATCATCAAGAAAAGCACCCTAACATGATTTCAACCCTTGCATCAAGGAACATTTATAGATATTAATGAATTGCTAGAAGAATTCATTACACAATTCTCTAAGAGCCAAATTAGATGCAATACTTCATCATTAATCCATAGCTTTAAGAGAACACAACAAGAAATAGTGAGATTAGCAGGATGTAGGTTTAGCAATACATTGAGAGATGTCCCAGCCCATAGCTACCTAATCACAATAAACAAGTTTCCCTATAGAGCGATGTGTGAGAATCTGCATAGATATTGATGATAATTTGGGTCATGCGATAGAGCTCCCTAAACTCTATATGAATTGTAACTCCTCAACCATTTTCACATCCAAAACCTACCTCCATAGAGGAGTTAGCATAAAAAGTGGCTCAAAAGTTAGGAGTTTAGAGTAAAAAAAACCCTAGAATGGTTTCTATGAAACGTTGTTATAATTGTGGAGGAGATTATATGGCAAGCATGTGTCTTTTTCTAGCTCAAAACCTATAGAACGTGAATGCCCAATATTGCAAAACTAAATGAAGTACACAAACCACACTACACAAGATTTTCCATATAACAACCAAGCAATTCGGCAAAACTATCAGTATCCTTACCAACAACCAAGTTGCTATCAAGGCTAGTTCCTATAGCCACCTTACTATAGGCCATTACAAAACAATTACCCACATTATCAAGCATAACAAAGACCACAAACCATTCTAGGACACGAACCACCACCCCATGCCAATGTAATGTTAGTCAAATATGCAACAACAGATGATAACCTTAATAGGGAACTAGTACCCACATCTCCATTGATATTTAAAAAGTATCTTGATACTCATATCTTTTTAATGCATGGAGGTAGTCCGCTAAACTACTACAAAGAATGCCGAAATCATCCTAAAGTTTACCCACAGGAAGCATCCATAATAGAGCCTTATTGGGATCTAGAATATTCTAATGTAATGTATGTAAATCCCAACCCTCGGCCCCAAATGAGGGAGATGAGATCAAAGGCCCCTAAAGGACCATGCTTTGGATGCCAAGGAGATCCATTTGTAAGGGAACGTCTGCATCCTCCACCTGTAGAGCAATCACACTACCTCACCATGCAAGGATATTGTTCTTAGTGCTGTAAAGAGCATATAATATGTGAATGTTCCAAGAACCAAGCCAATGCCTCTAAGATAACTCCAATCAATGTTATAGGCATAGTCAAAGCATCAAATGGATCTCCACCAAGCTTCATTTCATTTCGATCAGCAACCAAAGCTTAGGACTTACAAGAAACCCAATAAGTAGAACAAGAGAAACCCTCATATTTGAGTTAAATTGGAGAGTCCTAGAAAGAAACTTAGGTCATGGAAAGATTCTCAAGAAAGTGTTAAGAGGAAATGGAATAGGAAATCTCTAAAATCTCAAGGGATTCTCAAATAAACCAAGGAAAGGATCCTAGAGTTAACATCGTAAAAATCACTAGAAATTGCATGTTTAATAAAGCTAGGATTAGAATTAACGGAACCCATTCTAGTGGACTTAAATATGAGGCTCAAAGCATATCATGCTAGACTCATAGAAGGATCAAATGCCATTGAACTAGATAAATTCTATCCAAGAGCATCCCTAGAAATAGAAAGAATGAAGCTTTACATGAAAATGGTTGAACTACCTCAAGCTATGTTCCAAGCTATGCAATATAAATCAGAGTAACCTAGTGAAACTAGATTTGCAATTTTGAGGATTCTTAGAGAGATTAGAACAATTTGCATCTATACCAGACCAGTTAGCACCTAAGGAGGCTCTTTCCGTAAGAAGCACACAAGGAGAATTCTCACTAGTGATATCACTAATTCCTAACTCTATAGATTTTGGAATTTCTTCTTCATTCAATCAATACTCACAAGGATTCTTGAGAAAGAATGCAAGAATAAAAATGGAGATTAGAGCAACGTATTCCACCTGCTATTCAAGAGATAGATGATCTTCTTGATCAATTTTCTCAAGACATATGGAGATCAAGAAGATATGCAATCAAGTGAATGATTATACTTTGAATCCCATTCCTTTCAACATTTTCCCTATTTTAGAGGCCCATGGGAATCAAATTCTATTCAGATTAGAGATCCCATTGTCTTCATTAGAAATGATGATTCATTTCTCCCTAGGAACACAAAAGTAGTAAAGAATACTAAAGTGTAGTGTCATATCAATCTAGAAGAATTACTAACAGTCAAATAAGAGTTATGACAGCATGTAGCAGACCATTTTCCAGATGTTGCGAATCCTTGCTCTCAAGAAGGATCAGAAAGAAAGGTGCTAGAGATACCCATAGATAAGATAAAAGACATGAGCAAAGGAGAGGAAAGAAGCACTTATCTTCCTATCACAAACCAAGCCTATACCAAAAGTGCTATTTAGATTCAAGTGCAGGAGTTTCCTTTGCCATTAGTTTCTTATGGAAATGATGAGGCAATCCAACTCTAAGATCGAATACAATGAAGTTGCAAATTGTAGATGGATATATAGAGAAGCATTTGGGATTGCTAGAAGGTATTACTCTCACCAGTTGTGGTGTAGAGGTTGAGCATACCTTTTCCATCTATGAATTTGGAAAGAATCATGCCTATGAGATGATTTTGGGAAGACCATTCATGAGATAGTTGCAAATAGTGCAAGATTCAAGAACCAATTCCTTCTACTTGTAGCACTTAGGAGTAACTACCAAACTCAATCTCAAGGATTATTCTCATAGAGATGTACCTCCTCTCCAATGGAATATTATCTATAGAATGCAAGAAGAGATAGAGTCAGTGCATTCCATAGGATCAGACCCCTCATGGATGCAGGATAACACACATTTATGGATGTGTAAAGTGGCAGCGAAAGAAGAGAAGAGGCTAGAATTCAAAAACTTAGGTGCTAAGGTAAACTGTAGATCAGTACAAGACATAGCCTATGTGCCTATGGTATTCCTTGATAAAGAGTTTGAACCTCATGGTTTGATGGAAATATTAGCCATTATGGACATAGCGATGAATGAGAGACAATGGGCACACCATTGTGACAAAGATGGCTATGATATCTCAATATTCATGGTGGAACATCTTATTTTTGAACCTATCATATAGGAACATGACCCTCGCACACACGTACGAGTAGAGGTAAGTGATGAGGGTTCAAAATCCATCATCATGGAAGCCTTTTGCTCCTCCCAAGAGGAATAATTATACTTAATAGAAGATAAAACTCATGAACAAGATAAGTATAATCAAGAGGTTCTGCTAGCTAAGCCTATAGAAACTTAGCTTGAGAACAAGAAAGAAAGGAAAAATTCCCCCACATAACAAGAAGAACAAGAATCACTATTTGAAGTGCCAAAATATTTCAAGAGGTATGAAGTAGCAGATAGGAAAATAATGGTGAGAACGCCTAAACAAGAAGCCCTCACAGAGGAGGGTAAAAACGTACAAACTAAGAAAATTGCAGTTACAATCGAAGAAGGAGAAGAGAGGTGCACATACATAGGATAGGATTTGAGTGAAGTAGAAGAACAAGAGATGATTGAGCTACTCCAAAAAAAATCAAAAACTTCACCATATCCACCTATTCTCCCCATTCCTCATTTGCGCATGCGAGAGAGAGAGAGAGCTCTTGTGCAAGTTTGTATGTTTGTGTGTGTGAGTTTTCTTGCAAGTAAAGCACTCCAGTACAAGAGGGAAGCTCTGAAAAGGTAAGATTTTGCATTTTCTATTAGATCCGCTGTAGGTCTTGGACTATCATGATGGTCAGAAAAGTTCAACTTTTTTGACACACGTCTATAGCAACGCATAGGGTACACTTGCACACAAAGGAATCCACAAACGCATCCTAAAAAATTTCATTTTGGTGGACCATCACGATTGGCTCATGTCATCATGATGGGGTGTCACCATCACGATTAACTCATGCCATCGTGATGGCTCCACCAAACCATTGCAAGATCACATCATTGCGATGGTTCAATTTGACCATCACGACAATCACGGACCATCGCGACTATCACGCCAACACCACTCATCGGGATTGGCTCATGCCATCATGATGCCTTATTGCCACATGTCATTTGAACCATCGTGATGATTCCTTTGACTCTTGATCATCATGACTGTCTCACACCATCGTGACGATACCACACCATCGTGATGACTTGACCAACTTGGCCCATCGTGATGCCTCAATCGATCAGACCATCATGATGCTTTGCTTGACCATCGTGATGCTTTGGTAAGTGTGGACCATCACGATTTTGTCACACCATTGTGATGGTTCAACCAGACCGTCATGACGGTCCCTGACCATCACGATTATTGCAGACCATCGCGATGGTTTGGTTAAAATGCTAATTTAGGGTTTTGATTTTTTGGGCGATTTCAAGGCCAATTTGAGTGAATTATTGAGTTTTTAGTGCATATTTAAGGTCCCTTAGCTCATATTTGGAGCAAAACTTGTCTACCTATTTTAACCCCTGAGAGCCTAAACATCCATAAATTTTTCATACAAAATTCATTTTTTAAGCTCTAGATCTCGTTGGAAAGATCTTTTTTGATCGTACATGGCCTCAACTATTTTTCTTAAGAATAATGCATTTATATTTAAATAGGATAAATTAAAGTTGACCCATTGGTGGGGTTAGGAAACCAAGGGGGCACTTAAGCATTTTACAAGGCGAATAAGGACCCTTAAAGGTATATACATCAAAGTGTATGTTCATTAAGCTTGAAGAGTGGTCTAAACATTGAACTTTTGCAGGTCTACTAAGAGAAATCCAAGTACATTCGAGTCAAGGCAAAGAGCGAAGTAAACAAGGCTTGGGAAGCACGACTCCTTGAGCACTAGAGCAACCAACGAAGTTGACTTGAGGTTGGAAGAACTCTCAACCCCCTTAGTCAATTACTAGATTAGGCTAAATGCATGTAGCATTGTGGATTGAAATATTATTGTGATAGGAACAATCCACAGAGTAAGATAAGAGATAGAGATACGAAAATCCTAAAGGAAAAGAACTTAATATTTTGATGGAGGGAGAGCTCAAACATACAACAAAAAGTTGATTCCTAATGCATACTTTGAGACAAAACAAGAGCTTAAAAGAATTAACAACAACACAAATAAATGAGAACAAAGAAGTATTGGTGATCAATATGCATATTTAGTGATCAAGTGATATAAATTAATGAATCATAGGTCAGGAAAGCACATAGGTAAGTCAATTCCACAAAGTCTTCGGTCTTCAGAAGCAAGTGTGGTGACTACTGCATGTTCTTGGGCACAAGAATGGAATAGCTATCCCTATGACTTGAGCTCAGAGACTAGTGAGTTAGAAATTGCTTATAGCATGGAGAGACCAGAAGGAGGGTCGAACATGAATTATCTAGAAAGGCATGAAGAACCTTATAGGACCCAATTAAAATATATCTGAACCAACCACTTAGGTGCTCACATCTATGAGGATGGTTTGAGAAGATCCATGGTTCAATTGCACAACCATGACCAACCCATTAAATTGGAACGTCCAATGGTGAAATTCAAGAAAGACGTGTACCTAGATAAAGAAGGAACAATGTATATCATAACAAATCAAACTAATATCAATAATGAATTTCGTGTAGTGATTCCCGAGACGGAAGAAGGAACCCAAGGAAAAGAACCATCAGGAGACAAACCTAGAACACCTAGAGGGAGATCAATATTGACGAGAATACTAAACCCAGAATGGATCTCTCAGGATAATAGAAGCATTGAACTATTCTTGAATAAGGACACTAATGAAGCATTTTGGAGATACATAATGGAACAACCAAGCGAAGTAGGATCAATCACCATTTATGAATTCAAGGACCCTCATATGCCTAGAAAGGTAGCATACCTGGACAACACTTCAGAACGAGTGTTTGTGGTGTGAGATCATGCAAGACATGCCTATATGTGGAGAGGTGAGCTGGTATTCCCCCCATTACGAGTGAATGTGAACACTAGCCATCAAGGTGTTGGGACATCCTCAGCCCATGGCTCTTGAAGAGAGAAAAACAAGGAAAAGCTAGAAGTCATAGTTTTGCTCATCCCATAGGGAGAGATAGATCAAGCATGGACATCCATAGATTGGAACAATAAAGAGAACCAAGACTACAAGGAGGTAGAGATGACTTTCCTCTACCTAGACCACATGAGCATCCAAGAATATTGAGACCTACTCAGTTAGTGAAGTCAATGAAAGATTACTTTGATGGGATAGGAGATCTCTATGACCATGCTACCGAGTTTAAGAAAGTGTTGCGAACGGAGCACGTAGAGGACATGTTCACGTAGTACAATGCATTTAGACTCTTGCTAAAGAACACAGCCTTAACTAGTTTCCAACCATTGCAACAAGGCAATTTAGAGACATCCATCACTTATTAGAGTCCTTCATCACTAAATTCTCTAAAAGTGGAATTAGGCATAACACTTCCTCATTGATCCCCAACTTCAAATAGACCCCCTAGAAAACAATCAAACTTGTAGGATGTAGGTTTCGACAATACATTGAGAGATGCCCATGCCAAAACTACCCTCACAAACGAAGCAAGTGTATTTGTTTTTGGATGGCCTCTTGAGCTCAAAACTATGCTCTTATTTATATTTGAAGGAACCCAAAACTCTAGCACAGTGTTTAAGAATATGTATAGACATTGAGGATAACCTAGGAGATGAATTGGAACTTTCTAAGGTCTACAAAGACTTCGACAACTCCTCCCAATCATCCTCAAAACTTTCTAGCTCGATTGAAGTCCTCGATGAAAAAGTGGCCCAAAAACTAGGAGTTTTGAGCAAGCAAATGCCCAGGGTAACATCCATAAAATGATGCATACCTGCGGTGGTGATCACATGGAAAATGTGTTTCCCAATATAACACAACCACAAGCCAACCCTAATGGACAATACTTCAAAATTGAGAGATGGTACAAAAATCACACAACACAAGATTTTCCATACAACAAACAAGCAGGGCGACAGAATTACCCTCAAGTATATCCCCAGCCACGTAGGTACCAAGGTCAGTACAATGCTTAGCCTCATTGAGAATGCTTCCCTCAATGCATGCAATCAGGAACTACGTGAGGCTTACAACTCCTTGGATTTAGAATATGAACAATCAGAAGCTCCAGACCGATCACAAAGCCTTATTACTATGGGAACCTGCACAGCCACAAAATTTTCTTGAAGTCACACCCCTAGAAATCCTAGATGAACTCACTACTTTACAGGTACGTGTACTCGATCTTCAGGCTCAAGTGGTAGCTTACTCAAAACCCCCAAGCCAGATTCCTTGTCAGAGATTCCTACTTAGGAAGAGACAATCTCAATGTCGGTGGAGGACACATACAAAAAAGCATATGAAACACAACTTGTACTAGGTGGATGTGTCACATCAGAAGGGCCAGACACATTTGAGCTTCCTATTCCCGCATGGCTCAGATTAGTTGAAGAGCTCAGTATGACTCACTCCGCACACGTAGAAGCATAGCTACATGCTATGGCCCTCATCGAGGCACAAATTTTACAGTCGCCCTATTTCACTCAGTTGGCACCCTGTAGGTACATCTCCATCAATGCGCTTCAATACAAACCCTACTTCTTGTGGATGGCAGAATACCAATTAGCTTTGAAAAGGAAACGCGGAAGAGATCGACTCATGCCACCCAGTTTGAGCCCAATGACCTACCCCCTAAAGCGCAAAAAGGAAAAATCCTCCAACCAAACTAGCAAGAGGAACTCCTTCAAGAATACCTTGAGATGATGCATACCTAGATAAAAACAACATTGCACCTAAAGTAAAATCCATGTTGGGGTGCAATGCCACAACATCACTCCTGGATAGCATTTGTGATTAAAGTTCAAAATAATAAGCAATGCCAGGATTGGCTTAACTATCCCTATCTAGCACCACCACGTGGCTGGCCCTCCAGCAATTGGATACATGATGATGACCATCTGCCACTGGCTCCCCTGACTTCACCACATGGATGATGTTGCTGCACATATGGCTATTAAGATGTTTGATATGATGCAAACGGTTTTTAAGATCTTTTGCCATGTCAAAGCACCACATGTCAATACCCTGAGCTTTGAGCATGGCAACCAAGACCTTGCATATGACATGAGCACCATGCCATTGCTCCACGTTTGTTATGCATGGCACTACCGCATCAAGTATTTACTTGCATGTTACAAGATGAATTTTGAAGAAATGTTCATGATGGGATTTTGGGAATACCATTCTGAAGTCTTCATCAGCCGGCCTACCCATCTCCTTCAGTTGTTTGCTTGTGAGAAACTTATATATTCGACACACTACTGGCTTCCACCCCTAGAAAAACCCCAAACCATCAATTGGGAAAAGTTTGAAGTTGATCTCGCATGGGGAATTCGCATCACTAAGCATATCCTCACATAGGACTTCTTGCAAAACTACATTATGCAGACCCCACAACAAGGATCTATCGAGGATGAGAGATGCGAGAGGGAGGGAGGTGTTGGCAGTAGCGAAAGGCATCAATGTAGAGGAAGTATGTAGAGGTGGACTGCAAAGAGTTTCGAGGTGGGGAGACATTCATTTTCTCAAAGAAATTTCTCAAAACTCCAAATACTGATTTTCATCACTTTTGTAATATATGTATCATAAAACACCCAATGTTGTATTTAGTAGCTCCATTTTGTGCAAGATGAGGAGTCCTCGGGCTTGAAAAGCTTAGGTAGAATGATCATACCGATTTTGGTTATTTTTTTATCTCGTTTAGACCTCGAAATGACCCTAAAAACCTATTTTTTAACTATGTCAGATGCTAGATGTGAAACCGGTCAAACCTAGTCTAGAACCTATAAAAAGATCTAGAGAGCTCATTTTTGAGGTAAGCTTGTATGCGTTGAGGAGAGATTAGAGCTAGATTAAGCTTGTAATAGTGTTATTGAGCAATAGAATCTATTTTTTACTTTCCATTGTGTATCGCTTATCTCTTCCATGTGTGTGTGTATGTGTGTGTGTGTATTTCTGTGCTTCTCACTTCCACCTTCACTACTTCATGTGTTTAGGATCCTCATATCACTCCTATCTCTTCCGTGGATTGACATTACGGAGGTGGAGCTTCTTAACATGGTACTTACCATTGTGCTAGAGCAACCCATGTTCTACTTGGTCAACACGTTTAGACATTATGTTCTTGCAAATAAGTTTAAATTCTTTACAAACCACCAAGCTCTACTCTACCTAGTGAGCAAGCCTTACAATATTGGTTAATTAGCAACATGGTTTCTCTTACTAATGGAATACTATTTTGAAGTAGTATTTAGGAAATGGAGGACTCACCTTGAGACAGATCACCTTTGCAACTTACTTAAAGAGAATCCCCACAAGGAGTGACATATGAACTTCTTGATGCTTATCTCTACAATCTAGAAGTAGTTCTAGATTGGGATAAACATCTCCTTCCTATTCTCACATTTGGACCCAAGAATCTAGTGGTCAGAACCAAGAAGAATAAACTAGTTAAATCATAGAGATATCAAATACTTGCAGGAAGCACTTACAACGAGAGTGATCAAGGAATTTTAGCTTGTTGTGATAAATGGTGTCAACTAGCACAAGAAGTCTATTAGGGCAACATTATGCAAAACATAGAACCTTAGAAACACTAAGATGTGTTAGGGGAGCACTAGATTGTGCTCTTTGACTACAGTAGAAAAGATTTCCGAAATACACTTATGATTACAAGAACACCCACAAAGCGAAAATAATACAAGAAGATGTAGCCGATACAGGATATCCCACAACTCGGGACCAATAGGTATGGAAAACTGGACTAGAGATGATACAAGAGATCCCACAACCCGGGATTGTAAGTATGAGACAAGATATCTGGATTACAAGAACTCCCCTCTAGGAGATGGACTAGATACAAGAAAGCACTCGACAAGATCTCGTACTACAAGATTACACGAGGACAAGACTGGATGTCCAGGATACAAGACTAGACAGGACTGGAACAAGGAACAAGACAAGAACAGGAACTGGAACTTGGAGAGTACTGACTTGGTGGTCACGAATCCTTGAGCTCCCAAGACTGGTATTGGCAAGACTGATTATGAATGTGGCCAACCCCTCCTTATATAGGTTTTCAAGGGCGGTTCATGAAAGGAGGTTACGAATTGATGATGTCATCGATGATGTCATCAATTCCAAACATGAGCTCTGGATATCCGAATCAGGCAAGTAGACAGTCGATCTAAGGGTTTTGGCATGTTCCGGATGCAATGGAAGCATTGGTTTCTCCTAATTATGAACCAATCATGAGATACAAGGTTCATATGGGATCTAAGGTTCAGGATGGTTTCCTTTGTCCATGACATCACCTCCCCCTCAAGCGACGAGTTCCACAAGGAGCAGTCATGTTATGTGGTCTCGGCTTCGTTGGATTTCTCTTATGGAATTCTAGAACCTTGATTGGTGCTCTCTGAAGGCTTTTTGCAGGTTCCCAAGTACGTTCACTGATGTCATACCCTTTCCAATGAATAAGGTATTCCAATCTTCCTCGAGATATTCTAGAATCTAGGACATGCTCGACTTCAAATTCTTCATGATCATCAATCTCGATAGGTGGTGAAGGACTAGGTCTCTCCCCCCTCAATGGTGAAATCTGATATGGTTCCAACATGGATACATGGAAAACTGGATGTATTCTCATAGTACTTGGTAGCTTGAGCTTGAAGGTCACTAGATTAATCTTGGACAAGATGGTAAGTGGACCAAATCTTTGATGATCTAACTTTGCACAAGGTCTTGAGGTTTGCAGATTGTTTCTGAGTAACCATACTTTATCCCCAATTTGATACGATGGATTCTGAACACGATGTTGATCTGCATAGTACTTATATTGTTCTTGAGCTTTATGGATCTCTTCCTTGAGTTCTTTGTGAATGTCCATCAGGTACTGGGCCTTGTCTCTAGCAACCGGGTTCTTGACATAATTTGAGAGTTGTATATCCATCCTTGGATGTTGTCCATAATTTGAAAAGAAGGGAGTCTGCTTGGTAGATGCATGAACACTATTGTTATAAGCAAACTCTGCAAAGGGTAAAAGCTCAAACCAATCATTTTGATCATAGTTGCTAGTGCAATGGAGATATTGCTCCAAGACTTGATTCACCTGTTTTGTTTGTCCATCAGTCTATGGATGATTTGCTATAGATAGTTTAACTTGAACACCAAGGAGCTTGCAAAAGATTGTTCCAAAAGCTGGATATGAACTATGGACTTCTATCACTGAAAATGTCATATGCAATCCATGAAGCCTAAATATATACCTGAGAAAAAGTCTAGCAGTGGCTGCACCTGTGATTGCCTTGGTAGTTGGAATGAAGTGTGCCATCTTTGTAAATCTATCCACAATAACAAGAATGGCATCATACTTATCTGACTTTGGTAGATTTGTGATGAAATCCATAGACAATGAAGGCCATGGCCTTTCTGGAATAGGTAGAGGTTGCAAGAGGCCATGAGGTTTATGTCGGGGTACCTTAGATCTATTGCAAGTATCACAGGTTCGAATGTATTCTTTGACTTCCTTCCACATTTGAGGCCACCAAAAGTCCCTGGATATGAGTTCTATTGTTTTATTCACTCCAAAATGTCATGCTGCAAGGTTGTCATGGCGTTGTTGAAGTACTTGGATCCTGGGCTTTCCTAGAGGGACATACAATAGGTTCTTATAGAGCAGTAACCCATCCTTTTCTTGAAATTTGTTTACTTCTTGGAATTTTCCTTCTTGAGCTTTCTGTTTAACATTACAAAACAATTCATCCTGTGGTAGATTCTCACGGATCAATTGATTCAAGGCTGAATCTTCATGATGGCTTGAAGAGATAGCTGCTAACTGGAGATGCTCACGCTTGAGTAATACACTCTCTTGTTGATCAAAGGCCTCTTCACCCTTCTTTGGTGCAAGGTATGATCTTCTGGATAGGGCATGTGACTGACATTGTTGCCGTCCTGGACGGTATGTGATGACAAAATCAAATCTGGATAAAAAGTTACTCCATCTAGATTGCCTTCTATTGAGAATCCGGGTGGTCATAAAATACTCTAGGTTCTTATGATCTGAATACACAGTGACTTTATGAGCTTCTCCTTCTAGATGGTGACACCATGTATCAAACGCGTCTACTATGGCAAGAAGTTCTTTATCATGAATTTCATAATTAATTTCTGGAGGGGAAAACTTCCTTGAATGATATGCAACTGGATGTCGGTGTCCATCATCTCCATATTGGGAAAGAATGGCCCCTAGAGCAAAGTCTGATGCATCTGTCTCAAGGAAGAAGGGCTTACTCGAATCAGGATGAACTGGAATTGGAGCAGTAGTAAATGCTGATTTCAAGGTTTGAAAGGCCTTTTCTGCTTCTTCGGTCCATGAGAATTTGGAGTTCCCTGTAAGCTTGGTAAGAGGTCTCACTACCTTGGAGTAATCTCTGATGAATATCCTGTAGAAATTGGCAAACCCCAAAAAACATTGTACATCTCTGACACATGAAGGTGGTTGCCAATCAAGGATTGTCTCAAAATCTTCTTAGGATCCATAAAAATTCCTTTATCTGATACAATGTACCCTAAAAATTCCACTTCTATCTTATGGAAAGAGCACTTTTCCAATTTCGCATATAATCCTTTTTCTCTTAGTTTCTCTAGGACTATCGTCACATGACATTCATGATCCTCTAGATTTTAAGAAAATATCAAGATATCATCTACCTTCATCAAGAAAATATCAAGATATCCTCTAGATTTTAAGAAAATATCAAGATATCAAGAAAATTGGCAACCACCTTCATGATATAAGAAAGGGTCTCATAATTCCATCCACACCCGTAGAAACATGTCTTGCCCCTATCAAGTTAATCATGTCTAAGAAGACCCTTTCCCATACAACTCTGTAGATTCAGGAGCGTCCTCATGTTTCATTGATGAAGGACTCGTTAAGAAACATGGAATTCTGGTACTTCGGAAGAACAAACCAGTAGTAGCTGAAGTAGTAGATGGACGGCCTCTAGCATTGGGGAATATAACCATGGAAACCATACCACTAAGAGTACACCTTGGTGACCATGATTCACACATATGTTTCAATGTAATATCGAGTCCAGTAAATATGGTTATCATTGGAATGCCGTGGTTAAAGAAATATAATCCACAAATTAATTGGGACAATAATAAAATCACCCCTCGAGATATCCAGAAGAACCCAACATATGTCGGAGCCAAAGCCTTCATACATGCAGTAAGGAAGGAACCGACATATATGATCTATGCCATACCAGCTCAAGAATCCAAGAAAGATGATCCAGTGCAGCTACCCAATCAGTACAAAGGCTTAGAAGATGGTTTTGAAAAGAAGAATGCACACATCCTTCTAGAGCATAGACCCTATGATTGTGCCATAGAACTTCAAGAGGGAGCACAACTGCCCTTTGGACTAATCTATAGACTATCTTCAAAGGAACTTACAGAACTACGCAAGAACATTGATGAGAATCTAGCAAAGGGGTTTATCAAACACTCAAAGTTTCCAGCAAGAGCTCCTATTTTATTTGTAAAGAAGAAGGATGGGACTCTCCGGATGTATGTAGACTATCGTGGATTGAATAAAGTCACTATAAAGAACAGATACCCTCTACCACTCATATCCGAGCTCTTGGAACGCCTTGGAAAACAAAAATTCTTCACAAAGATTGACCTTCGAGGAGCTTACAACCTTGTCAGGATAAGAGAAGGAGACGAATGGAAGACAGCATTTCGGACAAGGTATGGCCATTTTGAATATGTAGTTATGCCATTTGGTCTCACCAATGCTCCAGCTCTCTTCCAACATATGATGAATGATATCTTTCAAGAATATTTAGATGATTTTGTTGTAATATACCTCGATGATATCTTGATATTTTCTTAAAATCTAGAGGATCATGAATGTCATGTGACGATAGTCCTAGAGAAACTAAGAGAAAAAGGATTATATGCGAAATTGGAAAAGTGCTCTTTCCATAAGATAGAAGTGGAATTTTTAGGGTACATTGTATCAGATAAAGGAATTTTTATGGATTCTAAGAAAATTTTGAGACAATCCTTGATTGGCAACCACCTTCATGTGTCCGAGATGTACAAAATCATCTAAATATTCTTGAAAGATATCATTCATCATATGTTGGAAGAGAGCTAGAGCATTGGTGAGACCAAATGGCATAACTACATATTCAAAATGGCCATACCTTGTCCGAAATGTTGTCTTCCATTCGTCTCCTTCTCTTATCCTGACAAGGTTGTAAGCTCCTCGAAGGTCAATCTTTGTGAAGAATTTTTGTTTTCCAAGGTGTTCCAAGAGCTCGGATATGAGTGGTAGAGGGTATCTGTTCTTTATAGTGACTTTATTCAATCCACGATAGTCTACATACATCCGGAGAGTCCCATCCTTCTTCTTTACAAATAAAATAGGAGCTCTTGCTGGAAACTTTGAGTGTTTGATAAACCCCTTCGCTAGATTCTCATCAATGTTCTTGCGTAGTTCTGTAAGTTCCTTTGAGGATAGTCTATAGATTAGTCCAAAGGGCAGTTGTGCTCCCTCTTGAAGTTCTATGGCACAATCATAGGGTCTATGCTCTAGAAGGATGTGTGCATTCTTCTTTTCAAAACCATCTTCTAAGCCTTTGTACTGATTGGGTAGCTGCACTGGATCATCTTTCTTGGATTCTTGAGCTGGTATGGCATAGATCATATATGTCGGTTCCTTCCTTACTGCATGTATGAAGGCTTTGGCTCCGACATATGTTGGGTTCTTCTGGATATCTCGAGGGGTGATTTTATTATTGTCCCAATTAATTTCTGGATTATATTTCTTTAACCATGGCATTCCAATGATAACCATATTTACTGGACTCGATATTACATTGAAACATATGTGCGAATCATGGTCACCAAGGTGTACTCTTAGTGGTATGGTTTCCATGGTTATATTCCCCAATGCTAGAGGCCGTCCATCTACTACTTCAGCTACTACTGGTTTGTTCTTCCGAAGTACCAGAATTCCATGTTTCTTAACGAGTCCTTCATCAATGAAACATGAGGACGCTCCTGAATCTACAGAGTTGTATGGGAAAGGGTCTTCTTAGACATGATTAACTTGATAGGGGCAAGACATGTTTCTACGGGTGTGGATGGAATTATGAGACCCTTTCTTATATCATGGTCCAGTTGTATGGTCTCTTTTATAACTAGACTTCCTCGTTTTCCCTGCTCTACAAGGGTGGCTGCGACTTTGGAGTTCGTTCTCTTGTTGGGACAGTTAAGTGCAATGTGGCCAAGGTTTCCACAATATAGAAATAATTTGTTATCCCTCCTTCTTTGTTTCTCTTGTGGTGTTAGAGGCTAGAACCTAGCTACATCTATCTGCATAGGTTCGGGCATAGACTCATCTCTAGGAGTAGGTTGAAAAGGTTTCCATTCACAAGGTCTTCCTTCTACTTGTTTTTCTTGTTTCCTTTCAAAAAGGCGATTATCACATTGAATGGCTTCGTTGATATATTCACTCAATGTCTTCACCTCTGGCATCGTGAGTAGAAGGTCCTTCACATCATCCCTTAAGCTCCATCTAAATTGGCTTATGAAATAATCTTCATGCCAAGTGAGTTCACATATCAACTGCTTAAATTCTGATGCATAGGTAGAGGTAGGGCGGTTACCTTGACGTAGCTTTCGAAGTTTTTTTTCTGCCACTTGACTCGTGTCTGCATCTCCAAATGTGGCGATGAGCTCTCTTGATGTTGGAGACTCTGAAGTGATGCTATAATTTTTTCATAAGCATTCTCCATGATGACTGGTCTTGGATGGAGGCTAGTCTTGCCAAAATGTCAGGGGAGCACTAGATTGTGCTCTCTAACTACAGTAGACAAGATTTCCGAAATACACTTATGATTACAAGAACACCCACATAGGGAAAATAATACAAGAAGATGTAGCCGATACAAGACGTCCCACAACCCGGGACCAATAGGTATGGAAAGCTGGACTAGAGATGATACACGAGATCCCACAACCCGGGATTGTAAGTATGAGACAAGATATCTGGATTACAAGAACTCCCCTCTGGGAGATGGACTAGATACAAGAAAGAACTCGACAAGATCTCGTACTACGAGATTACAGAGGACAAGACTGGATGTCTAGGATACAAGACTAGACATGACTGGAACAAGGAACAAGACAAGAACAAGAACTAGAACTTGGAGAGTACTTACTTGGTGGTCACGACTCCTTGAGCTCCCAAGACTGGTATTGGGAAGACTGATTATGAATGTGGCCAACCCCTCCCTTATATAGGTTTTCAAGGGCGGTTCATGAAAGGCAGTTACAAATTTATGATGTCATCGATAATGTCGTCAATTTGAAACATGAGCTCTGGATATCCGAATCACGCAAGTAGACAGTCGATCTTAGAGTTTTGGCATGTTCCGGACGCAATGGAAGCATTTTTTACTCCTAATTATGAAGCAATCATGAGATATAGGGTTCATATGGGATATAAGGTTCAGGATGGTTTCCCTTGTCCATGTCAAGATGATTAGGTGTATATTGGCCAACAATGGAAAAAGATGACTATAGATTGATCAAGGAGTGCCAAAGTTGTATAAGCAAGCCTCCACTCGAACATGCCACTTTATACCATGTCTCTAGTACCTAGCTTGAGTAGTCATATGGTAGACTTCTTAAGGATCAAAACATTTCCACAAAAAATGACATTAGCATGATGAAGGAGTCCATAGCAAGAAGCTTAAGACTATACACTGATTGGATATCATTTATACAGATGTGAAGAGATGGATATCTGAGACTATGTGTCCATGAGAATGAATACTTGAAGATTTTAGAAATTGCACACCAAGGTGTTGCAGGAGGGCACTTTAGGTGTGATCAAGTGATCAATGCCATATTATTTTCAAGTCTATGATGGACCACTCTTCATATGGATTTACATACCTTTTTGAAGAGATGTGACACATGTCAACAAACTCAATATCTAACTCGGAGAGATGAGATGGTAGTGACACCCATAATGGGAGGACATGCATTCTCTAGATGAGGCATAGACGTCATAGGATCCATTAACCCCCTAGCTAACGGCTCTCATGTAGAATACATAATCTTAGCAATGGATTATCTTACCAAACTAGTAGAAGTGAAGGCCACAAAAAATAATAATGCACAAATGATTGTAGAATTCTTGTTTAAAAATGTATTTACAAGATACTAGTTGTCTATAGAGGTGGTGATTGATTGAGCTATTCATTCCCTAAACAAAGTAATTGAATATCTATTGCAAGTTTGTATGGTGATTCACAAGAATTCAACACCATATCATCCACATGCCAATTGAGAGGCTGAGAGTACTAAGAAACTCTTATGCAATGTACTAACTAAGCTTGTGCACAACAAACACTCAAACCGGGACAAACAATTACACCATGTTGTTTTGGCATGTTGAATGGCCTATAAAACAATACTCAATGCAACTCCCTTTTAGATGGTATTTGGTTAGAATGGATTGTTTCCCTTGGATTTCTTGACACCCACTCTCAAGGTCACATAAGATCATCAATGGATAGGTCAATTATGGACTTAGAAGAATTGGGAGATACTAGAGTAAGGGCAATAGTAAGAATCTATGTAGCCAAAAATAGGCAAAGGCTTATTTCCATGTGCATGTGAAGGAGAACGGCTTGAAATTTAGTGATTTGGTATCGGTCTATACTTTGAAGCAACATGCTTGTAAGATAGAAAAATGTGGTATGGACCTATGATTATCAATAGACTCTCAATGAGTGGAATTGTTTAGTTCACTGCCTTAGAAGTAGATGTAATGTCAAATTACATTAATGATGTAGAGTCAAGCTTTATTAAGAAGCCTTAATGAAAGAAATGATTAGACAAATCCCTTTGGCTAGGAAGCATGAGGAACAAGAGAAAAGAATTCAAGAGGAAGTTCAGGTTGAAACTCTAGAATGGATTAAATGTATGAAGCTAAGATCACATGGTGTAGACATATATCAAAAAGCACAAATATAGGAGCTTCATCTATTGAGTGTCATCAATTGAGTAAGTCACACTAGATATCACATGGTGATGTCTCAAGCGAAGGGAAATGTTTCTCCTAGCATATTTGATAGAGGACTTTTCATTACAATGGAACTAGGGCAAGGCACTACATTCAAGAAAATCAAAGCCATCATTGATTCAGGTGTAGCCACTACTGCAATTAGGTATTCCTACAGTCAAGATATGGATCTGAAATGAATGGATCCAAGCTTGCCTCATAGGCTTAGGAGGCTTGAAAACTCCTTGCATTGGCAAGGTGGAAATTCAAATCCTCATCCATGATGTGACCTTGATAGTAACGCTCTTAGTCTACCATGACAAAGATCTTAGAGAACCACTTATTCTAGGCCAAGATTGGTTATATGATCACTCACTTGACCTAAATCTTAGAAAATGCCTTATCTAGTTCTCAACGGATAAAAAACACCTTACGATAGAGCTAGAAAACTAGGTGACAAGTAATTATGATTTGTATGCAGATATTTCCAATCCTTGCATAGGAGAAAATGGCATTGAAGTGTCAATTCCTGGGCCCTCTAGCTTGTCTACCTAAGGAAATGGAACCATAATATCAACATTAGCCCAACAAAGAACTAGTAGTGGCACTAAAAAAATCAGCATTATCCCAACAAGGAGCTAGTAATGCCACTACAAGATCAACATCCATAGTGCTAGAGAATATCAAATTCTCTCGACCCCATCCACATTTCAAGCATGCATGCCTAGATCTAGTGTACATAATGCCTCACTTCTTGATGGGTAGGTCATGCAAGTGTTAGATCTCCCATCTTTTCCAAAGGAGAGTGTCCCACAATCCTCTACCCTATAGCAATGGAAGAGTCAATCAAAGCAGCAACACAAAGTGCGAAGATCAGCCAACACCACATGACCATACTATTGTGGATATCCATCCACTACAAGTACAAAGCAGATATGGATGCGAAAGGGCAAGCAAAGAGCCACTAAGACTCAAAATCAAAGAAACACATGATAAACCCAAAGAATCAATTGTTGAAGCAACAACGTGATCAATAGTAGAACACTTGACAAATTTGGTTCTAAGAAGTCAGCAAGGGCTAATCCCAACATATCGAGCATATGGGTGCCTAAGATCTACTTAACAGCTTAAACTTCCATTTGTGTACTCTCATCCTTTAGGAGGATTCCGTTTTCCACTTGATCTCCACCTATCAAAATAGCTTTTGTATTTGAATACCCTTGTAAATTTGTTTCTCAGACATCTTGGAAATAGGTGCCTAAACAGCCCTAGGACCAACCATGCCCACAAACCCTGAATCAAATGTATCATTCACTAACCTGCTTTTGTAATCACTTAATAGAATCTCTCATAAACAATCAACCCTGTAAAAACCATCCTACAAATATCTTTTAAAAAATGATGAAATGCACCATGCAAACGAGATCATGAACTATCCAAAGTGTGCATATAGGAAGTCTAATGACACGCATTAGACACAAAGACATCATCAATATCACTCAACATCACCTGACTACATGGAGAAAATATTAGTACTGGAAATGAATTGTAGTCTCGCCATACTAAGATCAACATTTGTTGTCATACTAATGTGTTCTCCTTTTGTAGCATATGATTGTAATACACACAAAGGTTCACAATACAAGTTGAAGCTCCATTCTTGGTAGGTCCAAGTTGGCACCTAATGGACTGTCACAACCTATCAGCATAAGATTACCCTTTACTACCACCATTAGAGTTCCTTGGATGTCAAGTTAAGTATTAATCAGACCCCTCACAGATGCAGAGTATATATTTGAAGCAAAGCTAGAGTTCAACACCACTTGGGGTAGATATCAATTGTTTTTGCAAGAATTTGAGACACTATAGAATATGGTAAAGTTGCAATTGTTATGAGAGAAAGCTAGATTTAAGGAGTATTTCAAAGCACGCCTACCAAAACTAGATTTTCATAAGTGCTACTATCTCATAAATATGCTTCAACCAAGGCCTAAGAAAAAGATTCTAGGCTTTTCTGTATTTCCATATCAATTCTTTGATCCACCTTTCAAGTGGTTCAATCTGATGTGTAATATTACCGTGGTAGCTTAAAGATAAATGGAAGCCATATTCCATTTGAGAAAGAGATCTTAATTCTAAAAATCATGAAGAAAGAAGATGTGTTAAAGTGGTCCTAGGTTTTGACTATCACACATGAATTTTCCACATCCCTATGAATTTGTATGTGGCACTTTGCATTCCAGTGTAGGATAGGTTCCCTCAAGCACATAAACTAGTATGGTTTAGTTTGTATCTGGCCCATAATCTATCTATGACAATTGATTTATCCCATTGGATATCGAATGAGCTATACTTGGCCCATAATCTATCTATGAAAATTAATTTATCACATTGGATATTGGATCAAAAATGGGCACGAAATGAAATAATCCATGGATGGTTTGCAATCACAAGGATAGTGTATATGTGCCTTTCTTACGATATTCCCATTGAGCATGCTCTCACCAATACTAAGTTACACAAATACACAAGGAGCCATTTGATAAGTTCCCATCCTACCAAGTGCATGAGAGGATATATTATGTGCTTACTGTTGGAGAATTCCTCTCCTATTCACAACGGAAAGTGTAGAGGACCTTCTCAAGATCATGACTGTTGAGCCCATAAAAGTCATGTTGGTCAAAGTCAACTACACTCAAAGTCAAAAGATCAAAGTCAATTGTTCAAAGTCAACAAGGTCAGGGTCAAAGTCAATAGGTGCAAAGTCAAAGTGCTAAAGTACAGGTGTCAAAGTGCACAGGTAGTGCACAATCAATGGTCCACAAAGGGTAAATTGGAGAAAGTGGGTTGCAGGTTGTAGAGGTATTTTCTCTAATTTCCCTAAGGTTCAAAGTGTGTTTTAAAGTGTTTTGGAAGGTTCAGGTGAACCCCCTCTTATGTGCAAAAGTGAAGACTTAAAACGAAAATGTGAAGGTATGTGAAGCGGCAGTGTACGCACAGGTGAAAGTATGGCCCCCCATCAAAATTTTGGCTTTAGTCTAAAGTCACTACAGGACAAAACAGTGAGTCGTTGGCTGCCCCTTGTGAAGACAATCTTGGGACATCAAAGTGAGCACCAAGATACCATTGTAGTTAGGAGCGTACATGATCGACACACTCAAATCAAGGCAAGGTCTATTCTTGGACCAATCTTAGAGTAAGCAAGAGAAGCATAGTCTAAGTGAAGCAAGAGAGAGAAGTGCAAGAGTCACCAGTGTGCGACGCAGAGAAGTGGAGTTGAAGGAGTGCATAGAGAGTAACTAAGGGATTGTGCAGAGAGTGCTAAGCTAGTACCCCAAGGATCTCAAGGTCTCTTTGCAGTGTGCGCGTGCCGACAGAAGGTATTCATCCCTCCCCCTTAGTGGAAGCTTGGTGCAAGGTGTGCACAAGGATAAGCTTGAAGCAAGTGGAGGTCTGGTGCAGAGGAGGCCGGCGGCAAGAAGACTTTGGGATATTTGGTATTTTGTAATTGAGCACTCTGTGTGATTGTGCACAGAAGTATTGGCTTGTATTGTGCTTCAAACATTGTAATTTTCTTACTGTAATCAATCGGCAGAAGCTTCCAAGGTGTATTTCCTCTTCTGGTCTTTTCCTTTTCTCCTACAAACCCTCAAACTCCTTCTTGTCTAAGAATCCCCCAACAAAATTTGGCACGCCCGGTGGGACTTCCAAGGAGATTTGAGCTTAGGAGAAACCAAGTGCAAAGTATAGCAGAGGTCACGTGTCTACAGTGCTACTTCATCAAACAAAAGGTAAATATTCTTATCAAGTGTCTCATATTAAGTGGGCTATGAGTTGCTCATGACCGCAACCCGGTCCCAAACATTGAGGGTCACCTGCAAGCAGACAAGAAGGAAGGTTGTTAGAAGGTCCTCAAGTCCACTCTCTTCAACCTCATCAGTAAAGAGCATGGTGGGTCAGGTAGACTTGGAAACTTTACCCTCTAGATTAAATATAAAGTTTCCTTCTTTCAAAGGCCTAGCTCAGGAGGATCCGGATGAACACATTAGAAGGTTTTTGGCACTATGTAAGACTAGAGGCCTAATGGGTAGGGAGGATGCCTTTTTTATTCTCTTTCCTGCCACATTAGAGGGATTAGTTGATAAGTGGTTCAGCCAGTTTGTTGAAAACCATTTTACCACTTGGGATGTGATGAAAGATGCATTTAAAAATCAGTTCAAGCATGGCAACACTACGGAAGTTATCATAGAAGAACTAGAAAATTTGAGATTGGGTCCAGGAGAAAAGTTCCCAGAGTTTGTGACTAGGGCCAAAGCACTAATGGCTAAATTGCCAGATCCACCACACGATTTTTTTGTTAAGAAATGGTTAGCTAAGCCCCTACCAGTGGCCACCCAATGCAAAATAAAGGAATTAGTGTTACCTACAGCCTCCATAGAGGAGTTCATCAACACAGCCACACGCTTGGAGTAGATAAGGCACCAGTATGGAGCAACTTCTTCCCAACCAACATATGGTACAGAAATGGAGGATCCAATGATCTAGCTAAGGAAGGAGCTCGAGGGCTTAAAAAGAAATAAGCCCTACAAAGAGGAGGAGAATGTTGTTGCTCACTTGAGAAGGGAGATTGAAGCACTAAAGCTCCAAAAGGAGGAGGAGGCCCAAGCAGAGGAATTGGCTCAGTTGTGACAGGAGCTGCAGGAACTCAAAGGGAGTGGCATCAAGAGTGGACTTTGGTGTTCCATGTGCAACAAGCAAGGTCACATAGTAAGTGAATGTCCTCTGTTAAGTGTGACTTGTGAATTATGCAGGAAAGTTGGCCATGAGGCCCATGAATGCCAATCAAGGGGAATGCCTGCAACGACATACTAATTTGTTGTCCTAAGAATCAAGCCTCTTCATCCGGGCCCCATATTCAAATGATTTCTGTACACAAAGAAGAAGCGTTAGATCAGGTCAATGTGCCATCTCCATCTACCAGGGTGGTGCATTTAGAAGAAATTGAATCTTTTATGGTGCAAACAAGAAGCAAGGGGAAGGCTCAAGTGGAAATAGGTCAAGAATCAATGATTAATGGATTAAACAGAGACAAAGGTGTGCCTGAAGACAAAGCCACCACAAGTGCAGATACAAGGCAAAAAGAAAATTTCATAGGTGCCAGTGATGCTATTGGACATGCATTCACCAGGGCTCATGAGGAGTTTGACAAGTCAAATGGAGCCCAAGCTCTTAAGGAATCAGAAGCTTCCACGCTACTCAAGTCCATGAAAAAGGAGGTTAGTATTTTTGATTTAATAAAGATGGATAGGAAGTTCAGGCCAGAACTCTTGCAGATAATTGATGAAATGTCCACAACAAGTTTAGTGGCAAAGGCTGCTGTTATGCATAAAGATAAATGTTTAGGGGAAGCACCCCTCACAGATTACAAGAGCCCTCGGCTAACAGTCTCTATTAAAGGTCATGAGTTTCAAGGAGTTATTGTGGATGGTGGTTATGGCATTAACTTGATGCGTGAATACACCATGAAAAAGATTGGACTATACCCTTCACGACCTGCCAACTTCACTATAACAATGGCAGACCAAAGCATAGTAAGGCCCATGGGTGTGGTCCCTGGAGTTCCAGTCAAAATACAAGGTACCATCTTTAACTTGGACTTTGTTGTTTTAAGGCTGCCACAGGTAGAAGGAAGTTTCCCCCTGTTAATTGGGAGACCTTGGTTAAGGCATGCCAATGTGTTGCATGACTGGGGCAAGGACACAATGTGGGTAAAGCAGGAGGGAAAAGAGGTGAAGCAGTTAATTTTAGAAGAAGGACCAGACAATCAGAGAAATACTAGTATGATGCAGACAATTGGTATTTGTATGGAAGAAGAAGTGGTGGACAACCCAGAAGCAGATCTATTTGAAGGAGCAGATTTACATGAAGATGAAAACATCTTGGCTTGGCTCCATGCAGAAGACCCATCTTCCTGCTATGGAATTTTCCCAAACTCAAGTAGAGAAGAAGCATATGAAGAAAAAGAGGAAATCACTCAGGTTGAAACAGTCTCAGTCAAAGGCCATGGAAAAGAGAAGAAAAGCAAAGTCCTTAAGTGCAGTCGTGATGAAGATGCTTCAAATCATATGTCAATGGCCACTGTTTTATGGATATTGGTATGGATATCATCTCTTGTGTCAATTTCTATGATAGTAAGTGCAAGGCTTTACAATGATGTGGATGGAGTACCTGCAAGGCTTTGGAAACAAAAGATGCAATATGGAGGAGATAATATTGTACTGAAGGAGGTCTATCAAAGCGTCAGCATGCCCAAAAAGAAGATAAAACAAATGAAGTGCAACACAATTGAAGGTTATGGAGGAGTTTTTCATGGTCAACATATAAAGATCATGGCTAAAGGCCTATCATCAAGCCACATGAAGGATTATGGATCACCTGGAACCTGCAAAATTTGTCCAGGTTGTACATAGTCTTGTCTCGTCATTTTGACTTAAGTTTTAGGAGTTTCCTTTATCCATTTCATGCTTGTTTCTGGCATTTTTAGCAAATTTAGCAGAGATTTCATCAACTTTGCAAAGGTACAATTTTTGGAATTTTTAGGAATTTTTCAGGGATTTTTTAGAATTTTTTCTAGCATTTTCTCCTTCTCATGTGTCTTTTTCTTGCCATATTTGGGGAATAAAGGAAGCTCTTTGTGGTTTTTGAGTGAAGAAACTGGCCTCACATTTATTCGAAAATTTTTCAAAATTTTTTGAAGATTTTTTGGATTCTTTTTGTAATTTTTTTGGAATTTTAATGTATTTTTCTTTGTTTTTAAAAAAAAAAGGCCCCCCAGGGCGTTTTCTTTTTTTTGCAAAACCCCCCCCCCCCTGCCCCCCCCCCCCCCCCCCGTTCTGACACACACCCCCACCCCCGCCCCCCCTCCCCCACCCCCCGCTCCCCCCCCCCCCCCACCGACACCACCGACCATCCCCCCCCCCCCCCCCCCCCCCCCACTGACACCACCGACCATCCCCCCCCCCCAATTTATTTTTCATTTTATTTTATTTTCTTTTCTTTATTTTATTATTTTTTATTTTATTTTATTTTTTTATTTGTTTGTTTTATTATTTATTTTATTTTCTTTTTATTATTTTTGTCTGGACGTGAAAAAAAAAAGGAGACAACTTTTTTTTTTTTATTTTCAGCTCAAAGCTTTTGGCTCTAGATCGTGCCTCGGTTGGCCGTTTTTTACAAAAATGGAGTCATTTTCATGTTTTTTGGCACCTCTGGAATCAGTTTTTGGCTTTATTTTTCCAGATTCCCACATTTTCTATGAGTTTTGGTCAAAACCCTCAAGTTTTAAGCACATTTATCACATGTTTTTATTTCACCACATTGTCCACATGGTATATTCTCACCTCATCTTACATTTGGTTTTTATATTTCCCATATGTACCCTCTGTGGCCCTCCAGCTTCATCATTTTAACCCCCTCCAGACCCCTGATTCCTACTCCCAATCCCTTCCTTTACCAATCTGCCGAGCCACATCATCACCCCTCCCTGCCCCATCCATCTCCGCACCCTCAGCCCTCCCTTCCCATTCCTTTCCACCCTCCCATTGCCATCCTTTTGGCTTTTCCATAACAACATCCCACTTCTGGTTCTTCTCTGGTGCTTGTTCTATCCTGCTTTTGGTGGATTTGGTTGCTGCTCAGATGTCCTCTTCAAGTTTTTGCAGCTCCATTATCATGATGTCCTATATGCTCAGATTTTTGGCTGTAGCCCTTCGAGACGGAGAGCACATTAGGTGGTGGCAAACTGTTGAGCCCATAAAAGTCATGTTGGTCAAAGTCAAGTGCAGTCAAAGTCAAAAGATCAAAGTCAATTGGTCAAAGTCAACAAGGTCAAGGTCAAAGTCAACAGGTGCAAAGTGAAAGTGCTAAAGTGCAGGTGTCAAAGTGCACAGGTAGTGCACAATTAATGGTCCACAAAGGGTAAATTGGAGAAAGTGGGTTGCAGGTTGCAGAGGTATTTTCTCTAATTTCCCTAAGGTTCAAAGTGTGTTTTAAAGTGTTTTGGAAGGTTCAGGTGAACCCCCTCTTATGTGCAAAAGTGAAGAATTAAAAGGAAAATGTGAAGGTATGTGAAGCGGCAGCGTACGCACAGGTGAAAGTATGGCCCCCCATTAAAATTTTGGTTTTAGTCTAAAGTCACTACAGGACAAAACAGTGAGTCGTTGGCTACCCCTTGTGAAGACAATCTTGGGACATCAAAGTGAGCACCAAGATACCATTGCAGTTAGGAGCGTACATGATCGACACACTCAAATCAAGGCAAGGTCTATTCTTGGACCAATCTTAGAGTAAGCAAGAGACGCATAGTCTAAGTGAAGCAAGAGAGAGAAGTGCAAGAGTCACCAGTGTGCGACGCAGAGAAGTGGAGTTGAAGGAGTGCATAGAGAGTAACTAAGGGATTGTGCAGAGAGTGCTAAGCTAGCCCCCCAAGGATCTCAAGGTCTCTTTGCAGTGTGCGCGTGCCGACAGAAGGTATTCATCCCTCCCCCTTAGTGGAAGCTTGGTGCAAGGTGTGCACAAGGATAAGCTTGAAGCAGGTGGAGGTCTAGTGCAGAGGAGGCCGGCGGCAAGAAGACTTTGGGATGTTTGGTATTTTGTAATTGAGCACTCTGTGTGATTGTGCACAGAAGTATTGGCTTGTATTGTGCTTCAAACATTGTAATTTTCTTACTATAATCAATCGACAGAAGCTTCCAAGTTGTATTTCCTCTTCTGGTCTTTTCCTTTTCTCCTACAAACCCTCAAACTCCTTCTTGTCTAAGAATCCCCCAACAAAGACTTTTACCTATAGCTGAACCTTAAAATACAAACTCGTATCAATTGAAGAATCAATGAACTTAAGATTTTGGTCACTCAAACTAGACACTAATATCTTTCAAATAAGCTATCAAACACTCAATTTGGAGTAGTTTTGGTTTGGCAACTTTTTGCTTCAAAACAGGCTGCCTATCCACTCAGTTAGGCTAAAAATAGGACTTCACTAAAAACTGAATAACTCATAGAGCATAACGAATTTGATAAAACTCTTATGGAAATTAATCAAGATAAGATTTCCAATTAATATGAAAACTCTAAAAATGGATACATATATTGAGAGATATGACTCTCACAATCACGCTACCCAAAAATTGGTATGTTCTTGGACATACTCTATGAGACTGAAGAGAACGAAATGACTGAAACCAAATGAACTACCTACAAGGGAACTTCAATGCCTTTTTCCTCTGTTCTTGAGTGTCTTCCCTTGCCTCTTTTGTAGCCAAATGACCACAAGCTCTCATGATAAGTTTGAGAGTTGTTCTCCATAACTCCTCCACTATTTTGAGTAGCCACTTTTCTCTTTGGATTTGATTCTCTTTTCATTGGTTTTCTTTTGGCCTCCACCTCTTGCTAAAGTAAATGCTTTCATTTTTCATTTTTGTCTTTGCCTTCTTTTTTAAGAAATTTTTTTTTTGTGAAATATATATAATCTTACTTCTTTATTTTTAACACTCCACTTCAAGCTCACATGTGATCTTGCACCTTCAGCCCTATCCTACAAGTTGATTTCATCCTTGAACCTCTTTAGCTTAGAAGCATCTAAGGACTTTGTAAACATGTCTGCAACCTGGTCATTAGTTCGAATGAACTTTATATCCACATCCTTGCTCAAAACTTTTTCTCAAACATAATGATAATGCACTTCTATGTGTCTACTTTGTGCATAGAAGATTGGATTGTTTATCAAGTGAATGACCATAAATTGGAATGGTCTCTACTTGCACAGCAAGATCAACTAGGAGCTTATTAATCCACATAGCTTCACAAGTTGCAAAGGATAATCCTCTATGTTCAGCTTCAGATAGTGCAACAGTAGGTTGCTTCTTTGAGCTCCACATGATAGGTTTTCTACCTATCGTGAATACATTACTTGAAGTGGATCTTCTATCTTCTTTCGAACCAGCCCAATCAGCATCACTGAAGCCTTTTACTTGCAATTCTTCATCATATCTATAAAACAAGGCATGATTGACTATGTGCTTCACATATCTTAGCACTCGTCTGGCTGAATTTAAATGTTCATTTGTTTGAGCTTGCATAAATTGAGAAAGAACTCCAATGATATGTGGGATTTGAACTCAAGAGCTACAAGCTAGGAGTATGATGGGCTAACCACTTGCCCCAAAATCCATGGTTGAGGATTACTTCCTAATCCTCCCTCTTAGGGTGTGGTTCAACCATCTCCTGCCAGTCATATCTTGAGTCTAACACTCTCTTCCCCTTCTAGAGATCAATGTCCTCAATGATCAATCCTTTGTCTCCCCTTGGATTGATGTCCTCACCCTTGCACAATCTCTTGAACCATATTGTCCTCAACCTTGGTCTCTTGAGCCTTGCCTTTCCGCGTCTTGGCCACTTTGCCTACAGACTTGCCTTGCTCTCAACCTTGGTGTCTTGAGCCTTGCCTTTCCGCTTCTTGACCACTTGCCTACGGAATTGCCTTGCTCTCAACCTGTTATCTTGAACCTTGCCTTTTTGCTTCTTGGCAACTAGCCTACGAACTTGCCTTGCTCTCAACCTCGGTCCCTTGAACCTGGTTCTCACCCATGATAGGTATCTTGGATCCCCAATCTAGTGTCCCCATTGGATTGGTCGTTCTGAGAGCTTTCAAACGGTATATTACATGTCTAAATCCGACTACGGATTGGGAGATAGACTCTAATATATGTTGAACTCACCTTTGAAATCGACGCGTGCACCTTTCTTCAACTTTGCCCAAGCCTACTTCCTATGCCCTGATACGAATTGTGGGATTTGTTATCAAGACCTACCAGCTAGGAGTATGATGTGCTAACCACTTTTCCCAAAAGCCATGGTTGAGGATTACTTCCTAATCCTTCCTCTTGGGGTGTGGTTCAACCATCTCGTGCCAGTCATATCTTGAGTCTAGCATGATATAGCACAAATCTTGTCTTGTGATCATAGCATAGATCAATGAACTATAATACTCCTATATGTAGTTACATCATGTAACTTCTCTCCATCATTTGAGCATAGCATCACATTTGTGTCCATAGGTTGAGTGAGTGGTTTGCATTCACTCATTCCAAATCTGAAAAGAACATCCAACAGGTACTTTCTTTGCATCAAGTAGATGCCATCTTTCCACAAACTATCTCAAGGCCTAAGAAATATTTCAGCTCACCAAGATCTGAAATTTTAAATTTCTTACAAAGTTTTCTTTTTATCTCTTGTATTCCTACAACATTACTTCATGTTATGATGAGATCATCAACATATACATGGATGTATACTTGCTTGCCTTCTTCTTTCTTCACTTAGAGAGAGGGATCTGCACTACTTGGACTATACCCACACCTTGTGAGGTACTCAACCAATCTTTGGCTCCAAGCATGTGGTGCTTGCTTCAGACCATACAAAGCTTTCTTCAATTTGCAAATAAAATATGGATGCTTTTTATCTTCAAATCCAATCGGTTGACTCATGTATACCTCTTCTTGGAGTTCACCATTGAGAAAAGCATTTTTTATGTCAAGTTGGTACAATGGCCATCTCCTTGTGGCACTCACTGCAATCAAGGTTCTAAGTGTTCCCATCTTTGCAATCAGGCTGAAGTTCTCTTCATAGTTGATGTCGTGTGTCTACTTGAATTCTTTTGCTACTAGTCTAGCTTTATGCCTAGCTAGAGAACCATCAACATTTCTCTTTATTTTAAACACCCATTTATTTTGATCAATCTTCATACCTTTAGCCTTTGGAACTAGCTCCCACGTGTGATTGTCCTTGAGAGCTTTTATCTCTTCTTGCATAGCTTGTTGCCATTCTTTTTGTGTCCATGCTTTTTCATATGCATCCGGTTCTTTGTCTTTGACCACATGTGTTATATATGCAAAATGATTTGCAATAAAATTATCATAGCTCAGCCTTTGAATTGGATACGTTGCTCTTGAAGACCTCTTTTCATTTCCTTTTGAATGTTGCTTCTTCAACTGGTTCAGCTTTACCTTTGGTGAAATCACCTCTTCATACTCTTCTTCACTTATTGTTGATTCACTATTTTGGGTAGCACTTTTAGCTTCAAATCTTCCATAACCGGATGCTGGTGATGAGGAATGACTCAGTCTCCTCTTCCATCTTGAACTTTCTCCATGTGATGTAGAAGCTTCTAGACCTGACATCTGTGTGCTTGTTTGCTAAAATTCTTCTTGGATAGCACCTTCATCATCTTCACAATCTTCTTCAAGAATCATCTCTTTCCCTTTGTCTCCAAACCATGGTCTTAGCTCATCAAATACTACGTCTTGGATTGTGGCACCTATATCCTTTTGCCTCCGATAATGAAAATACATTTTTATGACTTTGGCTCCATCTTTGTCCTTACTTCTTGAGGAATGTGAACATAACACATGCATGCAAAAAATTTGAGATGTGTAACATCAAGTTTCTTACTGGAATAAATCTCCTCGGGAGTCAAATTATGCACCGTGAACTTGTTCATCAAATAAATAGTCATACTAGCTGCCTCAGCCCAATAATTTAGTGGCACCTTCATCTCGTTGAGCATGCATCTTGCAACTTCTGTGATATGTCTATTTTTCCTTTCAATTATTCTATTTTGTTGAGGTGTGTACCTACATGTAAATTGTTACATGTAAATTGTTACATGTAAATTGCTACATGTAAATTGTTGTTACATAAAGAAAATCTGAAAATTCTTTGGAGAAATATTCTCATCCTCAATCAGACCTCAAGTTCTTTATGTAGCATCATGTTTCATTTTCTACCTGTGCTTTAAATCTCTTGAACATGGAGAACACATTTGATTTTTGTTTTATGCAAAACATCCATACTTTTCTTGAATGATCATCAATAAAAGTGACAAAATATCTATTACCAGCCACCGATGGTTGTTGTGATGGTCCCCATATATCTGTGTGTATCAAGTCAAGGACATTCCTTGTCACATAGTTGCTCTTCTTGAATGGTTGTCGAGTTTGCTTTCCTAGTTGGCATGTTCATAAAAATCATGTAGTCCAGCATCATTGAATCTTGGAAGACCTCTTACCACTTCATGGTTGCTCATGTCCTTGAGCTTGGGAATGTTGATATGTCCAAAATTTTTGTGCCACAAATCGATTTCATCAATACTCTTATTTCCAAACTGAATATACATCACCTTTCCATGTGGTTGTTGAATGTCCAAAGTGAACATCCCACCTTCTTTCCTTCCTTAAACAACAACCTTAAAACCTTTTTTTGGATTCTTTATAAAGTAGCCTTTTTCATTGAAGATAACATGATATCCTTTCTCTACCATTTTTCCTACTGAAATAAAATTCTTTGCAATAGTAGGAACATGAAGAACATCAGTCAATACTTTCTTATCTCCAAGCTTGATTTCTCCAACATGCTCAATTATGTGTTGAGTTTCATCACTGCTCTCCACACATCCTTTTCCACTTGGAGCTTGTAGATTTGTGAATAAATCACCTTGGCATGTCATATGATTGCTGCAACCCGAATCTATAAACCATTTTTGGTCATCATTTCTCGGGCTATTGTACTCATGCTTCATGGAAAGCATTGTTTTCTTGTCTCCTTCACTAGAAGTACTCGCATAGTTATTTTGGCTCCTTTGGTTGCCTCTATTTAGCCTTCCATTCTTTTTCCAACAATCATTTGCATAATGTCCTATTTTACCACAATGATAACATGTTATACCTTTATGAGGATTGTATGAACCTCAATCTCTTCCTCTATTTCTTTCTCAACCTCTTCCATATGTGTTTTCATTTGAGTTGTCCTTGTTGTCCTCCGAGTTGTGTTGGCTGGAATTTGTGTTGTCCTAGCTTCTTCCTCTGCCTCGTGGGCCTTCTCTTGAGTTCCTTCCTTCTTGACCTGCATATAACATTTGGCTATGGTTTTCCTTACCTTTGTTTCCTTCTCCTTGTTGAGCAACCTCTTTAGCCATAAGATTTTGTATAATCTCGTCGAATGTTGGTAGACAATCTCTATAAACAATGTTTGTGATGAGGGGCTTCCACTTTTCTTCACTCCTCAGGCCATTGAGGGATGTTTGTATGATGTCTTCCTCTTCTATCTTGCATCCAACTGATGCTAGCTGATCTCGAAGTTCCTTGATCTTCAATGTGTGCTCACTAATGCTTTGGCTTGAGCTTGTCTTCATGTTGTTGAGCTCGTCCTTGAGTTGCATCTTCTGAGACCTTTTTGAGGTAGCATACACCTTCTCCAATGCTTCCCAAACTTCCTTGGCTGTCTCTAGATCTCAAATGAGCTAATAGATCTCAAATGAGCTCTTAGAAATTCAATTTGGAGTAGTTTTGGTTTGGCAATTGTCTACCATGTTTGCATCATATGATAGTTATAGTGGTGTGGATGTTACTCAAAATCTTTGATGTCATGCAAACAACACTTAAAATATTTCATAAGATCAAGGTATCACATTTCTCGATGATAGGGTTTGATCATGGTAATTTGGATCTTGTTTATGATACGAGTACAATCCCATCTCTCAAGACCTTCTATGATTAGCACCGTTAGATCAAGTACCTACCTATGTGCTATAAATAGATGTTTGAAGTAGTGTTCACCACCATGTTTTGATAATATAATTTGGAAGTGTTCATCAGCAGGTGGACACATCTACTTCAACTCTTTGCCTACAAATAGGCCATGTATTCAACTCAATATCAGTATCTTTTGCAAGACACACCATTGTCCATTGATTGTATCAAGTTAGAAGCACATTTGGCACATGACATCCATGTCAATGAGCACACCCCCACTCAAAATCTCCTTTAGATTTACATTGATCAATCCTTGCACCAAGGTTCTGTCGAGCATGCATGACGGGAGAGCGATGCAGGGTAGTAATCAACATAGAAGAAGAGGAAGCATGTGAAGAGAGAAGTAGCAAGAAAAAAGGGGGTCCCCCAACAAGTTTTCAAAATCATTATTGATCTTCAAGTATCAAAATCACCATGAGAAACAATAGTGATTCTAATCATTATACATTATAACATAACAACCTCATCTTTGAAATGTAATGCTCCATTCTATGCAAGCCAAGGAGTTGTGAAGCTTGAGGAACTTAGGTAGAAGGTAAACGTCAAATTTCATACTTTTGGAAATTGTTTGATATGTCAAAATTTGTCTAGGACCTAATTTTTTACTAGGCCAACCATTATATGTGAAAGTGGTCGAATCACCTCAAACACTATAAAAAGAGCTATATCTTATTTTGGGATCAACTAGTTTGAGGTGTGGGCATTGTAAGAGATCTTTATACTTTGAGTAATGAATAAACCTATTTCTCCTTCCATTGTCCCTCCTATTGCCTTTTCCATGTGTGTGTATGTGTGTGTGCATTAGTGTGCTTTTCACCATCAACTTTGTGCACATCACTCATTCATGATCATCATTAGGAGTGTGTTGGCGAGACATGCAAAAGATGTGCATGAACACATAACCACTCACCAAACTTGTCACAAGAATACATCGGATGAACATTCATCTTTATGTTATTGAACGATAGCCCTTGAGTGGAGTAAACCACTAGTCAACTTCTTGAAGTCACATACTTATCCAAAAGGATCCAACTTAGCGAGGAAGTGAGCATTAGAAGAACAAAGCAAAGATTATGTGATTGTGGGGAAACAATTGTTTAAACTAGAAAAGGATGAACAATTATGATTGTGTATGCACGAAGGAGAGTATCTTCCTATAATAGAAATGGCACATGCTAGAGCACTAGGAGGTCATTTTTCAACAAAGAAGACTGTGAAAATGATTCTCTTTGCAGGCTTATGGTGGCCTACACTACACATGGATGCTAAAACATATGTACAAAGTTGTGATGTGTGTCAATGAACCAAGTACCCAATACAAGGAGACGACATGCCCCTAAGACCCATGGTTAGGGAAAGAGCTTTCTCAAGATGGGGAATTGACTTTATCAGAACAATCAAGCCCCCAACAAAAAGATCTCATGTTGAATACATTATAGTGGCTATCTAATATTTGACAAAATAGGTCAGATTGGGACAAACAATTGCATCATGCAATATGGGATTTTCAAGTAGGTTATAAAATTGCTATCAAAACTACACCATTTAATCTAATCTATGGTTAGAATGCAATATTGCCAATCGATTTCTCATTTCCTACTCTACAGTAGTCGAGAAGTATGAGTGGACAAGACATGAACTATAAAAACAATTAGACCGGGTAGAGAAATTGTATGAGAGTAGATTACAAGCTATTGCAAGTATCTATGTTGTAAATCAAAGACAAAAGGCTTATTATGATGCTCACATTATTGATAAAGGCCTTAGAGTGGAAGATTTAGTGTAAGTCTACACACTTAAACAACATGCTAAGAAACCACAACAATGATGATATGGACCATTGCTTATAAATAGAATCTCCACAAGTGGAGCTATTAAGCTAGCCATTATAGATGGAGACACCTTATCCAACTACATAAGTGGATGTAGAGTCAAAAAATATATGGAGCCCTTGACAGAACAAATGTTAGTAAGACTCTTAGGTGCACAAAACAAAAAGAAAGAAGAGGATGGGATACAGGAAGAAGCCAAATTAGAAGCCTTAGAGCAGATCATGAAAATGAAAGAACGGATATGAGAATGTGATGAAAAGAATTTTCAAGGAGAAGATCCTATCCCCATGGCGAATTAGCATACCAATAAAGTAAAAACCCTAGGAGGTCAAATATGGCAAGCATACTTAAACCTAGGGATTGGTAGGGAAGAGTATCAATTAGTGGATTTTTTAATTGACATGGAAGCGACTCTAAACAATATACACGCTTCATTGGTTGATAAATTAAAGATACAACTTATCGCAACCAAGGCTCATATGATAGGGATCGGAGGTAATATCATCGAATGCCTAGTTGAAGTAACCTTATCTTTACACTTAGGGAACAATACCATGCAGTAAAGTCTCTTAGTTTGTAAAGACTCAGACCTTCTGGAAGAACTAGTCTCGAGTCAAGATTGGATCTATGAATTTGAGGTTAGGATCCATGTGGCTCAAGGGTATATATCAGCAAGAAAAGGACATAGAGAGGTTTTTACTGTACTAGATGAGAAGTGCACATGCAAGTGAATCCCCATCAAAACCCTCATCCATCGATCACATCATTCTACCTAACCACAACATCAAGGAAAAACCTGGTTCTATTCTATAAGATCAATCCATCTCTTCTTCTCATGAGACTAATCTTGAGAGATTTAGTGACCTCAATATTCTATGGAGGAATACGAGAAGCTAGCGAACCATTCATCCTCAAGAGAAACTCACGGGCAACATGGCAAAAGCATCAAATGTGGATTCACAAGGATCAACTTCAACCTGAAAAATCCAAGATAATACAAGTGTGGATACCCAAACAATTAGTGGATGCTCAAAGGCCACAAAAGCAGGTGTGGATCCCAAAACAGACAATGGAGAGGGGAAAGGAGGAAGTAAGGGCTTTGTCCAAAGTAATTCACACCCAGACCAAGCCCATCAAAGCCGTCCACAACAAAAAAAGATGACAAGGACCAAAAAAACAAAGAAGACTCGAAAAGAAAGGCAAATATACATGGAGAATCAAAACGAAGGACATAACATCAAAACCAAAACAGATAACACGAAAGAAGAATCAATGTACACACCTAGTGTGGAGACCAAAGCGTAACCAAGAGAAATCACAGTTGGAAAACCAACACCAGAATTGCACTCATGTTGAGTTGAATGCACCTAGAGTATGCACTATAGGGCCACCCTACAAGGCCTCGCATTTGGCACACAAGTTCTTCGAATTGTTTAGTGGTGCATATTTTCTTCCAGGAATAGGGAAATAAATTGTACTATAGTATTCTAAAACTTTTACCAATGCATACCAACAATTTCTTTGGCTATGACTAACTTTTATGTTTTTTTAGAATTGAAAAAAAAAAGATAAAAAATATATATTATCAAGTATCCTGCTCTACTCAAACATGTGAGAGGGGACTTGTTTAAAGAAGAACGATGATTGTTTAAGCACGAAAGGATGAAGTATACTTGTTCAGGACATTGAATTGATTATGCATTCTCTTTCAAGTGAATATGGCTTCTGATGACTAAAGATCCGCATCCAGAGGAAATTAATGAATTCTCCTTGGAAAGTGCCATTAAAGCAAGAGGTCACTGGTTTTGAGAGGATCAACCAGCGAGTGGCCATACATTTTTTATCACAATCAGGATCAAGGATCAAGATCATCAGTTTCCTATGATGACTCAGGACTTCAAAGTATTACATGAATTACCGAGAACTTTAGATACATGGACAAAAGCTAGGATTGAAGCATATTTGAAGCTTCCAATCTACAAACCAGATTTTGAGAGGTACATGCAAGTGATGAATATTCTACACCCTGCTCTCAATATGCCATCTGTACTAGAAGCTAAGGTCATGAATATGCAAGCAGAATGGCAAACCATTCAATTCACTCATGAGTTGATCAAGGAAACCTTCAAATGGACCAAAGATGGCATTACCAATTTGAAAGATGAAATTCATGAAGCCAAGAAGTGTACCTTCTTGGACATCAATAGAATTGATACAGAAGAAGAAGTAAGACTAGTACACTAGCATTTTTGCTTCCCAAACATGCATAGATACATTGCACCACAAAAAGTAGTGGTTCAACTACTCTCCCATGTGGTCAAACAAATCAAAAATCAGATAAACTTGACACTATATGTACAAGAGAGAATATTCAAAGCAAAGAAATAGTGAGGGAACAAAAAGTTTTTGAATGGTAGTACAACATTAACAATATTAATATATCATGCACTACACATTCGTGATTACTTACGAGAAATTCCATCAAAAGTAGAAAATGGCTAAATATATGAAGTCACTCACAGTTCCCAAGAAGAAGCATGGTGTGGTGCTTGTAGAGGAAGTAGGTACAAGCTCAAAACCTACGATAAAAGGCTCAAAAAGAATGGGAGAAGAAACAATGGTAGACACCACTCCATCCTCCAAAAGAATCCATACATTCCGAAGTCAACATTGGTACCAACACTACCCATCACCAAAGAAGATTTACAAGAAGCCCTCCAAACCACGCATACATATATGGAAGGGTAGGTGACCTCATGGTCCAAGGTCACCATTATCAAAAAGTGAGCATCTAAAAGGAAAAGAAACAAATTGGAAAAATATTATCTCAAATGGCATGCTATAAGGAGTTGGGGTTAATAAATTCTAGTTCATCCTTAGAATCCAATGATAATAGAGACCAATATACATTGAATGTAGATCTTAAGACAGAAGTAAATGATGATGGAAGATTGGATGAGCTAGATCCAATGGTCTACCATCAAGAGCTAGCCAGTGAAACAAAGGATAAAGAAGAATGAGTAGTTGAAGAAGAATTTTTAAGGACGCCTGCAAAGGACCAAACATATGCCCTTTGTATTAATGAAACCACAAGGATTCAATTTTAAGGGATTACCCATGAAGGAACAAAAGTTTTGGTTCATTCAAAAGAAGAAATTCAACACGAAGAAGATTTAGGGGTCAAAGAATAGTTTAAACCAATAAGAATAATGACAGAGCTGTCCTCCATGGACATGGTATATGAAGGAAGTAGCTCCAAGGTTGAGCAAGGAAAAGAGGTTGGGCCACAATTACAACTCCAACTCTGATAACCATAGAATAAGGACATGTGGAAAAGAATTAGTTCAAAGCTATAAGTGAACAACTCTCTGAACAAGTCATGAAGACACAACTTGCGCTTGCAACTAAAGAGATTGGAAGATTGGAACAAGAGAATGCAACTTTGAAAAGGCAACTTGATGCCATGAATGAAGAACACAAGAAGCTACAAAACGACAATACCCAAATAAAGAAACAATACGAATCCTATGATGTTGAAAGGTTACACCTTACAAACAGGAATAAACTTTTGAAAACTCAAATCAGAGTGTATATGGATAAAGCAGACTCATTATGCTATAGGAATAAAGAACTGATGACCTCAGTATTATTGAACCAACCAATAGAGGGGTTCATGAGGGCATGGATGTATTCAAATGTGAATGGACAAAAATTAATGAAATTATATTATCTATATATTTTGTAAATAGCGGTTAAGATAAGCATCTTTGTAGATCACAATTTTTGTAAATAAAAGAAAAGTTTGTTTATAAAAGAGAGCAATGTTGTACTTTCATGCAAGACCAAACATTAGAGATACAATGGAAATTAAGGTATGTACAAGAAACAATAGAATTAAGAAACAAATGTGCCAGACATTGATCCACGAGATCACTCCATGTGTGTGTGGGACAAGGGTTAGTCATAGCCAAGGTCCCAAGCTCAGTGGATATCCTAAGGTATTTAGTGGTAATGAAGTCTTTATGGCTGTGGAAAAGTAACTCCAGAAAGGGTTGATTAGACCCAGCTATTCACCCTTTGCAGCACCAGTTCTTCTTGTGAAAAAGAAAGATGGATCTTATAGGATGTGTGTCGAGTACCGAGAACTGAATAAGATTACTATCAGACACAGATATCACATGCCTAGGATAGATGATCTTTTTTAGATGCTCTAGTTGGAGCCATTTTATTTAGTAAAAAGGATCTAGAAAGTGGCTACCATCATATTAGAGTAAGAGATCATGAAGTACATAAGACAGCTTTCAAGAATCATTTTCGGCATTATGAATATTTGATCATGCCATTTGGTTTGACTAATGCAGGATTTATGTTTATGATGTTAATGAATGACATTTTGAGACCATTTATTGGAAAGTATGTTGTTGATTTTGTTGATGATTTATTATTATATAGTAGGACTGTGCATGAGCATGAGAATCATCTAAGATTAGTATTGAATATTTTAAAATAGAACAGTTGTATGTAAATCTGGAGAAGACTCAGTTGTTTCTTCTGACAGTAGAGTATTTAGGGCATGTTGTCTCAATCAATGGGGTTCAAATGGATCCCAAGAAGGTCTTTGTTATTCTAGCTTGGCCTACATCTCAAAATGAGGGGCAGTTATAGTCATTTCTAGGACTTCTCGATTTCTATCCGAAATTCATCTCTTCTTATTTGTTGATAGCACTGCCTATGATGAACTTGCTTCAAGGCAAAGTTCCATTTGCATGGAAGCAAGAGAAACAAGATAGTTTTGATACTTTGAAACAACCTTTTTCAGAAGCTCCTATACTCAAAGTGGTAGATCCATAGAAACCCTTTGAGTTAGAGATAGATGCTAGCAACATAGCCATAGGGGAAATTTTGAGACAAGATGGTAGGCCAATAACTTTTGAATGCAAGAATTAAGTAGCACACAATGCAATTCGCCAGTGCATGAAAAAAAGTTGTATGCAGTGGTGCATGCACTTACAGTTTGGAGACACTATCTTTATGGTGCAGAATTTAAGGTATACATAGATCACCATACACTCAATTACTTTTGTAGTCAGCTAGATCTTCGAAGCAGAAAAGCTCGTTGGGTTGAGATCATGCGGGAGTTTCACATGGAAATCTTGTATAGAAGAGGGAAAGAGAATATAGTAGCCAATGCATTATCATGAATAATGTATCAAATGAGCTTCACAGTTCTAGAAAGCTTATTGCTTCAAGAGATAAAGGAAACAAAGGTGGAAGATCCACATTTGTTACAAATTATTAGAGCCATCAATGATGACTCTATTATAGGAGATGGGGCAATTTCAGTTGTTTCTTCACTAGCAGAGCAAACAAGTCCATTCTGTTTTCCAATTTCTCACAGGAGAATGGAATAGCCAAATAGAAAGGAAAGGTTTGCATACTAGATTCTTGAGATTTGAGAAGAAAAGGCATGTATGATAACCATGATGTGCCTTGGACAGGATGTCCTAGTGTTGACAAGACAGTACAGCTTGTAAGATGAACATTCTGGTGGCCTAGATTAGCCACAGATTTCCACACTTATGTTCAACAATGCTTTATGTATCAAGTCAGCAAAGCAAAAAGGGTGAAGATACCAAGTCTTTTACATCCTTTACAGATTCAAGATCATAACTAAGATAGTGTATCCATGGACTTCATAGTTGGGTTATCACGAACCCAAAGGAAGCGGGATACTATCGTAGTTCTCGTAGAGAGAGCAAGATTGCATGGGTTACCAACATCTATAGTTTTAGATAGGGATCTCAAATTCAAAGGAAACTTCTGGAAGTTTTTATTTCACAAACAAAAAGTGTCATTAAAGATGAGTAGTGGTGATCATGCAGAGAAAGATGGTCAGACCAAGAGGGTCAACTAGATTCTAGAGGACATGTTGAGGGCATATGTGTCTGAGAGGCAGACAGATTGGGATAGTTATCTACCACTAGTAGAGTTTGCTTATAACAATAGGCCTCACAAGCTGATAGGAATGTCTCCTTAGATGAACTATGGCATGAATCCCAATGCTCCCAGTACCATAAGAATGCCAAAGAACAGTCCTAGTGCTTCAGAGTTCTTAGTGAACTTCCAAGCAAATTTAGAAATAGCTAAAGCCAAGATGTAGCAAGTAGCTGATAGAGCAAAAGATTATGCTGACAGGAAGAGATCTCCTAAATCCTTTGAGAAAGGAGAGAGATTTATTCTTCAGATACCAACTAGATCTACTTCACTATCCATAGGGAAGTGTAGTAAGCTTCTACCAAGGTTTTGTGGACCTTAGAAGATAGTAAAGAAGCTAAGTGATGTTGCATATAGATTAGAGCTTCGTCCAAATTACGGAGTCCATCTAGTGTTTCATGTCAATAAACTTAGAAAGTATATTTCGAGGGAGGATAATCTAATAGAGGGTATTGTTTCTTTGCAGGAAAGCGAAAGCACAAATCATTCTCCATACAAAATATTAGATCGAAGATAGAAATGGTTGAGGAACCATATCATCCAAGAGTATCTAGTAACCTAAAGAGAATTACCACTTATTGACTCCACTTGGGAATCTGAAGCTCTGGTTTGCAAGTACTTTCCCTCATTGATCATTAAGAAAAATGATATTTAGAAGGGGGAGAGAGTGTTAGACATTGATTCATAGGGATCACTCCATGTGTGTGTGGGACAAGGACCAATCATAGCCAAGGTCCCAAGCTCGAGGGATATCCTAAGGTATTCAATAGTAATGGGGATGAGTGTTGCATGATGGCTACATGGCGGCACTAGACCATTCCAAATCATTACTATTTTTAGAATACAAGAGGGTATAAATGGATGGGAGGAGAGTTGCACACACATCATTTGCAAGCCTTATTTTTTGAGATAGTTTTCTCACAAAATGGAAAGAACCAGTTAATAAGTGTACAAAGCAATGCAAAAAAGATGCAGACCAGCTTCAGGAAGTATGTGCAAGAAAAGCAAAGATTGAAGAAGAGCTAAAGGTGACAAGAGAACAAAACATCATGAAAGATCAAGTCATTGAGGGACTAAAAGCCAAATGAACACAATTTCAAAACATGGGGACAACAATAGTACAAGGACCTCTTCTAACTACAAAGGAGACTGAGGTACGTCCTCTTTCTCCCCCCATCGTTCATTCATCAATACTAGATCAACAAGAGCCGCAGATTGATGAACACCCAATGGTGTACACTACATAATTAATTCAGAGAGAGCGAGCGGGCACCACTGGTGTCTCATGGGATGGATAATTTTAAAGATGCAATGGTAGGAGTTATGAGGGAAGAGAAAATAAAAAGTGAAAACTTAGATAAAGTTATAAAGCCATTCAATGTACCATATGGAATAATGAAAGGAGAAATGTGTAGGTGTTTAAAGAAAACCACCCAAAAGGATCCGGACCATAATCTAGACTTCACGGCTACCACATTGACCTATACTCAAGAGGACTTCGAAAAAGCCAATCCTGTCTTGGGTGCACTGGCAAGATGCGCCTTATTTATTATAGTATAATTCATCATTTTGCTTGGTTCCCAGACGTCATACATGGCCACAAATTTGGGAAGATCAAAATAGTGGCAAACTTAACAAATAGTGGCTTGAATTTCTCTTGCTATCAAGTCCTAAGTGCACATTTTTGAACTTCATCGGCATTAATCAAGGCACAGATGCTTTAATTTTCTATCTTTCCATTATGCCAAGCATACTTACAATAATGGCTTATTATTCCATATTTATGTTTTTGCCAATCACCTACATGCAAACATTTGAACAAGCATTTTTTACAGGATTTTTTGAAATCGACTCAGAAATTTTCTTAAAGATATCACCGAACCGTAACACTAGATTAGTAGCCTACAAGCTTAGCTTTTTTATTGATCATCGCCAAGCCCCACATGATGGAATAAAGTCAAATCAATGGAAGCAAATCAGATAAACGACATAGAGAAACGAATCTAGCAAACCTACTCACATCCCCAGCATAAGCCTGTGAGGGACGATAGAGTTCAAGAGGAGGTATCTGTGGAGGAAAAAGCGAACAAAATAAAAAAAAGAAAAAGGAGAAAATCCAAAAAGAAAATAGTCCAATAAAGGATATTACTCTCTGCCTTGAGCCCCATAAGAGCACGAATCAAGATAAAACTAGATGCAAGGATAAAAAAAACACAGGCCGAAGAAAAGCAGTAGGTTCTAGGTAAGAAGCATAGGAAGACAATAAGAAGACAACTAGGTACAGCCACTAGCTATGTGCAGACAAAGGAATATACAAGACAAAGGTGAAGAAGTGCAAGAAGACAAAACACGATTGCCATAGTGCTCCAAACACTTAAAGCACTTTAGCTACACCCCTTGGAGCATGGAAACATATAATACATAAATCTAATGTATATTTATCAATGGGTGCATACGTGGCAATTGAAATTAATACACCAACCCTAGCATATGAATATAAGGAATATAAAGGGGAAGGCAAAAGCATTGGACTGAGGCTAGACAAGATAACAAATTGTCTCCAAGTCTTAAAGACTTCCTGCATCGTTGGTAATGTGTGGTTAAAAGAAACATATATACACAAGGAAATTACAGCATCATGTTGGAGATAGACAAGTGGGAACATGTTAAGACAATTGATCCATCTCCAGCCATTTTTTGCACATCAGGGAAACCCGCATAAGGCTATGAAGGGACAACAGAGACTAAGAAGGGGAGAATGTTGTAGAGGACTAAAGATAAAGAGACAAGGAAGAAGGAAAGAAAAATAAGTGAAGACAAGGGGACCCAAAATTTTCCTTTTTTTGGCCATTTTTCTTTTTCAAAGCTCCATTGTAAAATCTTCAAGAAGCCATGTAAACGCTCTAAAAGAGTCCTCTAGATGCATGAAAAGTGACGGTCTCTTATGTGAAAGGACCATTTTTAGGGCACACGTATATAAGTGACTCTTTGTAAAGACTTTTTGCCAATATGAAGAGCTAACATGCAGAATTTTGAATTTGATCCTTTTTTATTGTGTATCTTCTTCTCCACGAGCTTGTATGTGTGTGATATGCATGAGAGGTGTTGTGTACCCTTCCGCTACTCTTTTCGCCATTGTAGTGTGTGTGTGAAGCTTAAGAAGCTAAAAAGCAAGAGTTGGTGTTTAGCACCATTCAATATTTTGCTATAACTAGAAGCACACTTATCATATTAAGTTAAAAGTGCCACCATTGGATGCATTTCTTCATGAGCTTCAAAATAAGTGCCTATTTCTATATTCAGATATAAGAGTTCAGAGATATGGGTTGATTTATGCTTGTTGTTATAACAAATATAGCAACACATTTTCAGTGAGAGTGGTGACATGAGAGGTAGTTATCTCAAATTTGTGTGCACTGTTTGTTCATTCACTTCATTAACCATCATGAGAGCACATGTCCTCATACACTTGATATGGTCTAAATCATTGGATTAATAATTTAACAAGTGTATCAATCCACCACTATATACACTTGTTGATGATTGAGGAATAGTCTCCTTCATCACAAGTCCCTAAGACATTGTGAGTTCAGGTAGCCAAACCTGTTTGTATTCCCTTTCTATAACAAAATGCGTGAATTCATTATAGAATAATTCCATGTGGGTTAGATATTGTTATCACTTAATCACATCAAGGAATCTCATATGATAGTATAAGATCAAAAATGAAAAACCAGCATGCCGAATCACTTCTATGTTAAAGGCCTTAGACTTAATGATTAAGGTCAAGATCAAGTCTTTCAATAAGCATCATTCTCCTGATAATCCCATGAGAGTCTCCTTATCCCACAAGCCATGGGTGGAGTTGCAATCAAATCCCAAGTCACCCGGAAAGTACACTCCTAGAATTGGTAGTAAAAGAAATCAACTTGTGGATGCTGAATCATGCAACATCTAGAAATTACGAGAAATTTATGCCATTTTGTTTACGTCACATAGCTTCTACATTTCCATCTATGGAGGAGAGTTTGGATTGCTGTTAAAATTGCAGTGTTGCACTGTTCTTCTTTCAATGCGTACCACAATCTCATATATGTACAAAAGAGTACATCCACGTGTGGACAGAATGCCTCTGCTACACAACATAGGCCAAGCTGTCAAAGCTCATGGGTCCATGACGCTTGAAGGGACGAAAAGCAAAAAAGCTGCAAACAAGCACTGTTCTATTTTGAAGATAGTATGTACGTAGGTGTAGTACGTATTACGATGCCTTCTTGAAAAGCAATGCGGGGTCTCCTGCTTCGTAACTATGTTCCTCTCTCGCATACAACGTTGCGTGCCCTGCATTCATGAATTTGCTAGCCAAGTGCGATGGAAAAGCTTCGGTGATCTGTTGTGGGAATCGGGATTCACAAGGAGCGTACTACTCGGAACCTCTCTCAGCCCCATGCTGACAAGTAAGGTCAGTTACATCTTATTACCGGCGGGCTGAAGCAGCAACTTTCATGCGCATGCACATGGACGCTATTACGCTGGGAGGGTGGCAAGCTTCAGCCGCCCACCTAAAGGGACTCTCTCAAGTGTCGTGCACATGTTAAGCTCTAATGCCGTGAGGCTCAATTGCCCGCTGGAAGGACTCCATAGTGGGCGCATATCATGCATTGGCCAAATTTACTTCTCTAATTATCGGGCAAAGACTTTGGGTAGAGCGTGAAACCACTTAGCCTAATGGCTGACAGTTTGAAGCTGTGAGAAGAAATCCTGAGTTCAAATCTTGACTGAACATGTCCATGAATCTCTCATGATGGATGCCTCTACTTACGAGGTTGGGTGTGTGAGTGTATGCCTCTACGAGGTTAGGTGTATTCCTCTACTTTACAAGGTTGGTGTGTGTGAGTGTCTCTACCTTACCAGGCTGGTGTGTATTTCCTCTCAAAAAAAAAAGGGACTTTGGGTAGATGTATCATCGAACCTACTATCACCCGATCTCCGACCAATGGGATCATAGGCACATGCTATAATTGCATTTGCTTCACAGATGGCCGCTCTCACAGGAGGGAATCAATGATGCCGTTCAACAAATAAGGCTGAATTGGCAAATCTCTAAGAAGGTGGGCTTGGCTGCCACGGGGGCGAACAGCAGCTACACCATGGGACGTCGCCTCCTTGTTCTTATACGCAATACAACTTCATGCGACACAGCGATGGCACTCACTATAACTTTTGTCTCTGCAGCGCCTATGATTTTTCGGAGGGAATTCATCTCCTGCTTCAGCCATCTCCATCAATTCTGGTACTTTGTCTTCGAATTGCGGAAGGAGAGAGTATTGATGGCGCGACAACCTATCGGTCAGTGATGTGAATTTATTTGGAAGCAGTAACAGTTCAATGTTCAACACATGGAGATGCAATCCCCATGATGGATCGTTGGTCACAAGCATGGATCGACACATTTCGTAATCTTCATGTGGTGGTGATCACTGTCAATTATAAAATTAGTGAGGTGACTATCGGCGCTATTGACCTACTTTATACACTGCCACATTTGCACGATATGCAGTCATACGGCAATCATGCAGCATCGCATAGGCACAGCTAAGAGAATACCATGAATGATTTTGTCCGAGCCCACTTAACCTAATGGTTTGACGCCTTGAGTTTCTAGGAGGAAATCCTGAGTTCAAGTCTCTCGGAGGAAGTTTTGAGTTCAAATCCTGGCTGGACATAAGATGGGTGCCTGTACCTTAAGAGGTCGGACATAAGATGGGTGCCTCTACCTTACGAGATGAAGTGTGTGAGTGTGTTTCCAATTCATTGTACTCTCAAAAAAAAACGAAAAAAAGAACCCTAAATGGCAAAATCGATGTGTGAGTATGGGCCACTCCATGTGTGAGTATCGGCCACTCCGTATATGATAGAGTGCAGAGATCTTTAAAATCCTTGTGCTACTATGACTTTCTATTGTAAAATCTATCAGGGGCAAATACGAGTCCGAGAACATACTTCTGCAACCATACATATTTTGCTAAATCTATTCTTCTTCTCTTCTAAAGCATAAAAGGCATTCGAAGAAAAAGTCCCAGAATATATCAATATTATTTTCAGACGATACTGCTATTCCCAAAATATTATTGGCTATAAACCATTAATAATGTTCCTGAGTATTGAGACAATGAATTCAGATCTGCATTTGTTCTCGTCAGACCACCAATCTAAATGCTGCAAACAATAGAGAGGGATAATTGTGTTTATGTACGAGTATAAAGAGCAACAAGCCATTGATCATGTGCATCTTCATAACAGCTTGCTTATATCATGGCAATCTGTGTATGCCCTGGCATCTGAATTACATGTGCAGATGTCTGTGCGAATTGCCTGGACCACACTCCGCCATCGCTTATTTTTGGAACTTCCATGAATCACGGCATAAGCAGCCCCTGCCTGCTTTCGGAACGACGAATGCTGCTGAGACCCGATGAGAGAATGGACAAACGAATCTCCGTTATCCAGAAGATGCAGATGATCTAAAACTCTCCTCCCTAACACCGACGGACTCTTGTGGAGAAGGTATGAGAGCAATACACTGTCTGGGAACGCATCCCGATTGGCACGCTCCAAGGCTACCCTGACAATCTCCGTTGCCATTGCATTAGCCAATCCTCTAACTTGGTGAATGCTACCAAGAATGACGCCACTATTAACGAGCCTTTTCCTGCGCTCGAAATCTTCCAGGGCACTCCATGAGTGCTTTCCATAGACTCGCTCATAGAGCCCTCCCGGAACTGCACCTTTTCGCGGTCTCCTCTTTCCTAGAGCTTTCTGTTGAGCGGAAAGTTGTGGGTTTGTCGCCCTTTTCGGAGATGTCTTACTCGCCGATGATACAGCAACTCTGCTATGTCGAGATCTCATTTCCGTCCTGCTCTCTGTGGGATCTGCACTCGACGTGCTTCGATTAACACCCAACTCTGATGCATTTGTAGCACCCCATGCTCTATCCTCTAGCGAAAGATAAAGGCCAAATTTCCTCTTTGCGGTGATTGAAAATGGGTCACCAAGAAACACGACGCTGCCAACGTCCACCAGCAATACATGCTTGAATCGACGCCTTACCATGCCTAGCAGCATTTGGTAACACGGCCACCTTCTTAACATGACAGGAGGATGATCGAAGAATCCCTGCAATGCATCCTCGGCATTCAAATCAGATGTGTCGAACCCAACGACAGAGCCCCATCTAAATGCTTCCGCCAGCTGCGTTTTACTGAATTGGAAATAATCTGTTGAGTATGATCCCCAGAATGGTTGCGAAGAAGACACATTCTCTGAATCGTTCCTCCTGTACGCAGCCAGATTAAACGAGCTTATCATTGAACCGGCAGAGGGAAACATAAATGTTGCAGCTCCAGAGGAATTATCCGAGTTGTGATCATACAAATTTTCAGAGGCCATGAATAAAATCTTGCGAAAACTGTAATGCTCTTCATATATGACATTCACCATCGAAGTGGACAAAGCGTTTGGAGAAAACAGAAAGACCACATCTGCCCTTGCAAACACACCACTGCGATAAGTAGTCCTCAAAAAGACTCTGAGCTCCTCTGGTTGAGTGGCCTCTGATATATGGGCAATAACAAGCTCACTCATGGAATTCGAGCCCCTCACAAAAAGTCTTCCCAGCCCTTTCCATGCGTGCAATACCTTCGGCGCCGAAGGAGTGGAAATCGGCTCAAGCAGCTTTCTATGATGATGCCCGCAGCAGGCGAGCGACAGAGACCGCTCGACAAGCTGGGGCGGGTCGATGCTGCTGCAGTGCTGAAAGGCAGCAATGGTGATAATGACACAGAGAAGTAGAAAGCAGGTCCTTGAGTATAGCAGCGTTGCGTGAACTCTCTTGCTGGGCGACGGAGGAAGAGGAGAAGAAGCTAGAATGTGCTTCACCTGCTGTTGCAGGCGGAGGTACTGATGATGATCCACAAACAGATTCTCTGAACTCGGATGCTTCCGGATGCTGGGTTTAGAGAGGGAACTCGCGATGTTAATGAGGGGAGACGGCATTGCGGTGCCGCACAGGCCAATCCAGAATCTGAAGCTCAAGGAAGCAGCCCTCCTCGGCGTACTGCTCAGAGCTTACTGCGTCGTGGTCATCCGAGTTTCCTTCCTGTCTTTCGGACGCTTCCGCTACCAAACATTTCTGCTTCCTCGCCCGAAGAGTGTATGGTGAGCTCACTGATGCAGAAACGGAGACAATAGATCAAGCATTGCATGGCGCATTCGTGTACTGCCTGATAGAACTCTCATTAGTGCCTGCGAGTGCCACCTGTCTGGTTTTAGTACCATCGATATCCCAGTTTGCGTCTAGAGAAAGCTATGATTGATTGAGCATACATTATACAATCATAGAAAAGACGGAATGTTGAAGGAGGGTAATGGCGGTAACTCTGGAGCAGAAAAGCAATCTATAGGGCACGAGTGTGAGTCTGTGTGACTCTGTGAGCTCTTTCACCGGGGCAGAAGGAGCTCTTTCACCGGGGCAGGCGGAAGGGATGACTACTTGCATTGCCTATAATAGTCGTAAGCCGAAAACCCTTTCGAAGAAAAACACTGATCTGAGGACTAGCATTCAATAGATCGCGGAATGGAAAAGGCTACAGGGCTTCACAAGGGAATTGATGGCATCATACAGAATCATGAAAGTCAGGAAATAAATGAACTCTCTCTCTCACACGCAGTAAGACTCCGGAGTCTGGACTCTGAACATCTTTCTCTTTCCATCGCACGAGGTTTCAATCACACAGAGCACACATATGGAAACTATCTTCTGCTTATCTCTCTAGCATCTCTTCGAGTGCCCTCTTCCTGAACCCTGTGTGTTCAAGGCTCCATGACTCCAGTCTCCATGCTCCTCAAAGAAGAGTTATGGGTTCATGACAGCCGGAATGTGTGTAAAAGTTGCGCCCTTCGTATGACTCCATGGGGTTCATGACAGCCGGAATGTGTGTGAAAGTTGCGCCCTTCGTTTTTGGGATTTTCTGTGGGTCATGTGAGTATAGTTGTAGGCGATGGGGCCCTGCTGTGAGCTCGCCATGGGTGCTGTAGCTGTTGATCGCTGCTGGCGTCGTCATCTTCCGATGAACTCTAAACAGCACTGTGTGTTCTCTCTCCTCAATGAATGACACCCGCGATCGCAATTATTGTGCCATCTAGTCGCCCTCCTTCAAAGCAGTCTTCATAAAGGGAGACGCAAAGAGAAAGGATTAGAAAGAGAAAAAGAGAGAGTCTTCAACTTCTTCTGTGCTGCGTCAGAACCGATTCCTCTTGTGCCACTCCGTGTTTTTGTTTATGCGCGGACAGGACATCCAGGAACGAGAAGTAAGGACTCAGGAGTCCAGAACTTAGAAAAGAAAAAAAAAATATATATATATATATATATAAAAGCTGAAATTTTAAAGGCTGAGAGTACGTGTGCTTTTTATAGGAAAAGAGAAATAAATGTCGTCCTCTTCAATTTGCTTGCAGCGTACTCTGCTCATTTTGTTTAGGAAATAGAGAGAATTAAATTAATAATGGAAAACTACATTTAAGCGGATTTGGGGGGTCCCATGGGCACTACTCCCATTCACTTGTAACTTTTTCTCTTTATTATAATTAAAGTCCGGGAGATTAGGCTAAGGCCGAACTTCCTTTATTTAAAAAAAAAAAGTGGAGGGGGTAAGAACCCACTTAGGAGTACAAGTATAGGGCCAGAACACATTCAGAAATTCAATTACATTGCAACCTCAAAGATTGACAAAAAAACCCAAGTGACAAGGTCAAATATTGTCCATAAGAATTCTATCAGAAGAGTACAAAGGAGACAACAAGGACCTCCATTTTCTAGGGTGGTGATCATGACGTGCATCAGAAATTTCGGTATCATAACAAAGAGCAATTGTTCATGGATTCAGGTAGATTACGATAAACAACTTTTTGGTTATGCAAATGCTCAATAGTGTCAAGGAGAAAACTGACACAGAAAGTAAATCGGCATGTCAGGACGAAGCTAAGGTAAGTAGTGTCTCTAGCCCATCGGTTTGGAACCCCCCTCCAGCAGAAAACAGAAATGCAGCTCAAAAAAGGAAAAAGGGTACTCTGCAACGTGTTAATCCGTTTGAAGTCCTTCTAGATAATGTGTTTAACCCTTCTAAAGAAGAAGTGTCGGCATCAGCAGGTAAGGAAAATGTAGATCCCAACAGGGGAAGGTCGGACGTCTCCATTCCTGTACCCCCACAAAAACACGGAAGTGGTGGGTGGACCGTGGTTAAAAAAAAAGGTAACAGAGGTAATGAACCCCCTACCTCTGCTAATGAAGATACTTGCTTTGAAGATCAACTTAACCATGCAGATAAAATGCAGTTGGATCAACTAAGCGCAGATCAGGTAGAGCATGAAGAGATTGAATCAGTTCCTAACACGCAGAATCAAATGGAAGCTTCAGCCAATCACCCGATAAACTTTTCGAAACGAAAGGAGCAGCCCAGAAGCACGCTGGCAATTAGAAAACCTATCAAGAGTAGTAGGAAGTAACTTGTTTTGTTCTGTTCAATCCTTCCTCCCTCCGCTGTTTTGATATGTCTGCTTTCTCGATTTTCTCCCTAAACGTTAGGGGCCTCTCTGACGCTGGTCGTGCCAAATGGTTGTCGAATTGGTTCAAGGGTCTTGCTTTGCCTACTTTTTTATGTTTGCAGGAGCTAAAAGTGATAAAAATCGTCTCAATATTAACTTGAATATTATCTCTAATAAGTACAGTTGGTTCTGTTCTGACCATGTTAATAAGGGGGGTTTGGCCATTGGTATTCGGAATTCTTCTGCTAACTGTATTGAGAATGTGTTTTATAGTGATGATCACCAATGGCTGGCTGTTAAGCTAGGTTTCCTTTATAACTTCATGCTTGTCAATGTGTATGTGAGCAATTCTAATGTAGGCCGGACGAAATGTTGGAATGATTTGACCTTTATCAAGGAACCCGCTATTATTATTGGGGATTTTAACATGGTTACGACATTGCACGATAGATTTGAAGCTAGGGGGGAAAGTCTGGGTGGTGCAGAGAAAAAAGCTTGGGATGGATCTGTGCAACAAACATGATCTTATTGATATGTCCGCGCACACGGGCTGTACTTGGTCAAATAATCAATTGGGTAAGTCTTTGGCTATGGCCAGGCTCGATAGGTCCTATGCTAGCGCTTCCCTCTATCAGTCCTGGTGCAATGTCAACAGTAAAATCGATAATAATCTCCTGTTGTCGGACAACAAGCCTCTCCTTGTTGCTATTTAAAAAGATAGCCCTAATTTTAGAGCGGGTTGGCCTCATCTTGATGCCAGCTTGCTCAACATTCCTATGATAATCGACCAAATCAAGCTCATTGTTACCAGCAGCTTTGCCTCCCATCCCTCCCCAGCGTTGGCTTGGGAGAGGTATGTCAAGTCCATTCAATCCCTGTTCGCCTACTTCACCTCTAAAGCCAAAGCCATAAGGGCGGCTAGAAGGAGCAAGATTCTGTCGGATCTTAACGCTCTTCGTTCCTCCCCCAATACTAAACGGTTCTTAGAGCTCCAATGTTGTCTCAGAAAGGAGTTTTACCTTGAAGCCCGTCGCGATCTCTCCAAATCAAGAGAATTCTGGGCCGGAAAAATGGATGAACCCTGCAAAAATATGTATGAGTTGCTGAAAAAAAAGAAGATTAAGGATTATATTCCTCTTCTTAAAAAGAAAAATGGGGATTCGGCTAGTAATGTCGAAGAAAATCTGGAAGTGGCTTCTGATTTCTACACTGAAGTGTTCTCTAGTCCGCCTAGCTCAGGGGTTGAGATCAGAAACGCCAGAGCTCATATTGCGTTGTTGAGGAAAAAAACTATCCCGTAGAGCCTGGCTGTTGTCTTGGATCTGCCTCTAACTGCTGGTGAGATTAAAGACACCATTGACAAGTTAAAAAAGGGGAAAACTCTTGGGCTGGACGGTATTCCTAACGAGTTCTTTATTAAGTTAAAAAAGTTCCTTACTCCCTACATTCTCTTGATCTGGAGAGAGGCGGTTAGCAAGGGATATCTTCCTTCTCAAGTCAACACGGGAGTGATAAGGCTTATTCACAAAAAGGGGAACAAGGAAGATCTGAACAATTGGAAGCCCATTACCTGTCTCTCTACTATCTACAAGATCTTTGCAGGTACTATAGCTAGGAGGCTTAGCCCTGTGATGGACAGGATCATCCTCCCTGAGCAGAAGGGTTTTATCAAAGGTTGATTCATCCTTGACACTATTATCTCCTTGTGGGAAGGTATGGAAGAAGCGAAAGACAATAATCAAGACTTCTACTTCTTTAAAATTGACTTTGATAAAGCCTATGACACGGTTGAGTGGAATTTCATCCTTCAATCCCTTCATGACATCGGGGCGGGTAGGAACTTCATCAGGTTCGTGAGCACTCTTTTTGGAAATGCTTTCCCCCTAAAAAGATCTATTCATCAAGGTTGCCCTCTCGCCCCCCTCCTATTTGCTATTATTAGTGACTCGCTTGGTTGGCTAGTTAAGGACGCTATGGAAAAAGGTCTGATTAAGGGTATTAATATTGCTAACTCTGACAAGAAGTTGTGTCTTCAAATGTTTGCGGACAACACCTATGTGCTTATCAACGCTGACAATCAGTTGACTAGGTCTTTTATGGGTTGTTTGAACACTTTCTACTTGGCCAGTGGCTCCAAAGTTAACCACTCCAAAACAGGTTTTTGGTCCTCCAATAGGGTCATCCCTTTCTTGGTCTCGGAGTTGGGGTGCAGTACCATAAAAGAAGGGGAATTTTTCAAGCTGCTTGGTATTCCCATGGGCTTCCACGTTTCCCTCGACCAAAGATGGGAATGGGTTGTTAACAAATTCAGATGTAAATTGTTCTCCTGGTACAAATGTCAAAGTTCGCTTTCTCATAGAGCTTTTGTGTGGAATAATTATCTTCTGCCTTCGTTGACCTATTTCTTGTCTTGCTGGATGCCCAAGCGTAAGCAGCTTAATCAGGTTGTTTGCCTTTCTAAAAGATTTCCGTGGGGTGGTGATAATCAAGTTCAAAAGATCACCAAAGTTTCCTGGAAAACCTGTTGTCTCCCAAAAAGCGAGGGTGGTCTGGGTATTCTCTGCCCTATTAAAATGGCTGATAACATGATTGCCAAATGGATCCATAGATGCAGTTCCTCCAACGATTTATGGGCCCTGCTGCTCAAACGAAATACTAACCGTTTTCATATGTAGGATTACAAAGCTTGGATTGTCATTCGTCTATGTGACATCCTTGTCTCCCCCAAGACTTTCAGCCCTGTTGGCAGTCCTCTTTCCTCCAGGATGTGGAAAGTTTGGATGAAGGTTAAACAGTCCTTTTGTCCCGAGAGCAACCTCTATAGTAATAAAAAAAAATTCCTGCAGGATTCTCCTTCGTTTGGTTGGTTTGCTCAGAGGAACAACGACCCTCTCGACATTATGGAGCACAAGTGTGCGAAGGCCGGCTTCCAAGCTTGGGTTGACTTCTTTGCTCAAGGCTCCCCTCTATCCGACGATGTTATTAATAGTATAGAGAACCTCTCTCCTGCGTGTCAGCTGATCCTTAAGAAGAAAGTCGAGTCCCTTAGGGAAGCTTTGACCAGCTGCCAGGACAAACTCTCAAGCTGGAAGACATCACCAAACTTATGTTGCAGAACTTCAAGAAGTGCAAAGGGAATATTGAAGACATTAGGAACAAACTTAATCAGAGATGGAAAGTCAATTGGTCCTCGCATCAATGGAAGTATCGCTTCAAGTGTATTTGGGCCTTCCCGAATTACAACAAACACTCTATTCTCCAGTGGCTCATCATCCATAACGGATTATGGGTTGGAAAGCGGGCCCAAAAGATCAATATTAATACAGGGAACTGTATACACTGTGGCAAGGAGGAGGATTTACCTCACCTCTTCATGAACTGTGTGGTAGCCAAGAAGTTTTGGGGGATTCTTGATCAAATTATTACCCTCAGAAACAGAGGACCGTTAACGGGGCCTAAAATTCTGCTCGGATGTTGCGTGGATGTTGATCTCGTCCTCTGGAACGTGTGGAGGAGTTGTATCCTATGGCATATATGGAGATGTAGGAACTTGGCCATTTTCCGTGCCAGTTGGAATCTGAAGTCGGCTCTGTGTAGTCTTAGACAAGAACTTTACACATCTGGCATTGAATGTATTTCAGCCATCAAAGATTGTCCTTCTAGTTATCTATCCAAAGTTGAAATTGTTTCCTCCATCCCCTATACGAGATGGAAAAGCAATTTACTAGAATTATACTCCCCGTTGAGATTCTTCCTGCTTTGTAATCTGTAGCCTACCCTCTCGGTGTTGGGGTGCACATCCTGCCCCTTGTACATTGTATATTTCCCTGCACTAATATTATCTTTTCTTTGTTCTCTCGAAAAAAAAAATGTTCATGGATTTAATATGCTTGTGACTCGTACTTGTGAGAGATTTTTTGAGTGAAAACAAGAATTCTTATCCCCTTTGTCAAACTTGGAGAAGTAGCTGCTACTCTAGATATGCCATAGGATCTGGCTCCTCCACAACAACAAGTCCTTATTCTCGCAGCATCCTAGCATACAATTGCAACACCCATCTTAGGGGAGGCTTTCAACCATTGGAAGGAGACAAAATTGCCAAAATGTCTTGGCATGTGAGCAATGCAAGAACAAGTGGGAAATATCTTCATCCCTATCACAAAATGTGCATTTTCCAACATGAATTTTAATTCTCTTGGCTTTGCTTCTAGTCATAAGCCATGATGAACAATGCACCATTGAAATAGAGAATGCTTGATACTGACAAGGAATGCCCAGATGCAAGTAAACTTGTACCTCCATTGTTAGTGAGACTAGTTAACATTCCACGTTTATTAAGTCTACCAAAAATCTTGAAAATGCTTCCTTTTTGCTTCTTGAAGAATTGCGACATGTCAAGAGGTCTTTTGTAACACATGTCCATCCTTTGTTTAAGTTCATTCTTGGCTTGAAGCAAAACCTGCAAACAAGAATAATAAAGATTAGGGTGAGACAATAAAAAATTATATGAAGCTAGCTCACCTCCCTAGAAAAAGTTCTACCAATCTCTAAACCTTGTTTAAAGTATTTATGATCCTTGCTTCTTTGTTGATAGTTACTCCAAAATCTAATCCAACCATGCCATGGGGATTCTTGAAGGAAGAAGTTGAGGTGGCCAGTAAAATCATTGTTGGGAATGTGGAAACTCTTCAATTTCATCTAGAACTCCAAAACCTACAAGTTAAGAACTACCATTAGGAAAACGTTGTTGGAGGGGGGAGCAACTATATCCCAAAGATGGTTGTTAGTCCAAGATCTATAGTGTTTAACAGAAAAAGGTGTAACTTCCTTTTCATAAGCATAGACCAGACATCCTTAGAGACCAAACACCTTGCAATCCATTTCATTGGGAGATTTTCAGCCATGTTGATTTGGCATAATATACCAAGACCACCCTCCTATCTGGGCATGCAGTAAATAGACCAACAACTTTATTAACTTTACTAATTTCAGCATTGCCTCCCCAAAGAAGCCTTTTGGCAAGAAAAATGAGCTAAGACAACTACTTCTTTGTGGGCAACCAACAAGATAGAAAGTAAGTGGAACAAGGAAAAATGAAATGATTCAATATAAAAACTCAATGATTCAATATAGAAACTCTATGAGCATGAGAATAATAAGGATTATACCATTTAAATACATTGTCTCTTAATTTGCGCATGAACCAATCCCGCCTTTGCTAAAAAGACACTTAAGACCCCATTGGAATGCCCAATGGTCTAAACACCTAATCTTCATGTATAACTTCACAATCCAGATTTGCGATATAAGAAAGAACCAAATTATTTAATTTTTTAAAACCAATCTTTTTATTATTAATCTTAGTACTTATAGCTAAGTAAAAAAGATGCAAACAATCCAAAAAAGACTCAGGAGAATTAAGATCAGCATTAGAACACATATTAGTATCATCACCAAACATATGAACACCAAGCTGAGATGAGGAGTTGGGAATATAGATACCCTTGATGTTACCTTTACGCATAACATCCTTGACAAGCTAACCCAAAGCATTGCAAGAAATGGCAAATAGAAGGGGGGGCAAGAGGACAACCCTATCTAATGGATCTACACGATTTGAAAGGCTCAGCTAGGTGACCATTCATGGAAACCTTAGAATAAGCATTTCCAAAGAGGGTACTAACATATATTATGAATGTCTTCCCAAGACCAATGTCCTGTAAGGGTTGGAGCACAAAATACCATTCAATTCTATCATAATCCTTATCAAACGAACTTTGAAAAAATAGAAATGATGCTTCAACTTTGGAGCACATGCAAACCCTTCCCACAAGGAGATGACAGCATCCAAGATAAGTCTAGCTTTTGTGAAACCTTTTTGATCTGAAAGGATGATTCCATTCATAATGGGACTAAGCCTTCTAGCTAAGGTGGAGGAGAAGATTTTGTACATGGTGGTCAAAGAAGTAATAGGCCTCCAATTGTTTAGGTTTTCTTTGTTGCCTTTTTTGTGAATTAGCCGAATCACTTCAGTATTCAAGTGGATAGGGAGAGTACCTTTTCTAGATGCTTCATTCCAAATCAGAGGAATATAGGCAGTCAAAAATACTTTAAGAATCCAAAAGAATTTTGTTAGAAATCCCATCAATACCTAGGGATTTATAGGGTTTCAATTCATTAATGGTTTGTTTAATCTCACTAGTAGTGAGGGGTAGATCCAAGCAAGCATGCAAGATTTGGTGATCATTTTTTTCTCTTTTAGGTGATGGTAGTTTTGGGTCTCTCGATATCCTTGCCCTACTTGGGAGAACTAGAGAAAACATCAATAAAGAAGCCTAAGGCCTCTTGTAAATTCTCCTCAATGCTGATAGCAATCCCACCACTCCTCTTGGAAAATAAGTTGATATGATCATGCACCTTTTTTATTTTTAAGTGGGTATATATCCGATCTACTCAGCTTGTCATCTCAATATTCTCTAGAATAGGAAAGAGACATGCTAACTTCAAGGTATTGCTCATGTTTCAACTTATTATGGATCTCCAAAAGATGATTGGATGGTCTAGACTCATCAAATCTAGCCAACTCATCCTCAATATTCTTCCTCCTTTGGGCTCTAATCCTCTTAGTGAGAGTCCTATAGTGAGTGAAGAGCTCTTGGATTTCTCTCACCGACTTGTCCCAAAATATAGAAGGGGAGAGATCAAGGGTGAAGTTGAAAGCAATAGACTCTTTGATGCTTTGGCAAAAGCTAGGAATAGAAAGGAGGCTTGCATCTAAATGGGGCCAATGGGAAAATCTTTTTTAAGTAGATTTTTGTGGTCTGAAAGTAAGAAAGTATAGTCAATGTTACTTTTCATATCCCATAAGTCTTGGGAGAGGGAGAGGTTAATAAAACATCTATCCAATTTGGCAGAATAGAATTTATCACCTTGTTTTCTATTGTTCCAAGTAAAGCTAGAGTTTAGGGAAACATAAAGCAGGTCTTGTTTGTTGAACATATTAAACCAATAGCTATTTTCAATACCACTCATAGAAGCAACTTTATTATCTAACCTATCAATCAAAGAGGTAACCATATTAAAAACCATGATAGGGTCATCAAACTCCTGAATCTCTTCCCAACACACTTTTCTAAGAGAGCTACATTAGAGGCATACACACAAACAATGGTGCAAAAAAGAAGTTTTAGACAACTTAATAGCAACCTATTGATGCACATTACTATAAACAACATCTTTAATGCAACGATGAATGTTGAGATATCAAGCTCAACATGTGATGATCCAGGATAACATGTATCACTTTTTCATTTCTTTGACATATATAGTGGTCACACCAGTATATATTAGGGATACTTCATTGAGCTTTACTAGATTTATCTACCAAGAATGATAGCACATTTGTTTCTTGCGAGTTCACCCATTTGTGAACATTAGGATTTTCCTTGTACTGTTCTTTATATATTGAACTTGTTTTATTGTTGTTTTAGGTCATTCTTGTACATTCATTTTATGTAATAGAAGAAGAAGAAGAAGAGGAAGATCATTCTTCTTTGCCTCAATTTGTGTGTGCTCTCCTCTTTGATTGTGAGAGTGCGTGTTTGAGCTCTCTTCCTTATCTCCTTCCTTGTGACATGGTATCAGAGCTAGTAGCTATAGAGAGCTCATGCAGAAGGCCGATGTTGAAGAGTATGTGAGAAGGTCTGGAGAAAGCGTGACTCACAAAGGACCTTAGATAGCTACAAGAATTGGTGTGAAGTAGAAGGTGTCAAAATATTTTCATGTGTAATCCCTTTAGGATCACTCATTTTTGTGAGATTTATATTTTGGAGCCATCTCGACCTCTGTTTTGAGCCCGCAAGGTGGGGTACACAAAAAAACCAAGTCAATTTGCAAAGCTCTAACTTGCATCCTGTTCGACAATACTCATATATTCTAGATCTAGAATTTCAAGCAATTTCATGTGCTTCATACATGAAAACTATGTTTTTCTGAGATCCAACTATCACGTCATAGTTAGACAGTGGTCACGCAAAAATATTACTTGTAGTGTTCTTGCAGTGTTGTGAATTGCTACACAAATGGCAAACATAGATGGAATGAGTTAGCTTATGAGTGATAAGTTGGACAAGAACAACTTCCATGCTTGGAGATTTAGAATGAAAAATTTCCTGATGGGAAAAGGCTACTGGAAGTACATCAAAGGAGAGAACAAAAATGCTCTACAATTACCAGAGAGGAATCAGACTATGGACCAGTTAAAAACATATGAGGAATGGAATCAAGGAGCATGAAAGATAATGTATTGGTTATTTGTTAGCATATAGGATAGCATTAGGCATGTACAAGATGCCAAGACTTCTAAAGAGGCTTGGAACAGTTTGGTCACATTGTATGAGACCAATACAAATGCATGGAAATTGCAACTCAAGAACCAGTTGCATACATTGGAGAAAAATGGCATGCCAATAAGTGACTACACCCGAAAAATCAAAATCATATGTGAGTCATTTTCATCTATTGGTGTGAATGTAGATGACGATGAAAAGTTGGAAGTGTGCCTTTGTGGTTTAGGAGCTACATATAAGCAGTTGAGAACATCTATTCAAAACAGGGAAAATATTTTGAGTTTTGATGATCTGGTGTCCATGTTGATTATTGAAGAAAATAATCTTGATGAGGACTCAAACTCCCAAGGAAAATCTAGTACTGATTAGGTATTCTACTCTAGTAGAGGAAGAGGTAGAGGTAGAGGCTTTGGAAGTGGAAGGGGACACACTAATCAAAATCAAGGTCAACAACGGAGGTAGAGGACAATTTTGAGGTATGGAGAGCCAAAGTGGCCACAAAATTTTCCAAAGAAACGATTCAGGTAATGACAGTAAGGGATGCTGGAATTATGGTAATCCTAGAAAATTTGAATGTGATTGCAGGTTGAAGAATCAAAATAACATAAGGCAACAAAACAACTATGCATCCATAAGTGTAGATGATTCTGAACAAACTCTTCATGGTTCAATCTCATATGATGAATACGATGTCTGCTGATTTTTCAAAATTCAATGATAATATCTGGTATGGTGATTCAGGTGCTTCAAATCACATGGTGAGCCATGTGGAATGGTTTAGTAGTTTGTGGAAATTGGCAATTCCTAGATATGTTGAAATAGCTGATGACACATCACACCCTATCGAGCATACAAGAAACATAGCACTGTCTATGGAGGAGGGGAAACTAAAACATCTTAACAATGTACTGCATGTCCCAAATATAACAAAGAATCTAGTTTTTGTTGGACAAATGGTTGACCAGGGATTACAAGCAAGGTTCAATGCTGATGAGTTATATGTAGAAGAGTACAAACAAGATGGATGATTGATTGCCAAAGAAAATAAAGAGGGTAGGATGTTCACCTTAAATGTTGATTTCAATGAATGCAGCCATGTTTGCAAAAGGTTCAAGAGTTATTGCTAATATAGAGATCTGGCACAAAGAATTGGACATGCAAACTTGTAGAGGCTGAAACTAATGCACTCAAAGGAGATTGTCAACGGACTACCAAATTTCAAAGTTAGAGAAATGCAAATGGTATGTGCAGTATGTCAATTTGGTAAACAATCAAGCGCATCATTTCTCCATGACAAGCATGTTAGTGAGAATATGCTAAAAATAGTACATCAGGATGTTTGGGGTCCTAAAAAGACCACATGTATGTGTGGTGGTAGGTTTTATGTTACTTTCATTGATGACCATACATGGGAAGTATGGGTATATTTCATGAAAGAGAAGATTAAGGTGTTCACTCACTTCTAGAATTTTAAATCTATGGTGGAAAAGAAGACAAGGAAGTATGTTCAAACATTAAGATCTGATGGAGGAGGTGAATATATGTCAAATGAGTTCAACAACTTTCTAAAAAGTCATGGAATTTGACATCAATTTTCAGCAGGGACACAACACTATAGAATGGCATTACTGAATGGCAAAATATACATATTGCAGAAATAGCAAGAGCCTTGATGGCTGATAAAAATATTGCTCATTGTTATTTGGCAAAAGTTATGCACACTATTGTGTACATGATGAACAGAACTCCAATTGCTATTGTACATCAAGTTACACCTGAAGAGAAGTTCACAAGTAAAAAGAAAAACTTATCATATATGAAAGTTTTTGGTTGTATTGCATATGTACATGTTCTAGATGAGTTGAGGATGAAGCTTGATCCAAAAGCAGAAGAATGTATCTTCATTGGACACTTCCTTGAGCCAAATGGACATAAATGTTATAACTCATTCACATGAAAGGTGAAGGTATGCAAAGATGTGGTGTTTGATGAAATGCCAAGCTTCTATGCAAATGCCACAGATGGAATTAATCTTGAACCAAATGACAAAGAAAATGGTAAAAGTTAAGTACAGGATCTCAAGTTTTGAGTGGCCCGAATGCATCACCAAGCAATATTTCCAACTCAAATCCATGGAGTGGAATATTGCATTGGAAATTTCTGTCTAGCAAATTCATAAAATACATCTAAAAAGGTATAGAAAAGCTTTCTATTGGTAGAAAAACATCTACAAGTTTTGAAGACATTGATGGAGATTCAAGTGGTTCAAAAACAAGCCTTGATGAGGAAATTGGATTGCCCTCTATAAAGACTCCAAGAGTAAGAAAGGCACATGCAGATGATATAAGGAGAAGTGACCCAGGACTAAGAAGATTTGGGAGGATGCGGAATTTAGTGCAACGATTAACATATGACAGTTACATGGCTCATCATTGTGCCATCATGACAAAGATAATACAAGATGATGAACCCTTTTGCTTTGAAGATGCAATTGGAAATACAAATTGGAAAAAAGCTATGGATAAGGAGATGGTTGCACTTGATGGAAATGATACATGGAAGCTAGTTCCATTGCTGCAAGGAAAGAAACCCATAGGCTGCAAGTGGGTTTACAAGGTAAAGCACAATGTTGATGGTAGCATAAATAGGTAGAAAGCATGATTTGTAGAAAAAGGATATGCACATACATATCGAATTGATTATGAGGAAATGTTTAGCCCTGTAGCTTAAATGTCTACTATCAGAACACTTGTTGGAGTAGCTACAACAAAAGGATGGACTTTGCATCAGATGGATGTGAAGAATGCTTTTCTACATGGTGAGTTACAAGAAGAAGTATACATGGATCAGCCACAAACGATATGAAGATTCAAAGCACCTTGAATATGTTTGTAGGTTGCAAAAGGCTTTGTATGGACTCAAGCAATCCACTCGTGCTCGGCATCCAAGGATTGCTGACTACTTAACCACCATTTGATTTTCTATGTGTGATGTAGATCATTCATTAAATGCAAGAAAGCATGATGATGGCATCACAATTGTGGCTATTTATGTTGATGAATTGATTATAGGTGGTGATAATGAAGAAGGAATTAAAGAGCTAAAGCAACTCCTTATGCGAGAATTCAATATGAAAGATCTTGGTGTGCTTCGCTATTTGTTGGGCATTGAGTTTATACATACAAAAATAGGTATATCGATGTCACAAAGGCAATATGCATTGAGTATGCTGCAAAAATATGGTATGGATGATTGTAAGCCAATTTCTATGCCATTAGATCCAAATTTCAAGTTGTATACTACATTAGGTGAAGCATTGGAAAATGCTACTATGTAAAGGAAAATTCTGGGAAGTTTGATATATCTCACAATTACAAGGCATGATCTAAGCTACTGATCTTGTTTATGTGAGGACATATGAGCAGGTTGCTTATATTTTTACCAAAGCACCTCGAGCAGAGAAGCTAAAGAAGTTATGAAAGATGCTTGGATTAGAGGACATGATGTTGAGCTTGAGGGGGAGTGTTGAGATATCAAGCTCAACATGTGATGGTCCAAGATAACATGTATAACATGCAACCAAGGCATTTGAGGCAGCTCTCTTCCTATGTATCCATGCGATACAAACCATTACATAATGTACTAGACATCATGATAACATCGCCATTGCTGAAATCATGAACCATACACTTATCATCAACAAAGTGTACATGAAGTCTAGCTTTGGCAATCAACGGAACTAAAATTAAGTTCTTCTTTATGCCGGTCACATACAATGCATTTTTCAAGAGAATCACACCTCCATTGGCAACCATAAGCTCAATTTCTCCTACTCCAATGATAGGATAAGAGGCATTGTTTTCACACACCACATGTCCTCCTTTGGTTGCATCTTTCAAAGAGGCAAAAAATCTTTTGCATGATGTTATGTGCTTTGAAGAACCACAATCAAAGAACCGATCTGAATAAGCCTCACTCACAACCATAGATTTAGAATGCAAAGAAGCATCATAATGACATGTAACAAACATGCCCAAAAATCTTGAGCCATGTTAGCTTCATCATTCTTTACATTTGCTGAATTTTCAGCAATAGACATGCAAGATTCCTTCTTCTTTTCATTACGTTTAGCAAGCTTTCTACACTCATCAATAGTATGACCAGCCTTCCGGTAATATTTGCATCTCTTCTTCTTTTGAAAATCACTATCATTAGAGGAATGAGTGGAAGAGAAAGCTTGAGGCTTTGGTTTTGATGAACCCAAAGCTGAACCATACTTGCTTTTCCCCTTTTCTGAGATAACAAGTGCTTGTGTTCCCTCAATCAAACCACTCCTATTCACTCTAGATTGTTCTTCTTGCAAAAGAAGAGACACAACCTCAATCAAATGCATACATATTATGATTTCCTTTTGCAACCAAACGGAGTGTAGTAGCAAAGCTTTGAAAAGATTCCAATAATCCTTTCAACAATGTAGAAATGAGTAATGCATCCAGAATGATCTCATCTATGTTTGCCAATTGCTCTTTCAAGTCCTTGATGCGTGTCACATACACTTCCACTGACTCATTTTCAATCATACATACATCCTCAAGTTGCTTCCTCACGTATGCAACACGTGCTTCATTATGCATGGCATACAAAGAACCAAGAGTGTCCATGCCTGTCTCGATGTAGAACATGATCGAATGTGTGGAATTATATGACGCTTCACTGAAAATGCAATCAAAGCATGAGCTTGAGCATTTTTTCCATCCCATCTAAGCTACTCCTGTGTAGGTGGAGAAGGAGAAACCATTGTTCTCGAAGAAGAAGCTCCATCTGTGATAGTAGACTATGAAGTAGAAGAACATGTGGGTCTTCGATCTACATCTCCCACTATGTTCGAAAGTTGTTTAGCAACAAGAACATGCTTCATCATGTAAGACCACATCGGATAGTTGGTCCCATCAAGCTTATCTTCAGCTTGAAGCATGCCAAACAAGTCATTGCTGCCTGCTATTTCACAAAAGAACAAGAATGTGACAAAATCTTCACTTCGATGAAAGCTGAAATGAATGTTGAGATTTCACCTCACAAACCATCACTCTGATGGCAATTATGACTGCACAAATGGCTTTGAAATGGGGGTAAAACCCCAGCACACATGGTTGAAATGTTTCTTGGCTACTGAAATTCACTCTTCTATGCGCCGAAGTCGATTTGCACTGTTAAAAGTGCACGCGTGCAATGACGCGAAAAACTAAAACTTGAGAAAGAGTTGAAACTGCTCTGATACCACTATTGGGTGTGTGTAGAAGTGTGAGAGACACACGAGAAGCACACACAAGGAGCACAAACACGACAAGACACATGGAGAAGACGATGATTGGAATAGCTCTCTCTATTAACAATGAATTGAATTGAAGTAAGAGCTGAATAATATCCCTAAGTACAAAGTACCACCATATATGAGAGTATCAAGTATGTGGTAACATGGGGAAAAAACCTCTAGTGAGCACTAGAGTAAAAAGTGCCCATGTATAGGGAAAAGGTTCACATCAAAGCTACTCAAGGAACACATAAGTGTAACACATGTTGTCTTTCTTTGATGACTCTAATTGTGCATTGCAAGTTATAATCGAGGGTCAGTGGATTATAAAAAATATGCCAGCCACTCTTTTTAAATGGCATGAAGACTTCAACCTTGGAGGACCCAAGACATCTAGGATCTAGGTTGAATCTTCTAACCTCCCTATTGAATACTACACATGGGTTAATAGACTTGGAAATATTATAAGAAAAGTGTTAGGGCAAAAATCTTGTGGAGGTATTAAACCTAAATGGGATCCCCATATTTTATTCAAAGTGGATATCTCAAAAGATATTAAAACTCAAGTCTTTATTAAAGACTTTGACAATCAAAATTTGCATGGACAAAAGGTGCTTTATTGTAATCTTCCTAATGCTTGCTTTAATTGATACAAGCAGCGACATTTGACCAAGGAATGCCCTCTGCTTAAATCTACCCAAAATACTAATCAAGTTACCAAAGATCCAAAAACTTCTTCTTAAGGACCTCAAGTTCCAAATACGTCAGTCACTTCTATTGCTAAGATGCCAATGTTCGGCAAAAATAAAATGAGTCATAAAATTTTTAACTCTTTTGATGTTCTATTAGAGGGTGTCTTTAATCCATTGGATGTTGTGGATAATAGGGAAAATGATCTTGTGGATAATATGGATGATAAAGAACATTGTCTGCCTAATAGATTGCCCCTAATAATTCAAGGGAAGTGGATGCCAATCACTTAGGTACTGATCTTGAACTTAACTCCTTTGACAAACGTTGGACCCAAGTTATGAATGAAGAGAAGATGAATGTAGGTAATTTCTTGGTTAATGAGTTTTTTCAATATAATGGAGGAGTTAATAATCATGCTTTAATTGAAAAACTAAAAAAATATAATGAAAATCAATATGAAAAACATGATGAAAATTAGTATATCACAATGAAAACTTCTCAATGACTCAAGCTATAGTCTATGAAACATCTCAGAATCATAGTAGTAAGTCTAAATGGAAAGACCCTGTGAGAACTTCAGGATCCATGCTTAAGCCTCTTCAGAATTATAATAAATGATTGTTTCTTTTTTGCTCTTTCATGGAAGCTATATGATTGCTTGCTTTTAAAAAGTCTATCGATTTGCTTGGATACTATTGGGTCTATGTTGGATTTTGTCTTTCTACCATTTTTAATTATGAAGTCTTTCAAATTCATATCTTTTAGTTTCAAAGGGCTCGTTGTCCTAGTGGGATGTAAAGCCATTAACAAATGGATGAAAGATTGGTTTTTCATGCCTGATATCCTTTGTCTCCAAGAGGTTAAAATTAGGACCTCTCACCTCAATGCTAACCTTAAGATTATCTCTAATTCCCATGTCTGGTTGTACACCAACCATGGGAGCGGTAAACATGGATTGATTGTAGGTGTCTTCTCGACCTTTTCTCACCTTATTACCAAGGTTGACTATAGTGCCACAGAGCAGTGGGTGGCTATCACATTAAGTTATCCTTTTTATATTAGTCTTGTTAGTATCTATGCCAATAATTGTAGCAACCTCATGAGAACCTGTTCGGAAGAGAATTTGCATATTAACAACTCCCATATGTTAGTCAGGGATTTTAATATGGTTACCCACATCAATGATAGGCTTAATGGTAATGGGGAAACTATTTTTTGTGTTGAGAATTATCCTTGGTTCAACATTGTGTCTGCTAATAGAATTGATTGATATCTCTTAGAAGAGCAGCTTTAATTGGGACAACAACCAAAAAGGAAATAACCACCTTATTGCTCATCTTGAAAGCTGATACTGTAATGCTTTTGACCTTAATAGGTTTTGAGAGGTTAAGTGTTCTCTTGATCACTCTATCTGCTTATCTTATCACCTTTGCCCTTTGTATCTCTCTCCATAAACATTGCCTAAATAATAGAGCAGGCTAGCTCTATATTGATATCTCATTGCTTTAAAATCCCTTGCATTGTTGACAAGCTCAAGGACATCTTTACTTGCCACTTTTCTCAACATCATTCCCCTTTCTCTTCTTGGGAAAAGTAGGTTAAGGATATTCAAAGCTTGTTCACTCATTTCAAGAACCTTACTAGAACAATCATAGCTAATAGAAGATGGAAAATTCTTAAAGAGCTAGATCTCTACTACAAGTCCTCTATTAGGGACCAATCTATTGAGGATAAGTTTCATGACCTAAGGGGTACGCTGTGCTTTGAAGACTATCTTATGGCTAGTAGTGATCTCTCTTCATCAAGAGAATTTTGGGTGGGTCAAGTGGATAGACCCAATAAGAACATGTTTGATCTCATGAAAAAGAAAAAAAAAAAGGATTTTATTCCTGTGTTGAAAAATAGTCAAGGAGGTATGGGTATTGATTCTAAGGCTAACTTACAAAATTCTCTATGCTTCTTTACCAATGTTTTGTCTAGCATTCCCAAGTGGGAGGAGGACATCTAGATGACCAAAGCTACTATAGCTCTTAAAAGGAAAAGAATGGTTCCTAAAATCCTCGCTATTATGTTGGATGTGCCCCTCACTTTTGGTGAGGTTAAAAGAAACCATCATTAAATTGAATACCCGTAAGTCTCCTAGCATTAATGGTATTCCAAATGAATTCTAAATTGAGCTAAAATAGTTCTTTATCCTCTTTATTCTCTTTATCTAGAAAGAAGCTACTTTCAAAGGTACCTATTATAAAAGAACTACTACTATACAAAAGAGAGTAATCTAAGCAATTCTAATAGTCTAACCAAACCCACAAGGAGTGAGAGATGCACACATCCACCTAACCAAATCCACCAATATTTATACTCCAATTCCAAGGGGAGAAATGTGAGGAGAGCTTGCCAAGTGTCCCCTCCACATGGATGATAATCCAAGGCATTCTAACATTGAAAATTACATGGTTCTCACGTGGATTCTAAAAAGGATCTCTCCCAAGCTTGTGCGTACAAGTCTCAAGGCTTGAGAGGCCTCCTTAAGGGTTAAATACCATACCCTTAGGAAATATCAATCCTAAGGGCCAATACCCTTTAATTGGGAGTAAATAAATCCAAATAGCTCAAGGGTTGAAACCATACTCTTGGAGACACTTTCTCAAGGGTTTCTCAATAAACTCCAAGGGTTCTCCAAGTGATTTTGGGCCCCAAAAACCTGTGTATTTTTCTGCTTGGACCCATAGTTATACAACATTCTTCCCCCCTTCAACATTTGCTTCCTCAAATGTGTGTAAGTATAATATGTGGAGTATTCCCCCATGCACCATGATCATTTCCATAGATCATGGTCTTCATCTGTCTAATTTGCCTCTTTATCAGAAGGGGATTCTATACCATAGTGGATCTGAAAAGAAGGGAATCCACTTGTGGACTAATCCCTAGCCAAATCATTCTAATATTACTTAACTTTGCACATGAAACACTAAATCAAGTGCTTAGTATGGATAGAATGATAAGGGTGGATTAAAACATACCTACCTAATTCAATATTTTTGCTATGTGCAAACTGCACATCCATAGCATAACATGCGAAGTAGGTAGATTCTAAGACTCTCCAGCTAATTTGCTATGTAGGTCCATTGTGCATGGACCTAGCAAGTAGATGGATCACTCACTAGTTTTTAAGACTTTGAGATGTCTCCTTAAGTTGAGGTTGTCCAAAACATCTAACGAAGATGTTTCTAACTATTTTCTACTTATTAACCAACATCTACTAATCCGTTTTTCTAAATATGAGACTACCATGTCCTACTAGGCTTTTAAAGTCAAGCTAGAATGTAGGAAATAAATGATTCTATTGGAGTTTGAGGTCTACGAAAGCACCTGAACAACACAAGGAAGAAGAAGAAGCTACAAATCCTCCTTGGGAGTGATGCAGTTAACAAGGAGCTGGCACTCATGTATAAGGAAGTGCCAAAATATGTGGAAACAATCCACAAAAGGAAGTAAGCCCAAAGCTTTGGAGAAAGCTTCAAACTTCTCCCTAGGCAGAGCCTTTGTGAAAAGGTTTGCAATGTTCTCTTGTGTGGGCACATATGCCAAACTGATCACTCTAGTAGAGAACCTCTCCCTAACATAATGATAGTGAACCTCAATGTGCTTAGTGCAAGCATGGAACATAAGGTTCCTAGCAATTGGCAATGCACTATGGCTGTTAGTGAAGATGGTGGTGATACAAGATTGACCAACACCCAAATCAACCATAAGGCGTCTGAACCCCACACACTCAACAATTGTTGTGAAAGCTATCCTATACTTAGCCTCACAACTAGAAGTGGCCATAGTAGGTTGTTTCTTGCTCAACCAAGATATGCATGAGCTACCAAGCATGAAGCAAAAACGACTTGCTATGGCACACAAGTGTCATAGCGACTAGCCCAATTGGAGTCAGAAAAAGCATATAAGTCTAGCCATAGTGATCCCCCCTTGGGATAAAATAATCTAAGTAGCTAGGTACCACTCAATTAGTGAAAGATGTGCTTAACCGCCTACCAATGCTTGACACTCGGGTAATGCATAGACCTTCTCATCTATGAGACATCAAACTGAATATCTGGATGAGTGATGCATAAGTAAATCAAGCATCCAATGGCGTGGTGGTAGAGAACAACATCAAATGCATCTCTAGCATCATGAAGACTCAACTGTAAACCTGTTTCCATAGGAGTGACAATAGGTTTGCAGGAAATCTCCTAAGCCAAAGAATATGGCACAGCCACCACCTAACCCCAGGGTCAAGATAGCTAAATTTAGAGGAGGATCTAAAGAAGATGTAGATTGCCATGTCATTCTGTTTGAAATTAAGTGGACAACAAATTGCTATGCTGTGTTCTATTTTTTTCATACCAAGCACATGGTGATTGCTTCAAACCATATAATGCCTTTTTCAACTTGCACACTTTGTTTTCATGCCCTTTCTACATAAAGTAATGGGGTTGAAAAACATACACTTCTTCATGCAAGTCACCATTCAAAAATGGAGTTTTAATGTCCAATTGATGTATGTTCCAACCATGATCAGGTTCAAGCGCACAGATGCTATGAACAGTAGTCATTCCACATGTAGGTGCAAAGGTCTTGCCAAAATCAATGCCTCTTTCTTGAGCATAACTTTTGCAACAAGCCTGGCCTTATACATGTTAACTATTCTATCAGACTTATGCTTTAGCTTGTATACCCACTTTGTGCCAATGGCCTTCTTTCCAGGAGATAATTCACATAAAGACCAAGTACCATTTTTAATTATAGCATCATATTCTAACTGCATAGCAACATCCAATTTTTAGAATTTTGTGCTTCATCAAATGAAACAAGCTCATTTGCATCACAAAGACTAGAGGCAGCCATAGCATATCAATATGATGCAACAGAAGTACTATGAGAGCCTGAACAAGTACGATATGTAGGGGTGCATTTAATTTGCTATCTTGCAAAGTTTGCACCAGCCATTTAGGCATAGTCTTTGCCTCCTCTATATCACTTCTCTCATCAACAAGTGCATCATTTAAATCTAGATCATGAACAAAATGATCTCCATCATCACATGAAACCTATAAAGGCTAAGAAACTGCCTCATTTGGACCAGCATTATACTATCCACCTATAAAAAGAGGTAGCAAGGTGTCATACATATCTTTGGAGCTGATTGATGTTTGCTTAGTACATGAAAGTAATGGCTAAATAGCATCCTCCACAAAAACAACATCACGACTAACCAAAATGTGTTTAGTTTGTGGATGATACAGATGATAGCCTTTGCTTTTAGAAGTGTACCCAAGAAAAATACATTTCATTGCTTTATCATCCAATTTCTTGTGTTATTTTTTAGGCACTAATGCATACGCCAAACAACCAAAGACATGCCAGTGAGCAACAGATGGCTTGCAATCATGGTAAGCCTCATATGGAGTGATAAATTGCAATGCTTTAGTGGGACATCTGTTAAGTACATATGTTGCATACATAACATCCTCAAGCGAGAAACTATGTGGTAAAACCTAACTCTTGACCATAGACCTTACCATCTTCATGAGTGACCTATTCTTCCTTTCAACAACACCATTCTATTGAGGTGTATATGGCACTGTACACTAGTATTTTATCCCACGTTCAACAAAAAATGCATTAAAATCAGAAGACATATATTCCCTACCTCGATCACAATGGAGGGTGCCTATTTTATATGCTTATAGATTTTTTGCCAAAACTAGAAACTCTTTGAAGCACATAAAAACTTAGGACTTTGGTTTCAGTGGATATAACCATGCATGCTTGGAAAAATCACCAACGAAAGTCATGAAGTAAAGATAGTTCCCAAAGGAGGCTATCTACTGTTAGTCGGCCGCCGGATTGGCAACTGTATAACTGAATCTTGTTTCGCACACGCGAAAAGTTGTTACAAAGACATTTGTAATCTTTATATAAAACAATGTAAAAGAGACACAAGGTAACGTTCGTGGAATCACCAGACTGTCTGTCTGGGTGATTGTCTGTGTCGTTACTGTAGTGTTGTTTGTCTAATTCCAAGTATTCTGAGTATACTGTAGTGTATGGTTCTTGATTCTATCTGTTGTCTATCGAGACCTGTTTGTTGTGAGTTTTCTGGACATCCAGTAGTTCGCCGGGTTGTTGTCTGAGTGAGTAGTTTGCGAATCCCTAATGCGATTGTTGTGTTAATTACGCGTATCGTGGTACTCTTTCTTGGAATGTTATGCCAGTCGTTGAAGAAGTTTGTGTAGTTGTGGTAGTGTTTCTAAGATTCTGATCTGTAGTGTGTTGTCTCAGTGTTGAGGTCTATCTTCATACGGCAAAGATTAAGCTACAGTCAGGGTCTTCCCAAGTTGCGCACTGAATCTGCAGTACTGTGTATTTGAAACTATTGAGTTCTCTGTCTCTTCGGTGTCGTCTGATTGTTTGTACCTATTCGATAAAGGTTGGAATAACAGTATAGCAATTTAGTGTATTCGGTACACTTTGGACGGATTTTGATCGAGAACTGTAAGGCTCCTAAGCATAACAGAGTCTTAATAGAGTTCTACGCATTTGTATATGCTGTATGGAATGGTTAGTTTGGGAACCAAGTATAGGGCCTCTGTCTTTACAGACCCCTTCCACTCCCAAGAACCCAATACTTATTTAAACGCGCTTTTGACAGTTAGAACAAGCGTTTAATACTGGCGCCGTCTGTGGGAAGGTGGCAATAGATCATATTGTTGCAAAATCGATTGTGGTAATGCGACTCTAGATTATAAATCGATAGTAATAGTACGCGATTAGTACAAAAGATGATACATGCCGGTTACTAGATCCAGTGAAACGTATCCAAAGAACGGACAGCCTTGGGTACCTAATTTGCTAAGGAAGCCTCTAGGAGGTAGAAGCGCAGATAGGTTTAACCCAGCTGCCAAGAAAGTGAAGAACCTTAGTAGTGATTCCGGCCATATTCCGGAGGAACGCACTACATTTCTGGCAGATTCCGGTGCGATTTTGGCACAGTCTGTCGAAGGTATAGTAACTCCAGAATCTACTGGGACACGGCATGAAGTTAATTTAGCACCATTGGGTCAAGATTCGAATTTGTATACGAATAGAAACGCCTTAGCCAAAGAAATATGTGAAGGAGAAAAAGCACCTTGTTTTGGTGAAAAATCGACACCTTCCAGTGTTATTCCAGTACCAGTTGTTGAAAGTTCATAATTTCGGTGACGTTTTGCCCTTTCTTGGTGAATCTTCAATCCAGTCACCATTATTGGGAGTAAGCTTTCCTACATTTAACATCAAGAAGGAAGGTAGCTTGTTCGAAACCGAGATTCGAAACATACCGAACAAGATTATCGAACCAGAAAGTGCACAGGCTGACAATACAGATTTTGACGATCCAGATATTCAGCCTCGGGATACAGAAGATAGTCACAATACAACCATCAGCACAATGAATGGGCAACAACAACAACAACAACAACAATAGCAGCAGCAGCAACAACAACAACAACAACTATGCCCACCAAGGCCGACTCCAACAGGAGTAACGTACACTAAATTCGGTGGATTTCCAGGGGATGACCCAGATGCTCATGTACGCATATTTGAGATAAGCTATGCAGTGCTCAACCATCCACCTGATCCGGCGTATAAAGCTATTGTCTTCCAGTCTACATTGGTTAACGAAGCAGCCAGATGGCTTACAGAATATGATATTAACCACTTCGGCACCTATGAAGCAGTAAGGGATGCATTTTTGCAAAGGTTCAGGCTAAAGAAGAATCCAGCCGAAATTTTTGACTACCTGCAAAATAATAGACAGAAGATAAATCAAACGGTGTAGGAATACGCCACCCTATTCAGGACTCATTTGAGGCAGTTACCACCAGCACATGCCAACCTACCGGATGACGTTATAACTCAATGGTTTATCAATGGATTGACTTCGCAACTCAAACAGATTATGATCATACGCTGTGTAGGAGCTATGACACTAGATGCGGTGATAGCAATGGCTTTGCAGCTTGAAAACAAGGTTGAAGGATTTACAGAAGACTTGGAATGGTTAAAAGCAAATAAAAATGTTGCAGAAGATCCGACCAGACAAATGTTTTGCACCACATGCAAGGATTCAGGGCACACTAGTGCCACTTGTGCACTTAATCAGTTGTTTTGCACTATCTACAACACGACCGGACATACCACCGAGAACTGTGCATACAACACCAAAGTGCAGGGAACCGCAACTGTCAATGCTATTATACAGGAACCACGACAGCCAGCCACATTATGTACCTATGCAAATGAGAAACAACCAACAACAAGGCTATCGAAATTATAGAGGACAGAGAAATAATAATTACAATGCAAATCGCTGGCAGGCCGGACCAGCACAGGAAAATACTAATTTGCCACCACCGCGCTGTCATTTTTGTGGTGAATTTGGTCACACTAGAAGATTTTGTAAGGATGCAGCTGAGTATGATCAGAGGAAGAAAGAACGTCAAAATCCAATGACTAATATGGTACAGATCACACCAGTAGAAACACACTCTGCAGTAGTTCAGACCAGATCCGGTAGACCATTACAACCAGCAGCTGAATTATTTGAACCAGGCATCCGAGAACAGCAAAGGACATATGATAAGGCCAGTCAATGGACCACCGCCGAACCTCCAGTGTTTCCAGATCCTATTCCAGTGACCCAGGCTCCGTTAACCAAGGAAGGAACACAAAAACAAGATTCTAATTCAGTAGCAGGCACATCATCTTCAGCAAAGACATCGTCTTCAACTGGCGCATCATCTTCAGAATCGACGGAAAACACAATTCAATCACATAAGGCTTGGGAAATTTTATCTAAAGCATCCATTACTCTTCCTCTTGGCCAATTACTTGCACTAGTACCAGGAGTTCGACAACAATTCCAACAATAGTTCAGTCCTGAACCTTCTTGCATTCCAACAACAGCGACAGTGCAACCGGAACCTGATTCTACGGTCGATCATTCGGTTCCTTTAATTACGGTATGGTATAAAAACCATAAAATTACACAGGTACTAATTGATGGAGGATCTGGTGTCAACATTGCTACTGCCGCACTGTGTAAAAAGCTAGGATGGACCGAAATCGAACTAGTTCAGTTTTTTGTTAGAATGGCCGACCAATCAAGAGTCCATCCAGTAGGTCTTGTTCGGAATGTACCAATAACTTTGCAGGGTACCACATTTAAGATGACCTTTGTCGTCCTAGAATTACCATAATCCACCCTTGATTATAATCTTCTTTTTGGCCGTCCTTGGCTGAAGCAAGCTAAGGTCATACAAGATTGGTCTGCACAGGAACTCACTTTCAAAGATAATAATCGTAAATATGTTGTAAAATTAGATGCTATACAGCCTTGCGAATTGCATGCTAGACCGTATTTTGGAGAACCAGTTCATATGTTAGATGGTTTGTCAGATGATGAAGAAGAAGAGTTTTTGAAGAATAACATTGATTTGATCTCTCTAGGAACAGTTGATCTATAATCTGTTGTAGAAAATTGGAATCCCTCAGTTTGTACGGTGATGCCTGTAACGGAAGAAGAAAAGAAGGAATATACTACTGTTGTAAACGACGCTGATCTGCAACCACTTTTTAAGATAGCTGATGATACAGAGAAGCCCCGACAATTTTATGTCCCAGAGGATCAACTGATCACCTATAATTTAGGAGATGAGGACCATCTGCGTCCTGTCAAGATAAGGGAAAGCCTACCGGAATTATTTCAAGCAGACTTAATCCAGCTACTCCGCGAGTTCTCTGACGTCTTTGCATGGAATTACAAAGATATGAAAGGTTTGGACCCGCGCATCTATCAACACAGGGTCATGCTGAAGCTGGAAGCAAAACCCATCAAGCAACCGAGCTACCGGATGAATCCGAACTATGCATCACAGGTAAAAGCAGAGCTTGATAGGCTACTCAAAGTCAGATTCATTGTGCCAGTAGAGCATGCTGAATGGATCTCACCAATTGTTATTGTTCCTAAAAAGAATAAGCAACTGCGAATTTGTGTGGACTACCGGAAACTGAACGCAGCTACGGTGCCTGATCCATTTCCGCTACCTTTTCTTGACACTATGCTTGATAGAGTAGGAGGACATGAAATGTATTCATTCTTAGATGGATACAGTGGGTATAATCAAGTTAGAATGGCTGAATAGGATATACCGAAGACCGCCTTCATTACCAATTGGGGTGTTTTTGCTTGTACCGTAATGTGGTTTGGATTAAGAAATGCCCCAAGTACTTTTCAGAGGTGTATGCAGGAAATATTCTCCCCTTACCTTACCTCGTTTATGCAAGTATATCTTGATGATGTTTTGTTATTTGGAAAAATGGTAGCACACTTGTTCCATTTACGGTGTTGCTTTGAGAAGTGCAGAGAATACAGACTCTGTTTGAACCCAAACAAATCTGTGTTTGCGGTTTCATGTGGAAAGCTACTTGGCCACATCGTATCTACACAAGGTATACAGGTGGATCCAGATAAAATTACAGTTGTGTTAGAAGCACCTGTGCCCACTACACCTAAGGAAGTGATGCGCTTCATGGGCCAAGTAAGATGGCATGGTCGGCACTTACGGTGGCTTGCTCATTTGGCAATACCACTGAACAGGTTAATAACCAAGACTCCTTGACAATTTGAGTGGACTTAGGAATGCCAAATTGCTTTTGATCGTCTAAAGGGATTACTAACACAGGTTCCAATCTTACAGCCTCCTGACTGGGATCGCCCATTTCATGTATTTGTTGATGCTTCAGATATAGCAATTGGGAGCGTTCTAATGCAACAAACAGATAAGTGGTTTCGGCCTGTGTACTATGCCAGCCGAAGGCTTGCTCCTGCTGAGAAGAATTACTCTGTAACTGAAAGGGAATGTCTGGGTTTAGTATACTCTGTCAAGAAATTTAGGCATTATTTACTTGGTCGAAAATTTACTTTTCATGTAGATCATGCTGCACTTGTCTACCTGGTACGACAACAACATCTAGGTGGTCGATTAGCGCGATGGGTTCTGCTCTTACAAGAATTTGATTACGAAGTGATTCATAGGCCCGACAATTCACATGCCTTAGTAGATTTCCTTTCTCGCTTAGATTTCGGTGAAGCTCCAGTTGGTGTAGATGACACAACACCAGCGATTTATGTTTCTGAACCAACTAATGATGAAATTGCAGACCCACCTATGCCATCTACTTATTATGATCAGATATTGACATTCCTTACTGATGGATGCCTTCCCTCTCAGACTTCTCTTGCAATACGTAGGAAGATTGCAGTTTTTAGTCGCCGATTTCGGTTAATTGCTGGGGAATTATACTATATGGATCACACTGGAATTTTACTTCGTTGTATCCCTCCACACGAAGTTGATTCAGTTATTACTTTGGCTCACTCAATTCCTTCCGGTGGCCATTTTGCTGCAGATTTAACACACCGAAAAATTCTGCAGAGTAGACTATGGTGGCCTACTATGCACAGGGATGTATTGCAGTTTGTCAAAAATTGTGATAATTGTCAGAGGTCTGATAGATAGATAGATAGATAGATAGATAGATAGATAGATAGATAGATAGATAGATAGATAGATAGATAGATAGATAGATAGATAGATAGATAGATAGATTGTCCACAAAGGGTAAATTGGAGAAAGTGGGTTGCAGGTTGTAGAGGTATTTCTCTAATTTCCCTAAGGTTCAAAGTGTTTTAAATTGTTTTGGAAGGTTCAGGTGAACCCTCTCTTATGTGCAAAAGTGAAGACTTAAAAGGAAAATGTGAAGGTATGTGAAGCGGCAGCGTACACAGAGGTGAAACTATGCCCCCAATTAAAATTTTGTTTTAAGCCTAAAGTCACTACAAGACAAAACGGGGATTCGTTGGCTTCCACTTGTGAAGACTATCTTGGGACATCAAAGTGAGCACCAAGATACACTTGCAGTTAGGAGCGTACGTGAATCAACACTCAACTCAAGGCAATGACTATTCTTGGACCATTCTAGAGAAGCAAGAGAAGCATAGTCTAAGTGAAGCAAGAGAGAGAAGTGCAGGAGACACACAGTGTGCGATGCAGAGAAGTGAAGTGCAAGGTGTGCATGAAGAGTAACCAAGGAAGTGTGCAGAGGAGTGCTAAGCTAGTCTCCCAAAGATCCCAAGGCCTTATTGAAGTGTGCACGTGCCGACAGAAGGTACCCATCCCTCCCCCTTAGTGGAAGCTTGGTGCAAGGTGTGCACAAGTGCAGGCTTGGAGAAGGTGGAGGTTTGGTGCAGAGGAGGCCGACAGCAACAAGTCCTTTGGGTATTAGGTATTTTGTAATTGAGCCCTCTGTGGGATTTTGCACAGAAGCATTGGCTTTCATTGTGCTTCAATATTGCATTTGTCTTCTTGTAATCAATCTACAGAAGCTTCCAGTGTGTATTTTCTCTTCTTGTCTTACCCATTTCTCCTACAAACACTCAAATCCCTTCTTGTCCAAGAGTCCCCTAACAAAATTTGGCACGCACGGTGGGACGTCCAAGGAGATTTGAGCATAGGAGAAGATATATTGCAGTTCGAGGGCAATATTCCAGTGTTGATAGTACTACCCCAGTGGACTAAGAGGTACATATTTTTATCAAGTGTTTCATATTAAGTGGACTATGAACAGCTCATGACCGCAACTCGATCCCAAACATTGAGGGTCACCTGCAAGCAAACAAGAAGGAAGGTTGTTAGAAGATCCTCCACTCCAATATCTTCAACTTCATCAGTAAAGAGCATGGCAGGACAGGTAGACTTGGAAACCTTACTCTCAAGATTAAATATAAAATTTCCTTCTTTCAAAGGCCTAGCTCTGGAGGATCCAGATGAGCACATTAGAAGATTTTTGGCACTATGCAAGACTAGAGGTTTAATGGACAGGGAGGATGCCTTCTTGATACTCTTCCCTGCCACATTAGAAGGATTAGCAGATAAATGGTTCAGCCAATTTGCTGAGAACCATTTTACAACTTGGGATTTGATGAAAGATGCATTTAAAAATCAATTCCAACATGGAAATACTGCAGAGATCATCATAAAAGAACTAGAAAATTTGAGATTGGGTCCAGGAGAAAAGTTCCCAGAGTTTGTAACTAGGGCCAAAGCACTAATGGCTAAATTGCCAGATCCACCACATGATTTTTTGTTAAGAAATGGTTAGCTAAGCCCCTACCAGTGGCCACCCAATGCAAAATAAAGGAATTAGTGTTACCTACAGCCTCCATAGAGGAGTTCATCAACACAGCTACACGACTGGAACAGATAAGGCAATAGTATGGAGCATCGTCTTCTCAACTACCATATTCCACAGAAATGGAGGATCCAGTAATCCAGCTAAGGAAGGAGTTGGAGGGCTTAAAAAGAAATAAGCTCCATAGAGAGGAGGAGAATGCTGTAACTCAGTTGAGAAGGGAGATTGAAGCACTACAACTCCAAAAGGAGGAGGAGGCCCAAGCAGAGGAATTGGCTCAGCTGCGACAGGAGTTGCAGGAACTCAAAGGAGGTGGCATCAAGAGTGGACTTTGGTGTTCCATGTGCAGTAAGCAAGGGCATATAGTAAGTGAATGTCCTCTGTTAAGGGTGACTTGCCAATTATGCAGGAAAGCTGGTCATGAGGCCCAGGAATGCCAATCAAGGGGAATACCTGCAACAACATACTGGACACAAGGAGGACCCCTACCACCAGCAAATGTGATGGCTGCTACACCGAACCAAGGTAACAATTACAACCCTAGAAATAGGGAAAACTTTGGAAATGGGCCAAGGAGGCCAATCATTTGTTTCAGATGTGGAGAATGTGGGCACTATCAAAGTAGGTGCACCCTACCAGAAAATGCCCCTCCTTGCAGAAACTGCCGAGAGGCCAGAGACCACTATACAAATTGTTGTCCTAAGAATCAAGCCTCTTCATCTGGGCCCCACATTCAAACGATTTCTCTGCAGAAAGAAGAAAGGGTAGATCCAACTAGGGTGCCATCACCATCTACCAGGGTGGTGCAGTTAGAAGAAATTGACTCTTTTACAGTGCAAACAAGAAGCAAGGGGAAGGCTCAAGTGGAGATAGACCAAGCATCAATGATTAATGGATTGAATAAAGACAAAGCTGCACCTGAGAACAAAGCCACCACATGTGCAGACACGAAGCAAAAAGAAAATTTCATAGGTACTAGTGATGCCATTGGACACGCATTCAACAGGGCTCATGAGGAGTTTGGTAAGTCAAATGGAGCCCATGCTCTTAAGGAATCAGAAGCTTCCAGACTACTCAAGTCCATGAAAAAGGAGGTCAGCATTTTTGATTTAATAAAGATGGATGGGAAGTTCAGGTCAGAACTCTTGCAGATAATTGGTGAAATGTCCACAACAAGTCTTGTGGCAAAGGCTGCTGTTATGCATAAAGATAAAAGTGTAGGTGAAGCACCCCTCACAGATTACAAGAGCCCTCGGCTAACAGTCTCTATCAAAGGTCATGAGTTTCAAGGAGTTATTGTGGATGGTGGTTCTGGCATTAACTTGATGCCTGAATATACCATGAAAAAGATTGGACTATATGACCTGCCAACTTCACTGTAACAATGGCAGACCAAAGCATACTAAGGCCTATGGGAGTGGTTCCTGGAGTTCCAGTCAAGATACAAGGAACCATCTTTAACTTGGACTTTGTTGTTTTAAGGCTGCCACAGGTAGAAGGATGCTTCCCCCTGTTAATTGGGAGACCTTGGTTAAGGCATGCCAATGTGCTGCATGACTGGGGCAAGGACACAATGTGGGTAAAGCAAGAGGGAAAAGAGTTGCAGCAGATAATTTTAGAAGATGGACCAGACAATCAGAGAAATACTAGCATGATGCAGACAATTGGTATTTGTATGGAAGAAGAAGTGGTGGACAACCCAGAAGCAGATCTATTTGAAGGAACAGATTTATATGAAGTTGAAAACATGTTGGCTTGGCTCCATGCAAAAGACCCATCTTCCTGCTATGGAATTTTTCCAAACTCAAGTAGTGAAGAAGCATATGAAGAAAAAGAGGAAATCACTCAGGTTACCGAGTCTAGTGAAATAGTCTCAGTTAAAGGTCATAGAAGAGAGGAGAAAAGAAGAGCCCCTAAGTGCAACAGTGCTGAAGATACTTCAAAGCATATGTCCATGGCCAGTTTTTTATGGATCCTGGTATGGATATCATCTGTTGTGTCAATTTTTATGATAGTGAGTGTAGGGCTTTACAAGGATG
>CM035431.1:115575149-115582649 GCA_020310875.1 Ceratopteris richardii
TGGGGGGTTGTGGAGTGGTGGAGGGCTATGGGGTGGTGTGGAGTGGTGGAGGGTTGTGGGGTGGTGTGGAGTGGTGGAGGGCTGTGGGGTGGGTGTGGAGTGGTGGAGGGCTGTGGGGTGGGTGTGGAGTTGTGTGGGGGGTCGTGGAGTGGTGGAGGGCTGTGGAGGGGTGTGGAGTTGGAGGGGGTCGTGGTGATGGTGGGGGCCGCGGGGGTGGTGGGGGAAAAGAGGAGGGGACAGTGGGGTTGGAGGGGGTCGGGGTGATGGTGGGGGCCGCGGGGGTGGTGGGGGAGAAGAGGAGGGGACGGTGGGGTTGGAGGGGGTCAGGGTGACGGTGGGGCCCGCAGGGGTGGTGGGGGAAAAGAGGAGGGGACGGTGGGGTTGGAGGGGGTGAGGGTGATGGTGGGGGCCGAGGGGGTGGTGGGGGAAAAGAGAGAGAGAGAAAGAGAGAGGGAGGGAAATGGCACGATACAGACCCCCACATCAAGTCTTTGCACCGTCTCGGTGCAATTCCCGAAGCTGAAAACAAGATAGTGAAGGAAGTTCTTCCTCCTTGACTTAACTCAGATAATCCTTCACCCTGGAGAAAATATATATATATATATATATATATATATATATATATATATATATATATATATATATATATATATATATATATATATATATATATATATATATATATATATATATATATATATATATATATATATATTATTTTTTATTTATTATTATTTTTTTAAATACACTTTTTTTTTGTATAATAAACTACAATCACTGAATGAAATGCTTCCAATTTACCTTAATTCAGATACTTCATCATCCTGGAAATATTGACGAGGGGTATCCTTTTACCCTGCAAATCTTCCAGATGTACTGCCCCATGAGGTAATACCTTTACCACCATGTAAGGTCCTATCCGTTTGGGTGCCAGTTTGGTTGGAATTGCTGGGACCTGATGCACTAAAACCATGGATCCTTCCTGAACTTCATTAGACCTCAGATACCTGTCATGCAGTCTCTTGCGCTCTTCTTGTGTTACCTGAAGTTTTTGCATTGCTCCTTCTCTGTATTCTTCTAATGCCACCAATCTCTCAATGGGAGGTTCAATTCCAATGGTTTTGGTTCCCATTTCCTTTTTGATAATGAATTCAAATGGGGCCAATGCCTCTTTTCCATATACTAAGCGAAATGGACTCTCACCAGTGGTTCCCCTTCTTGTAGTTCTGAAAGCCCAAATTGCACAGGTCAATGCTTGTGGCCAAAAGCTTTGATGATCAAAAGATAATTTGTGCAACAACCCGATCAAAATCTTATTGGAGCTCTCTGCTTGCCCATTTGCCTTTGGAAAATACATTTATACAAGAACTTAGCTATTGTGAACGCCATGCAGTCCACAGTAGCTTTAGCCTCTATCCATTTAGTTGCATAACATGTGGCCATCAAAATATACTTCTTGCCCCCAGGTTGACCAGTTGGACTAATTGGTCCTATGAAATCAAGACCCCATCGTTCAAATCTTGAGAAAATACATTTATACAAGAACTTAGCTATTGTTAACGCCGTGCAGTCCACAGTAGCTTTAGCCTCTATCCATTTAGTTGCATAACATGTGGCCATCAAAATATACTTCTTGCCCCAAGGTTGACCAGTTGGACTAATTGGTCCTATGAAATCAAGACCCCATCGTTCAAATGGGAGCCATCCTGTAGATATGACTAATGGTTGGAAATTCAATCTGGTTGGAGTAGGAGCACATCTCTGGCAAATGTGGCATTCTTTAGCAAACTTGATCGCATCCTTGTAAATATGAGGCCACCATAGCCCTTGTGGATGATTCTGTGAGCCAATTCTTCCCCCTTTAGATGCCCTTCACTGTGTGCTGCCTCTAGAAAAAGATTTACCTCCTCTGGATAAACACACTTTCTCAAGATATCATCCTGACAATCTTTATATAAATTTCCATTTATAAGTGAATATGCTTTGGTTTTCAGGAGCAATATTCTCTTTTCTACAGGTGTCAAGTGTTCTGGGAGTTTTCCAGTAGTGAGAAAATGGAGAATTCCATCATACCAATCAGTCTGTATTGCCACTAGAAAGAGATTACTATCCACCAGTTCATCATTAATACCTGTTGCCTTCTCGCTCATTGCAGTCCTGGACACTTGATCTGCCATGTAGTGCTCTCTTCCTGGCTTAATATGAATATCAAAGTTGAATTCTTGAAAGAGGAGTAACCATCTGCAAATCCTTCCAGCTACTCTAGGCTTGTTTATCAAATACTTCAAGGGTTGATGGTCGGATATGACTATAAAATGTACACCGAGAAGGTAATGCCGAAACTTTTGAAGAGAAAATACAATAGTCAAGCCTTCCCTTTTGGTCGTACTGTAGTTCCTTTCTGCTTGGGTGAGTAGTCTGCTGGCATAGGAGATAGGTCTATCAACCTTGTGTGATGATGGTTGAGCTAGAACTGCACCAACAACATGAAGACTAGCATCTGTATGCACATGAAACTTTAATGACCAGTTAGGAACACTTAAAAGTGGAGCAGTACATAACCTCATTTTCAGTTCACAAAATGCTTTCTACGCTTCAGCACTCCATGAGAAAGGGACCTTTTTACTGGTAAGCCTTGATAAGGGCTTAGCTATTTCTGACTACATTCGTATGAATCTTCTATGATATCCTGCATGGCCCAAAAAACTTTGTACTTCCTTTGGGCTTTGTGGAATAGGCATGGATAGAATAGCAGTAACCTTTGCAGGGTCAACCGTTATCCCTTCAGCAGATACTATGTGACCAAGAAGAGTGCCCTTGGTGACCAAAAAATGACATTTTTAGCAGGATTTAACTTCAAACCTGTTTTGAGACATTGCTCAAAGATTTCCTTTAGATTTTTCCAAATGATCATGGAAATCTTGAACTGCTGCTCTTCTATCTGTGCCTGAAAATACTGAAAAGTCATCCATGAAAATGCGGAGAAAGGTTGTTAACCACTTGCCCAATATCAGATACATTGCTCTATTAAATGAAGCTGGTGCATTCTTCAAACCAAAAGCCATGCGAGTATAAACATAAGTGCCCTATGGAGTAACAAAGGCTGTTTTGTCCCTATCATCAGGATGGATCACTATCTGATTGTAGCCACTAAAACCATCCAAGAAGCTATACAAAGTGTGACCGGCTACTTCCTCAAGTACTTGTTCTGAAAAGGGCTGAGGAAATCCATCTTGAACAGTCACTTTATTTAAGGCACGAAAATCAACGCAAACCCTTATTTTTCCACTATTTTTCCTGGGTACAATAACCATAGAAGAAATCCACTTGGAATGTTCTACTGGAACAATTATACCTGCTTCTTCTAGTTTTGTAACTTCCAACTTTACCGCCTTTGCATATTTTGGATTGAGTCGATACGGCCTACTTCTTGCAGGTGTGGCTCCCTCAACTAAGGGTATTGTGTGTAATCCAAGCTCCTCTGGTATCCCTGTTAGATCTTTGTAGGACCATGCGAAGACATTTTTGTAAGTAAAAAGTAAAGAAGTTACCTTCTGCAGTAAAGGAGGATAATGCCATAGCCAAGAGGCCAAGTGGACTACTTGAGGGTTCTCTTCATCCCCTAGATTTATTTCTTGAACTAGTGTTTCAGGACTAGTCTTGTTTGAGAAATCATCTCCACTGTATGCAGGAGTGGACTTTAACTTATATTCTGCAATATGTTCTCTAGTCCATCCTTGAGGTATATCCGTAAAAGGAAGATCTTCTCTGCACTCAGGCTCATAGCTTTCCATCCCGGGTACTTCTATATTTTTTGCCTCTTCATAATTTGTATTCTCCTGCAAACTCTCATTTTCCAACTCCTTGTGATCTTCATGGCCTTTTCCTGCAACTCCTTCATCCGTAACTTCTTCTTCTATTTCACTGATTTCCACCATGCAACATTCTGCACTTTCCATCATCCAATTCAATAATGTATCTTCTTCTTGGGGTAGAGAGGGCATTACCTGAGTGTCCACAGTATACCCAGTAGTTTTCCCTGAGTCGAATCCTTCTTCCAAATGTAATTGCAGTTGGCTATTGGTGCTTGTTGAGATCCATAGTTTGTTTTTCCCCCAATCTTGCAAAGCTTTTGCTTGCCTCAGCCAAGGTCTCCCCAGGAGTAAAGGGTAAGAAGTCTCCTGTGGAAGTGCAATAACAACAAAATCTAGAACAAAGTTGCAACCCTGTACTATCATCAGTACCTTTTCAATAATGCCAAGAGGCGCAACCCGATGTTGATCTGCTAGTGTAACTGTGAATGGTGCCATCTTGGTGGGGTTCAAATTCAGTTTCTTCATTGTGAAATCTGGCATCAAATTGATACCAGAGCCTCCATCTATGATCACACCTGTGAGAGCTTTGGTAGTCTGCTAAGGGTGCAGGGGGAAAATCAACCATGAAACCATCTATATTGGGTGATTGGATCAAGTGAGCAGAGTGTATAATCTTCAATAAGTCACTTCTTATTTTTGAATCCATCCTTATAAGTTCGCATAGACTAACCTTGTGATGAATACCTTTCAAGATCTGTTCAATGTTTACCTCATGAGTGTCTTCTTGCAGAGTTGTTGGTTGGCCCCTTAGAGAAGTAGCCATCCTTTCATAAGCTCCTTCAATTTCTTCTTGGCCCTTCCACCCAGACTTCTTTTCCTCTTCTTTATCTTGGACTCCCTCTTGTTCTTCTCTATGGGTTGCTGCCGCTTGTCTAGCTCTAGTCATCATGGGCATTGAAGATGATGAAACAGCATAAGACTGAGTGGTCCTACCTTCTTCTTGTGGAGAGACTGCAATCATGTGGATTGGAGCACGACGGCTTCTTGGGCAATCTTTGGTGTAGTGATCCTTAGCCTCGGGACAATGCTGACAAGGAGGTGCATCTTCTGGAAGGGAACACCTGTTTTGCATATGGCCATACTCACCACATCGGTAGCACATCAAAGGCCTATTATATCTGGGCTTTGTTGGTCTGCTCTCCTCTCTATTAGGTGCATTTGAACTACTAGCATAATATGAATCCAAAGCTTGAGAGTTACCCCGTTGCTGTGTACCATTGAGGTAGTAACAATCTCTAGCTTCATGGCCATCCTTTCCACAAAATTGACAACTTACCTTGTTAGGACAATTAGCATTGGAATGCCCATTGTTGTTACATATTGTCCACCAAATCTGCCTTCTTATATCTTGAGTGGTCCGCAAATCTTCTAACTCACGACGAAGTTGGGCTACTTCATCATCAGTGCGACGCAGTGGTGGCAAGACCTTCTCTTCCTGTTGATTTTGTTGCATTCTCAATGCCTCCAGTTCCTTCCTCACTTGCCCAATAGGGTCTAGTTTTGCAGCATAATTCGATTGTGTATCCCCTTCAAAATGTTGCCTAGCTTCTTCAATGCGTGATGCTACTGCAACAAAATCATTGAAGGTTATATCCAATCTAAGAGACTCACGTAGCTTCTGCTGAGATGACCTAGGCAGAGCTTTTTCTATCCATTTTTTAACCAAGAAGTCACCTGGAGCATGTGGCAGACGTGCAACAAGTGCTTTTGTTCTAGTGTGAAGTTCATGAAAGGATTCACCTGATCTTAGCCTTAGATTCTCGAGCTGGTCTAGAGCTCTTTCCGAGGAGTCACTAGGTCGAAATGTCTGTGAGAATGCCGTCTTCAGAGCCTCCCATGTAGCAAAATGGCCATCTACATATTGACTGTACCATTTGTCAGCAAGGCCTTCCAATGTGGATGGGAAGAGTACCAACATTGCATCCTCTCTATTCTGCAGACCTCGTCCACGGCATAAGGAGATGAACCTCCTCACATGATCATCAGCATCCTCATAAGCTTGTCCCTTGAAGGTAGGGAACTTAATATTGAGTTTGGAGAGTAAATGAGAGAGATCCTCCATTTGCACTGGTGTTTCTTCTGACGTATATGAGGAGAAGTCTAATGTTCTACTATGCTTCTCCTTTGATAGTGGTGTCGCACCGAATTCAATAGATAAATTCAAAGAGGGTAGAGGGGAGGTAGGTTCACTACGAAGAGGCTCCTTATCTGCTTGCGTATGGGTCATGTACCTACTTGCAAATGCAATAGGGCAAAAATACTGAAAAAGAGGACTATTTACTATCCCCAGGGCCTCTCACAGAAATGCAAGTGTCCCACCGGGCTTGCCAAACTATAGAGGTGGTACTGGGGTATCTACTTTTAACAGGAGCATGCAGCAAGCATTTCAGTACTTCACCTACTCAAGGGAGGTTCTCCTTAGGGAAATATACCCTTTAACACTTCTGTGAGCAGGCAGATATCAATGGTTGCACAGAGTTGTGAATACTCAAAAAAGTACTAATGACAAAATGACAATGATGGAAGACCATTGTAATAGGCCTCTTTTCTATGTGAAATAATTCATTTTGAACTTTCTGAATTTCGTTGTGGGCATAATGCTTAGAACAAATATTTAGGTCATTTTATGCATGTAGGAAAAAATTTGGGTTGACAAGTTTCATATTCTCTCTCTAGACCTTAATTGCATCATGTTTTCCAGTGGGATTTTGAAGGTGAAGATGAAAGAATTAAGGAAAACTCTGTATGAGGGAAAGGTAGAGCAAGTAGAAGAGAATAAAAGTGTCTGTGTGAGATTTTTGTGAATCATGTTCTAAGTACCTCGTTCAGGGTCCTACGTTTAGTTCATTGTAAGAAAATGCCTTGATTTTACTCTCTCTCTAGAATTTTAAACCTTGCAGGGCTCAAAAGTGGCATCTGGAGGTGGATTTGGACCTCGAACGTCTCTAACACTATTGTGCAGATCAAAAAATTGAATAAAAGTGTCTCTCACAAGCTTAACCTAATTCGTCATTGTTTTTGAGTTACTAGGCTTTGAAAAGTGCCGTTTTTTCCAACACTTCAAAAAAAAAAAACGAGGGCTTGTCTAATTCTATTCGAATCCGTGATTCTCATGCTCACGTGTCACCATGTCTAATTATGTATGTTTTCGGATATGTCTTCTTGGTGCTTTTCTGCTATTTTTGACAGGTATGCTAAAGAAAGGAAGTACACTACGATCGCATGGCTTTTTGCAAAAGTTTTGGAGAAACTCGACTTTTTCTAAATTTGGTGGATCGCACACTTCCTTGGGGAGCACGGCTGCGATCAAACGAAAAAAGATAAGAAGGCCTGCGCATGAACACGGAGGACACACAGAAATCTGAGAATTACCTTGTGATTGAGAGTGTGATTGAGAGTGAGAGTGAGAGTGAGAGTGTGATTGAGAGTGCGAGTGAGAATGCGATTGTGATAGCTCGGGGGTGGTCGGGAGGTAGAGGCTTCGTCAAGAAGCTATTGTCCAAAGCTACTGTAACCATTGATTCACATCTATAATATCAGAATTCTTCCTTCTCTGCGTCATATTTGTTCTACTCTTCCGCATCAGATTTTCTTTTACCTTGTGCAATCTCTGCGTTCTTCTCTC
>CM035431.1:115592649-115595149 GCA_020310875.1 Ceratopteris richardii
ATGATTGTTCTTATAGTTGACATCTTAGCTACAAGACTGAATGTCTCATCATAATCTATGCCATAGGTTTGGGCATAGCCTTTCACCACCAGTCTAGCTTTGTATCTGGCTATACTTCCATCTACAAGCTTCTTCACTTTATAAACCCATTTATTTCCAATTACTTTCTTACCATTTGGTTTAGGAACAAGTTCCCATGTCTTGTTCTCCTCTAGTGCATTGAATTCTTCCTTCATTGATTCTTCCCATTGCTTCTTACCTTTTGCTTCATCATAGTTTTGAGGTTCTTCATTATCTTTGACCATATATGCATAGTTCTTCTGAGTTATGTAAGAAGTATCATAAGAATACCTTTCTGGTTGCCTTCTAGTCCTGCTTGACCTTCTTGGTTCACATTCTTCATAAGTGTCTGGATACACCTCTTCATCAAATATAGGAGCTTCTTCATTCCTTCTTGTTAATCCACCTCTGGATGTACTTGCTTGCATATAGTCTTCATCTCTATTTACCTGCACAATTGATTTTCCTTTCTCACATCTTCTTACCTCTTCTTCAAATTCTTCAGTTGTATGGCTTTGATCTGCATACCAACTTTTTTTGTTCATCAAATGTAACATCTCTAGAAACAATAAATTGTTTGGTTAGAGGATTCCACAATCTGTAACCCATCTGCTTTTCATCATAACCAATGAACACATATTTTTCTACCTTTGGTTCAAGTTTATGTCTAAGTTGTGATGGAACATAAGCATATGCAATTGATCCAAACACTTTACAATGATCTAGGGTTGGTTTCGTACCCCACCAAGCTTCATATGGAGTCATTTCATTGAGAGCTGCACATGGTAATCTATTTACAAGATATCTAGCTGTATTTACAGCCTCAACCCAAAGATAATTTTCAAAATTCTTCTCCTTCAGCATAGCTCTAGCAAACTCAACCAAAGTCCCGTTCCTTCTTTCTACTACACCATTTTGTTGTGGTGTATACCTGCAAGTTATTTCTCTCTTAATACCTACATTCCAAAAATAATCGTTGAACTCTTGGGAAAAATATTCTCCCCTCCATCAGACCTCAGTCTCTTAAGCTTTTGACTTGTGACTCTCTCTGCATATGCATGAAAATGCTTAAAGGCTCCAAACACTTCTGATCTTTCCTTCAAAACATATAAAGTTATCCATCTTGTAGCATCATTAATGAAAAGAACATAATACCTTGAGCCACTAATAGATCCTTCTTTTGTTGGTCCCCATACATCTGTATGAATGAGCTCTAGTAATCCATCATGTTTGAATCCTTTCTTTTGCAATGGTAAGCTGTGTGCTTTTCCCATTTGACATGCTTCACATTTATAAACCATATGTTGACTCTGCACATTTGGTAATCCTAGTAGAGACTGACTACCAACCATAGCTTTAATTCCTCTTTCATTGAAATGAGCTAATCTCTTATGCCAGAGATCAAGTTCTGTAATCACTCCTTCACCATGTGTGAGCAAAGCTTGACCAACATTCCCTTGTACTCTTAAAGTAAAGAGTCTACCTTCTTTCTTACCACAAACAATCTGATTATATCCATTCTCTGGATCTTCAACAAATACTCCTTCATTTGTAAACCTGACTTGAAAAACTTTTTCAACTATCTGTCCCACACTAATCAAGTTTTTGGTATTGTAGGAACATACAAAAAATTGGTTAGTAAATCTGCTCCACTCTTGCATTTCACTTTTCCAATTGAACACTATGACCTGTTTGAACACTATGAAGAAATGCCTTTTTTGAATTCGGACATCAATTCTATGTTTCCTAACAAATGAAATGTAAAATACCTTTAGATCTTCTTTATCTGATGTGCTGATTGAATTCACCATCAATGATGTATGACTTTCATTCTGTGTGTCATTTGCATAGTTGTAGTAGGTGGTGTTGTAGGATTGATTCTGTCCCCAACTTCTTCCTCCACCTCTACCATAGCCTCCTCTTTGACTTTGTCTACCTCTTTGAAAATTACTTTGATATCTTCCACCTCTACCTCTGCTATTGTTATTCCGATTTTGATTTGATCGTTGTTGATTGTGCCAACAATCATGAGCCAAATGATTACTCAATCCACAGATCCAACAAGCTTTCTTGTTGTTATTTTGATTACCTCTTCCTCTTCCAAAACCTCTTGCTCTTCCTCTGCCTGTGCCTCTACCTCTTGCAAAATAAACTTGAGAACTTGACTCTTCTTCATAATGAAAGTTCAAATCTGGAACATAATGATTTAATGAAAGTTCTACCGATAAGACAAAAGGTTGCCACCTTTCATCTCCTCTCAAACCTCTTAGTAATTGAGCAATCAACCTGTGATCCTCAATATCTTCATCTATGGATCCAAGAATATCTACAAGATCCTTCATCTTAGTGACATAATCACTAATACTTTGACTTGGCTTCTTCTTGAATGTTGTAAACTCTAACCATAGAATTGCTTTCCTTGCTTTAGGAGTGCTTTGGA
>CM035431.1:115602649-115607649 GCA_020310875.1 Ceratopteris richardii
CTTTAAGATTAGGGTTTTAATTAAATATATACAATTAAATATATAAATTTAATTATAAAAATAGGATTACATAAGGAAAAAATCTGAATATATAAATAAATATATATATATAATAAGATAATTATATACATAAATAAATATAAAAAGAACTAGTGTTTTAAATAATTTAATTAAATATATATAATTAAATATATAAAATTAAATATATAAAAATAGGATTACATAAGGAAAAAATCTGAATTTATAAATAAATATATATACAAAATAAGATAATTATATACATAAATAAATATAAAAAGAACTAGTGTTTTAAATAATTTAATTAAATATATATAGTTAAATATATAAAATTAAATATATAAAAATAGGATTAAGTAAGGAAAAAATCTGAATATATAAATAAATATATAGATAAAATAGGATAATTATATAGATAAATAAATATAAAAAGAACTAGTATTTTAAATAATCTAATTAAATATATATAATAAAATATATAAAAATAGTATTAATTAAGAAAAAATCAGAATATATAAATAATATATATATATATATATATATATATATATATATATATATATATATATATATATATATATATATATATATATATATATATATATATATATATATATATATATATATATATATATAAAGTAGGATAATTATATAGATGATAAAATATGATAAAATATAGATATACATATACACATATATATACACATGCATACATATATATACATGTTTTAGGTCTAGGTCATTTTGATTAGGGTTTTAGGGTTTTAACACCTACATAACATATATACACACATACACATACACATATAATACATATATACATGTATATACACATGTGTATAGAAATATACATTTAGGTCTAGATCTTTAAAATTAGGGTTTTAGGGTTTAGGCATACATATAACTCAATTAAGAGGAAAAAAATCTGAATAAATAAACAAACATATATATAAAATAGGATCAATTAAGAAGAAATCCGAATATATAGATAAAATAAGATAGTTATATAGATTAGGGTTTTAAAATTAGGGTTTTGAGCTTTTTTAGGTATTTAAGTATTTAGGGTTAGTATTTCAGGTTTAATTCTTTAAGAGTATGATTTTTAGGTTTAATAAAAAGAACAAATGTTCTAAAATGTCCATATTGTAGCAGATGGCTTCTTTGGATCCTGAAGAGAGAATGGCATGTCCTTGCAAACAGTGCAAGTATCAAATTTATCGAAATCGATGGATTTGTACTGCACATGCTATTCCAAACCACTAGGTAAAACTGTCTATGAAGGACATCATAGATATTTGCCTGATGGACATGTTTTACGTGAAGGACAAATTGATCGACAAGCGCAACACCAAATGAAAGCTAGCGATTGGAAACAACTATGGGATTCAGAAAATCCAGTTGCTGGCATAAAACGGTTGTCCATTTTTCATGAACTCCCTTATTGGAGTGAATTGTTGATCAATCATTTGGTGGACCCGATGCATATTTTTAAGAATGTGGGAGAGATTCTTTGGTAAAATTTGATCAGAAAGAAAGAAAGCAAAGCACAAGGGGAGGACTTAGAAGAGCAAGGTCGTATGCGAGAGTTGTGGGCAATTACTAAGCCCAACGGAACAGTATCGTTACCAAGAGCTCCTTGGGTGCTTTGCAGGATGGAAGAGCAACAAGTGAAGAAAACAATTTCAGAGTTTCGAACACCTACTGGATGCATGAGGTGTCTAAAGACTGCTTTCACACGAAACGATGATCTTGCAGGACTCAAGTCTCATGATTGGCACAAGTTTTTACAATTTGTGCTCCCTGTAGCCCTAAAAGATTGTCTTTCAGAGGATGTACGAAGAACCATTTATAAAATTAGTTCTTTAGTACGGTGGATATCTTCTAAAGAGATAAATAGAGATAGCATAGAGAGTGCGAAACTCAATGCTATCGAGGCTGTTTGTATGGTAGAGAAATACTTTCCCACAAGTATTCTCACTATTCAACTTCATTTACTGGTTCATGTGGTAGATGAAGTTGCAACAGCAGGAACTGTCCATAGTCGATGGATGTTCTTCTTAGAGCGCTTTATGAAGACATTAAAAGGGTTTGTTCGACAGAGAGCATGTCCAGAGGGTAGCATGGCAGAGGGATGGCTTGTACAAGAATCTCTTGTATTCATAACTGAGTTTTTAGGTATGTCGGATCCCGAAATGCCTCGCTTATGGAGCGATGATGAAGATGTTCGTCTCGTAGGCGATGAACCACAAGGTAAAGGATTGCAAAGAAAAATGGATGTAGCTTTCAGAGAGAAGGCAATGAAGTTTTGCATAGTTAACTCTGAGCCTATGCGGAAGTGGTTAGAAAGGTACGAGCTTCCCAAGGAAACTAACGCAAAGGAAAGAGCTCAGTTTCGAAGAAATCGTTCCACTCGATTTTTGCCTCTTCTAGAAAGTCTTCGACCTCTTCCACCTTTTCCAATGAGCAGATGGCCGGATACAATGGTTTCACCTCTGGAAGAAACGCAACAGTGACACGGGATAAAAGCGTTTGCTTCAAGTCGACTCCACAAGATAATGGACAAATCAAAGGGCTACATTTGTACTTCTCGAACACTGTGAGCAAGTTGTTTTTATACAAGATTCAAAAGAACCAGAGTGGCTATTTGTTTTACAAGTCACTCCACGTAGTAGAAAAATTTTTCAAAACATAGATGTAGAGGAAAGTCCATCTCTAGTGGACTCAGAGATTCATTCGATAGTCGAGGAGGAAGAGATCATTGTTCGAGAAGAAGAGGTTATTATTCGAGAAGATGAAGCAATAGACGATGATCGGGAAGAAACTAGCATAGCGAGCGATTTAGAAGCCATCAATATAGAGATAGATATTCTCGGTGCATCGGATGTTCAAAAGGATGCTAGACTAGAGGACTTTTGAATAAAACACTTGTACGTACCAATTTTTGTTTTTTTCTGTTTATTCTCTATATTACTTTTATTATCGCATGCTAATTATTTGAGTTCTTTTATTACAGAGCACGATGGGAGACAGTCCTCCAGTCACTCCACATTCCATGACACAGGAGCAGTTTTTGGAGTTCATCTCTCAGGTTCCTCTCGCATATATGGCCGTTGCATCACAGTATTGGATTGCTCGTGGTAGCACTCCTCCCGGCCTCACTCCTGGCGGCCTTACTCCTACCGGACTCACTCCTGCTGGCCTCACTCCCGCAAGTGTCACTCTCGTCGGTGTCACTCCTGCCTGTGTCACTCTTACGGGTGGTGCTACTCCCATAGGAGGTATGTCTCCTAGCTTTGTGACTCCATCACGACCATCTTTTCAGCCATCTCCTACTGGGTCTACTAGTAGACATGTGCATTCGACACCTCAGCGCGATACAGGTTCTAGCCCGTCTCGTAGATCGAGGTCACGCTCTAGAGCAGGAGGTTCTAGGAGTGGATCTACAGGTAGGTCTAGAGGTGGAGGAGGTGGCTGTTGTGGAGGCAGTGCGACGGACGTTGTGTCACCTGCTTCTACTCCTAGGATGAGTACCTCAGATGTAGGTACGCCACGCAGTACACCACGTGGAACACCACGTACACCTTGGGGTGCTCATGACCATGATGACTCCAAGGTGTATAGTATCCGAGATGGAGCTCCGATGATGGACGCGGCTGACAGAGCAATGCATGCACGCGTACGACAGCTTTGCTCCATCCAATTCGGACACTCTATCATGCTGAAATGGAGTGAGCAGGATAAAGATCGGAAGAATTATATCACACAGACGATTTATAAGGAGTTCCGACCAGCCGATGGATAGTCTCTTGTCAGTTCAGAGTGGATTCTCCACACCGCACATGAGGTTATGTCACATCAATGATCTGAGGCTTGTGATGCTTTTTGATGCTTTGAGAGCAGGATTACCAAAGCCTGTATGGTTAGATGTTGAGGAGTGGGACGTGATTTGTGACGAGCAGCAGTAGACTCCTGACCGATATCGCCAGCAGCGAGATGCCACAACCACACGTTTAGACACGGTTGGACCGTCACATTTGGGCAGCGACGGATATGACACGATGCATCATGAGTTTGTAAGTACCATTTCATTTATTTAATTTATTTGTGTTAAATTTCTCATGTATGTTCCTCTAATATTTTGTATATTTGTTTCACGAGCTCGCAATGGGTCATCCTCTAACACGAATGGAGGAGTCTTACGGATATCATCATGGGTTGATTGCACTATTGAAGGACTTGGAGGGACACGGTGCGGTTGTTTCATGGGAGCATTTGCGATGAGGTAATTAATTTATAAACTTGGTTTTTACTTGTTTGTAATTTTCATGTGAATTTATCTCATTCCATTAATGTTGTTTGTTGCAGGACTGTTGATATGGACCGTTCTTTGCATGTGTATGGCACAGGAACACCAAAATTTTGCATTTGATTTTCATATGGCAGTGCATTGCTTTGCCACATTTTGTAAAAGCATCATATATGACAGTGGTTTGCCACACTCTTGTACATGCTTCATTATTGAAATATATAACTTCTTTTGTACATGGTTCATGGTTCATTCTGATTATCTCTTTTGTGTCCAATAATACTCTGTTTCATGAAATCATATTTCGGTTGACATTAGAGTACACATCACATGTACTCAGTTTTTTTTGGGCAGAGTGTATTGTCTTTTGTTAAGCAACATCATGGTAATGTTGCTGTAGCAAAAGACAACACACTCTGCCCAAAAAAACTTTTGCAGGTATGGTCGTCGGTATACGCGATGGTACTCCCAGTAATGTCATCGGAATAAGCATCAGTACACCCACTAGGCAACGGTATACGCGACAGTACGTCCAGCAGAGGCCTCAGTATGGGTGTCCATATGGGCACCGGTATCAATGGCGCAGATACCGACACTCATACCGACACATATAGCGACGCTTATACCGACCCTTTGGTACCGACGCTCATACCGACCTTTACACCGGCATCACGGC
>CM035431.1:115634180-115641680 GCA_020310875.1 Ceratopteris richardii
ACATAGATAGATACATAGAGAGACAGATAGAGAGATAGATAGATAGATAGATAGATAGATAGATAGATATATAGATAGATAGATAGATAGATAGATAGATAGATAGATAGATAGATAGATAGATAGATAGATATAGATAGATAGATAGATAGATAGATAGATAGATAGATAGATAGATAGATATATAGATAGATAGATAGATAGATAGACAGATAGATAGATAGATAGATAGATAGATAGATAGATAGATAGATAGATATATAGATAGATAGATAGATAGATAGATAGAAGGATAGATAGATAGAAGGATAGATAGATAGAAGATAGATAGAAGGATAGATAGATAGATAGATAGATAGATAGATAGATAGATAGATAGATAGATAGATAGATAGATAGATAGATAGATAGATAGATAGATAGATAGATAGATAGATAGATATAGATAGATAGAGATAGATAGATAGATAGATAGATAGATAGAGATAGATAGATAGATAGATAGATAGATAGATAGATAGATAGATAGATAGATAGATAGATAGATAGATAGATAGATAGATAGATAGATAGATAGATAGATAGATAGATAGATAGATAGATAGATAGATAGATAGATAGATAGATAGATAGATAGATAGATAGATAGATAGATAGATAGATAGATAGATAGATAGATAGATAGATAGATAGATAGATAGATAGATAGATAGATAGATATAGGATAGATAAGATAGATAGGATAGATAGATAGATAGATAGATAGATAGATAGATAGATAGATAGATAGATAGTTAGATAGATAGATAGATAGATTAGATAGATAGATAGATAGATAGATAGATAGATAGATAGATAGATAGATAGATAGATAGATAGATAGATAGATAGATAGATAGATAGATAGATAGATAGATAGATAGATAGATAGATAGATAGATAGATAGATAGATAGATAGATAGATAGATAGATAGATAGATGATGGAGAGTGTTAATCTCCAAAAGAACAACCTACTCTTGAATTTAGAACACCTCTATATCAAGAGTAAGTCAAAACCTTCACTTAATTAGAGGTCCAATCTCCAAATTATTAAATCTGAGAAAATATGTGAAGAAGATGAAACACAGAAAAAGTCTGCTGCAGAATTTCTTCACATTGACTTATCAAATGTGTAAAGTTTTTGATGAAACTTTGTACGAATCATCTCCTAGAGATTGCGCATCACCTCCAAGTTGAATTACTTCATAAGCTTTAGTATAACTTGAGAAATTGTCTTCACAAGTTACCTATGTCTGAATCTGCACTTCTGAGAAGTCGATTTAGACACCCCTAACTTCTTAACTTTGGTTCTCACAATATCCAACCCGTTTTGCCAAATGCTTTTAGCCACGAGTAGATCACCTTCCAACTTAAAGATTAAGTGCTTGCTTGCACAAAACTTTAAACTATGGAGTGAGCACTGACCAAAAGATTAAACTCGAAATTTGCGCCTGTTTCAGAGAACTGTAGACACTCAACACATATGAATGTTCCTACTCACAATTCTCCTAGCCTGTTTACAATTGGACTCTGAAATTCAGGTCACAGGCTCATTAACTAACAACTTAGATATCCTCAAAAGGATTTCACAATTGATCAAACACAGAAGGAGCAGACACGAAAAGATCGGGCGCAATATTTCTTCATTAACTCAGAAAATTACAACTGAGTGATGAGAGCTAACTCAACTAACTTTTCTCTATCTCTTGACTCCTAACTTCCTCAATCTTGGTTTCTACATATGCTCTCATACATGCCCCGACTTTTCTCAAGGTATTTATAGATAATTTGTACATGATTCTTACTGAACAAAAGATCTAAGTCATCTATGACTATACTAATGTACATATGTGTACACTTCTATTGTCCTCTGAATGTAATCTTCTTCCACACTTTAGGAATTGATTCTTCCTTCATCATTTGATCTCCCAAGCCTTCAATTGGTGATTGGCCTGCACCAACAGCTCCCCCTCAATCATCAATTGAGGTTTTCTCTGTCTTCTTTATACTTGCCATGTCTTTGAACCTTTGTAACTTAGGTCCATCCAGACTCTTTGTCATCATATCTGCCACTTGTTCTTTTGTTGGAGTATACATCACTTCAATCTCTTTATCTAGTACCTTTTCTCTCAAGAAATGATACTGAATCTCTATATGCTTAGTCCTGGCATGAAAAACAGGGTTAGCTGCCAAATACAAAGAACTCATATTGTCTCCAAAAATTATTGGAGTACTATGATCAAACTCAAAACTTTTCATCAAGGTCTTCAACCATATCACTTCCTTTGCAGCTTCTACCATTCCCTTATACTCAGCTTCTGTGGATGATAAAGCAACTGTATGTTGCTTCTTTGAACACCAAGACACTAACTTGTCTCCAACATAACATAGATATCCATGAGTAGACCTTCTATCATCTGAGTCACCTGCCCAATCTGCATCACTAAACACTTTGATTCTTGTGTCAGAAGTGAAACCATAATACAGACCTTCACTTAGGGTTCCTTTGATATATCTGAGTACCCTTTGGGCTGCAATCCAATGAGTCTTCTTTGGACAATGCATAAATTGTGACAACACACCTACTGCATATGATAGATCTGGCCTTGTCAAGGTAGCATAGATTAGACTACCTACCAAACTCTGATATTTCTTCATATCATTGAACTCTTCACCTCCATACCTGCTTAATTTATGATTTACCTCCAATGGTGTAGTTGAGGTCTTGCAATCTTCCATGTTAAACTTGACTAGAAGATTCTTCAAGTATCTCTCTTGTGAAACATATACTCCATGTTGAGTATACACAATCTGCATTCCTAGAAAATAAGATAAGTTTCCCAAGTCACTTATCTTAAACTCCTTCTCTATTTGCTTCTTGAGTTCATTGATTCCTTGAGCATCTGTTCCTGTAACAATAATATCATCAACATAAATGCACATGTAAATATATCCATTTTCACTTGCCTTCACTAGCAAGCTACTATCTGCCTTTGATGCTTGAAATCCACATTCATTCAAGAACTTGACCAATCTGTAATTCCAAGCTCTTGGGGCTTGCTTTAACCCATATAAAGCTCTCTTGAGCTTACACACATAATCTGATCCAATTGATTCCATGAAACCTTCTGGTTGCTCCATATATACTTCATCTGCAATGTATCCATTTAGAAATGCATTTTTCACATCCAATTGTGATAATTTCCATCCCTTGCAAGCAGCAATAGCAATCAATGTCCTAATTGTAGACATCTTAGCAACAGGACTAAAGGTTTCATCATAATCTACCCCATAAGTTTGGGCATAACCTTTGACCACAAGTCTAGCCTTATATCTAGACACCTTACCATCTGCAAACCTCTTTGTTTTATATACCCACTTGCATCCAATGACTTTCTGATTCTTTGGTCTTGGTACTAATTCCCAAGTTTCATTTTCAAGTAGAGCATCATACTCTTCTTGCATTGCCTTCTCCCAATTCTGTTTACCTTTGGCTTCTTCATAAGTAGTTGGATCTTCTTCTGTTTTCACAATGTAAGCATAATCTTTTGTTGTTAGGAAAGATGTATCATAGCTATACCTTATAGGTTCTTTCCTTTCCCTTGTAGATCTTCTGATTTCTGCACTTCTTGAAGTTTCAGCCTCATTTGATTCTGGATCAAATCTTGGCCCTTCTTCTACATGATCATGCACTCTACATCTAGAGTCAATTTCATCAACAATTTCTTCACATACTTTTACCTTTGCCTTTCCTTTCCTTTGAATTTCTTCAACACCTGTATACTCATTTGGTGATCCTGTATACCACATATTTTGCTCATCAAATGTCACATCTTTAGTAACAAGAAATTGCTTTGTGGATGGACTCCACAACCTGTAACCCATCTGTCTATCATCATATCCAATAAACACATACTTCTCTGCTTTTGGTTCTAGCTTATGTCTTAATTGTGAAGGAACATAAGCATATGCAATACATCCAAATACTTTACAATGATCAAGACTAGGCTTCTTACCCCACCATGCTTCATAAGGGGTTCCTCCATCCAAAGCTTTGCAAGGCAACCTATTCACAAGGTATGTTGCAGTGTTAATAGCTTCTGCCCATAAGTAATTTGGACAATTCTTTTCCTTCATCATGGCTCTTGCAAACTCTACAAGAGTCCTATTCCTCCTTTCTGCTACTCCATTTTGTTGAGGGGAGTACCTGCAAGTCACTTCTCTTTTGATACCTGCATTCCACAAATAATCATCAAACTCTTTTGAGAAATACTCTCCCCCTCCATCTGATCTTAACCTCTTTAGCTTTTGTCCTGTGATCCTTTCTGCATAGACATGAAAATGTTTGAATGTCTTGAAAACTTCTGATTTATCCTTCATTACATACAAAGTAATCCACCTGGTTGCATCATCAACAAACAACACATAATATCTGGATCCATTTATGCTATAGTCCCTTGAGGGTCCCCATACATCTGTATGAACCAGTTCAAGCATATTTGAATACTTGTACCCTGATTTGTTATAAGAACTCTTATGTGCTTTACCTAATTGACAAGCTTCACACTTGTACACCATATGTTGCCCTTCAATATTTGGCAATCCAAGCACCACCTGATTCTTTGACATCTCCTTTATAGCTCTCTCATTGAAATGACCTAGCCTTTTATGCCATAGGTCTAATTCAGACACCTTTTGACCTCCATAGGTAAATAATGCATGTCCCACATTACCTTGGACTTTGAGAGTGAACAATCTTCCTTCCTTTTTACCTGCAATTATGGTTCTATATCCCTGATTTGGATCTTGTACATAGACACCATCATTTGTGAATCTTACTTCATATCCTTTCTCCACAATTTGCCCTACACTTATCAAATTTTTAGGAATAGTAGGAACATAAAGTACCTTGCTCAGAAGTGTACTTCCACTCTTTGTCTTCACTGATCCAATGCTCTCCACTTTATGTTTGGTATTGTCACCTGTTTGAACTGTATGTCCATTCACCCTAGCTTCCATATCAGTCATCAAAGATAGATTCCCACTCAGATGGTTACTGCACCCTGAGTCAATATAAAACACTCTTTGATCTTCTCCCATTGATTCATGAGTTGCATTCAAGATAAGAGTCATGTCATCCTTCTGATCTGATGCATAATTGTAATAATTATTGTTGTAGGACTGAGATTGGAAGTTTCTTCCACCTCCTCTACCATATGATGTCCTACCACCTCTTCCTCTGAAGTTGCCTCTTTGGTTTCTGCCTCCTCTACCTCTTTGACTATAATTCTGATTGTTGTATCCTCCATTTTGATTATTATACCAACAATCATTTGCCAAATGATTTGTTCTGCCACAAATCCAACAAGCTTTAGCATTATCTTTGTTCTTACCTCCTCTTCCTTTACCTCTGAAATTTGTCTTCCCTTTTGTAAAGTTGGCTTGATTTGAATTCCCTTCATCATCATTTGATTGCTTTCCCTTGCCATTCTTTTTCTTGTCCTTGGAGTACATAGCTTGACTTGTACTTCTATCATTGTCTCCTTTAAGATCCTGCTCAAAGGTTAGCATATGTCCTAGCAATTGATTAAGGTCAGGAGTAAAGTGATCAAGTGACAACTCTATGGACAATATAAAAGGCTTCCACTTCTCATCTCCTCTCAAACCTGTAAGTATTTGTCTTACCAACTTTTCCTCTTCAATATCTTCATCCACTGCTCCCAAACTATCTGCAATATCTTTCATCCTTGCCACATAATCTGAAATTGATTGTGAGCTCTTCTTCTTGAAGGTTGTGAACTCAGCCCATAGTGAGGACTTCCTTGACTTAGTTGTATTTTGGAAATGCTCTTCCAAGGCATTCCAAACATCTGTGGCACTTTCCAAACCTCTGATATGAGGTAGAAGATAATCATTTACAGCCATGTAGATGATACTCCTTGCTTGAGCATCCTTTCTCATCCAAGTCTTCAACATTGCAAGTTCTTCCCTAGTAGGAATACTTGGATCTGCAAACTCAGGTTTTTCTTCATCTCCTGTAATAAATGATATAAGATCTTTGCTCATGAGGTGTGCTTCCATCCTCATGGACCATGCTGGATAGTTCTCCCTATCTAGCTTATCAATCTGCAAGCTTTCTCCCATCTTGTATCCACCTGTGTATTGAAAACTTCAAGCTTTACAAACAATGTATGTACCTTTACTTCGAATTGGACTCCTTTTGTCTTCCTTGATGTCAAATAGTCTTCTCCTCAAGCTTTGACTCCAAGCTTTCACTTCTTAGTCCTTCAAGTGTTGAATTTCTTGAATCTGCAGCAGTCGGGATCCTTCTTTCTTCAAATTGATGTCTCCTGCTCTGATACCACTGATGGAGAGTGTTAATCTCCAAAAGAACAACCTACTCTTGAATTTAGAACACCTCTATATCAAGAGTAAGTCAAAACCTTCACTTAATTAGAGGTCCAATCTCCAAATTATTAAATCTGAGAAAATATGTGAAGAAGATGAAACACAGAAAAGTCTGCTGCAGAATTTCTTCACATTGACTTATCAAATGTGTAAAGTTTTTGATGAAACTTTGTACGAATCATCTCCTAGAGATTGCGCATCACCTCCAAGTTGAATTACTTCATAAGCTTTAGTATAACTTGAGAAATTGTCTTCACAAGTTACCTATGTCTGAATCTGCACTTCTGAGAAGTCGATTTAGACACCCCTAACTTCTTAACTTTGGTTCTCACAATATCTAACCCATTTTGCCAAATGCTTTTAGCCACGAGTAGATCACCTTCCAACTTAAAGATTAAGTGCTTGCTTGCACAAAACTTTAAACTATGGAGTGAGCACTGACCAAAAGATTAAACTCGAAATTTGCGCCTGTTTCAGAGAACTGTAGACACTCAACACATATGAATGTTCCTACTCACAATTCTCCTAGCCTGTTTACAATTGGACTCTGAAATTCAGGTCACAGGCTCATTAACTAACAACTTAGATATCCTCAAAAGGATTTCACAATTGATCAAACACAGAAGGAGCAGACACGAAAAGATCGGGCGCAATATTTCTTCATTAACTCAGAAAATTACAACTGAGTGATGAGAGCTAACTCAACTAACTTTTCTCTATCTCTTGACTCCTAACTTCCTCAATCTTGGTTTCTACATATGCTCTCATACATGCCCCGACTTTTCTCAAGGTATTTATAGATAATTTGTACATGATTCTTACTGAACAAAAGATCTAAGTCATCTATGACTATACTAATGTACATATGTGTACACTTCTATTGTCCTCTGAATGTAATCTTCTTCCACACTTTAGGAATTGATTCTTCCTTCATCATTTGATCTCCCAAGCCTTCAATTGGTGATTGGCCTACACCAACAATAGATAGATAGATAGATAGATAGATAGAAAGACAGATAGATAGATAGATGGATAGATAGATAGGTAGGTA
>CM035431.1:115656680-115659180 GCA_020310875.1 Ceratopteris richardii
GGCAGTAGAAACACTCTTTGCCCAAAGATAGTTAGGTAACTTTTTCTCATTAAGCATAGATCTAGCTGTCTCAACAATTAATCTATTTCTTCTCTCAGCTACCCCATTCTGTTCAGGAGAATACCTTGTGGTTATCTCTCTTTTGATGCCTCTGTCCTGCAAGAAGTCTTCGAATTCATTGGAGAAGTACTCACCTCCTCCATCTGACCTTAGCCTCTTCAAACTCCTTCCTGTCTGATTTTCAACTAATGCAAGATATGTTTTAAAGCAATTAAATACCTCATCCTTGTGCTTCATGAAGTATAATACAGTCCATTTTCTATAATCATCAATGAAAGACACATAGTACCTTGATCCTGAGACTGAGGGGTCTTTGCTTGGTCCCCATACATCTGTGTGGACAAGCTCTAGGTAGTCTTCATGCATGTATCCTTTCCTTGAGAAGGGTAACCTGTGAGACTTCCCAAGTTGACAAGCACCACACTTATAAATCATATGTTGCTTGGATACATTAGGTATCCCAAGCACACATTGATCCCTACACATTTGTTTCAAGGTTCTTTCTCCTATGTGCCCTAACCTTTTGTGCCAAATCTCAAGCTCTGAAAGTGTTTGATCTTTATAACTGTATAGTGCAATATTTTTTGTATCTTCCAACTCAAAAGTGAAAAGTTTACCTGATTTTTCTCCTTTAGCAATCCTCTTGAACCCATGTCTTGGATCCTCTACATATGCTCCATATTGGTTGAATCTAACCTGCAAACCTTTCTCCACAATGTGACCAACACTCATCAAATTTTTTGTAATGGTTGGTACATAGAGTACCCTGCTCAACGAATTCTAATTTCCAGCACAAGTCTTAACATTTCCAACTTTAACTACAGAATGCTTTGTGTCATCACCTGTTTGGACTTGATGCTTACCTTTTGGTTCCTCAAGATCAGAGAGTAATGCTACATTGCCAGCCACATGATTTGACCATCCTGAGTCAATGTAGAATAGGTGGTCATCATTTGTACTTGATTTTGAAGTCATGTTCATGATTAGAAGAGAGTCATCTTGCTCCTCTGTATAGTTGTTGTAATCCTTCTTGGATTTGAATCCTCCTTGGTAGTTGCCATTGTAATTATTGTTGTATTTGTTGTTGTAATTATTGTTGTAACCTTGGTGATGGTTGAATCTACCTCTTGACTGTGAGTAGCCACCTCTTTGGTATCCTCTTCCTCTCTGATTCTTGTAATTCCTGAAACACTCATCTGTAGTATGATTTGATAAACCACAAATGTTGCATGGTGAGGAGTTATAAGATATCCCCCTACCTGGCTTACCTCCTTTGCCCATTCCTCTTGAAGATCTACCTCTCCCTGCATAGTTGGCTTGAGAGGTTGATCCTTCATCTTCCACCTTCTTGCTCTTGCCTTTATCTTTAGACTTCTTAGCAGTGTATAGGGCAGAAGATTTATTACCTTTGGATGTGTCTCCATTTTTTTTGAGCTTTGCTTCATGAGATAACAATTGTCCCATGAGAGTTGTAAGATCTGGAGTGTGCATGTCCATGTAGAGATCCATGGCAGTGGTGAAGCTTTCCCATTTTTCATCAGCCTTGATCCATTGATCACTTGCCTTACAATTTGTTCTTCTTCAATCTCTTCTCCTATGCTTGCTAACTGATCTGCTACATCTTTAATCTTGGTCACAAATTCTGAAACAGCTTGCTTAGGTTGCTTCCTTAGTGTTGTGAATTCAATCCACAACTGATTTTTCCTAGCCCTTGTGTTGGAGGAAAAATATGATGACAAGGTTTCCCAAGTCTCTTGGGATGTCTTAAAATTTCTAATATGTGGCAAAAGAAAATCAGATATAGAGTTGAGTAAATAAGACCTTGCCAATGCATCCTTAGCACACCATGTGTTGAGCTTTTCATGTTCTTCCTTGGTTGGTAATCCTCTTGCTTTGAATGAGGGCAATTCCTCATCTCCTGAGATGTACCCATAGAGACTCCTTCCTTGTAAGTAGGTCTCCCTCCTTAGAGACCATGCTTGATAGTTGTTCCTGTCCATTTTTCAATAAATGAAGGATAACCATCTCCCATTTTACCTTAGTTTGCTCTGATACCACTGTTGGGAAAGATGGATGGATGCTCCAAGAGACTGAGTAGGTAGTGCTAAACCTGCTTTGTACCAGTCCTCTTTTGCTTCAGAGTTGATAACTAGACCTCCTTAGCTTTCCAATGACACCATAAAATGTCCTATGTCCTTTGGAAATGATGTGTGCAATGACTGAATCAAAAACAGATAACTTTGGAAGTCACAAACTCAAGAAAACCTTCTATTTATGTCTTGACACCTGCTGAATATTTTGCTTAGTATGACCAGCACAGTAGGAATAGGAAAAATCCCTTTTAGGGGTGTCTATCTAGCTTAGTAAGCTACCTATTCCAAGTGGAATGATGTAAAATGATAAACTATGCTAAGAGAAATCAATTTAGCAAGTTAAGCTA
>CM035431.1:115674180-115679180 GCA_020310875.1 Ceratopteris richardii
TTGCCAGCTCCTGAAACAAATATAAAAAGATTAGAGAAACATACATGAGAAATTTAACACAAATAAATTCAATAAATGAAATGGTACTTACAAACTCATGATGCATCGTGTCATATCTGTCGCTGCCCAAATGTGATGGTCCAATCGTATCTAAATGTGTGGCTGCAGCATTTCGCTGCTGGCGATATCGATCAGGAGTCTGCTGCTGCTCATCACGAATCATGTCCCACTCCTCAGCATCTAACCATACAGGCTTTGGTAAGCCTTCTCTGAATGCATCACATACCTCAGATCGTCGATGGGACATGACCTCACCTGCGGTGTGCAGAATCCACTCTGAACTGACAATAGATTGTCCATTGGCTGGTCCGAACTCCTAGTAAATCGTTTGTGTGATATAATTCTTCCGATCTTTATCCTGTTCACTCCATTTCAGCATGATGGAGTGTCCAAACTGGATGGAGCAAAGCTGTCGTATGCATGCACGCATTGCTTTGCCAGCCGCATCCATCACCGGAGCTCCATCTCGGATAGTATACACCTTGGAGTCATTATGGTCATGAGCACCCCAAGGTGTACGTGGTGTTCCACGTGGTGTACTGCGTGGCGTACCTACATCTGAGGTACTCGTCTTAGGAGTAGAAGTGGGCGACACAATGTCCATCGCACTACCACCACAACAACCGCCTCCTCCGCCTCCAGACCTACCTGTAGATCCACTCCTAGAACCACCTGCTCTAGAGCGTGACCTCGATCTACGAGACGGGCCAGAACCTGTATCGCGTTGAGGTGTCGAACGCACATGTCTACTAGTAGACCAAGTACGAGATGGCTGCAAAGATGGTCATGGTGGAGTCACAAAGCTAGGAGACATACCTCCTACGAGAGTAGCACCACCCGCAGGAGTGACACCGACAGGAGTGACACCGGCGGGAGTGACACCGACAGGAGTGAGGCCAATGGGAGTGAGGCCGGTAGGAGTAAGGCCGCCAGGAGTGAGGCCGGGAGGAGTGCTACCACAAGTGATCCAATACTGTGATGCAGTGGCCATATACGCAGGAGGAACCTGAGAGATGAACTCCAAAAACTGCTCCTCTATCATGGAATGTGGAGTGACTGGAGGATTGTCTCCCATCGTGCTCTATAATAAAAGAACTCAAATAATTAGCATGCGATAACAAACAAAAAAAGAAACAAAAAATTAGTACGTACAAGTGTTTTATTCAAAAGTCCTCTATTCTAGCATCCTCTTGAAGATCCAATGCATCGAGAATATCTATCTCTATATGGATGGCTTCTAAATCGCTTGCTATGTTGGTTTCCTCCTGATCATCGTCTATTGCTTCTTCTTCTCGAACAGTGACCTCTTCTTCAATGACCTCTTCTTCTCGAACAATGATCTCTTCCTCCTCGACTATTGAATGAATCTCTGAGTCCACTAGAGATGGACTCTCTTCTACATCTATGTTTTCAAAAATTTTTCTACTACGTGGAGCGACTTGTAAAACAAATAGCCACTCTAGGTCTTTGAATCTGGCATAAAAACAACTTGCTCACAGTGTTCGAGAAGTACAAATGTATCCCTTTCATCTGTCCATAATCTTGTGGAGTCGATTTGAAGCAAACCGCTCTTATCCCGTCTCACTGTTGCGTTTCTTCCAGAGGTGACTTCTTTGAACCATTTCACATAAAAAACAAAGTAATCAAAATTTCTGAAAGATAGTTTCAAGATGTCTTGAATCACACCACAATAATCTAAATCGCCTTCTAGAGCATTATCATCTCTTGCACTCACTCTACTTTTTTGAAAAAAATTCACCATCACTCCACTATCAAAAGTAGACCTATTTTGATCTATTCGTGCTCATAAGAAGAACATCCATCGACTATGGACAGTTCCTGCTATTGCAACTTCATCTACCACATGAACCAGTAAATGAAGTTGAATAGTGAGAATACTTGTGGGAAAGTATTTCTCTACCATACAAACAGCCTTGATAGCATTGAGTTTTGCACTCTCTATGCTATCTCTATTTATCTCTTTAGAAGATATCCACCGTACTAAAGAACTAATTTTATAAATGGTTTTCTGTACATCCTCTGAAAGACAATCTTTTAGGGCTACAGGGAGCACAAACTGTAAAAACTTGTGCCAATCATGAGACTTGAGTCCTGCAAGATCGTCATTTCGTGTGAAAGTAGTCTTTAGACACCTCATGCATCCAGTAGGTGTACGAAACTCTGAAATTGTTTTCTTCACTTGTTGCTCTTCCATCCTGCAAAGCACCCAAGGAGCTCTTGGTAATGATACTGTTCCGTTGGGCTTAGTAATTGCGCACAACTCTCGCATACGACCTCACTCTTCTAAGTCCTCGCTTTGTGCTTTGCTTTCTTTCTTTCGGATCAAAGTTTTCCAAAGAATCTCTCCCACATTCTTAAAAATATGCATCGGGTCTACCAAATGATTGATCACCAATTCACTCCAATAAGGGAGTTCATGAAAAATGGACAACCGTTTCATGCCAGCAACTGGATTTTCTGAATCCCACAATTGTTTCCAATCGCTAGCTTTCATTTGGTGTTGCGCTTGTCGACCAATTTGTCCTTCACGTAAAACATGTCCATCAGGCAAATATCTATGATGTCCTTCATAGACAGTTTTACGTAGTGCTTTGGAATAGCATGCTTCGAGTCGTGGTCTGCATAAAGGACAATCATGGTAACCCGAAATCGATAAACCTGAACATTCACCATAACCAGGCCAATCATGCATTGTCCACATAAGTATGCCTTGCACTCGCACGTCTCGTCTTCTTATAGGTTGAGACATGTCACACACAGTAATCCTATCCCATAAAATGAGCAGTTCTTCCACAAGTGGTGCAAGATATACATCCATGTTTTTTACCTTATACTTACCTGGTACAATAAGAGCTAATAATAAATGACCTTTCTTTGTGGCCAACCATGGTGGGATATTATAATTGACCAAACATACAGACCATGTGCTCCATGAAGAACTGCGTAATCCGAATGGATTCACTCCATCCATAGCTAGGCCTAGAGGTATGGACCGAGGCTCACTAGCAAACTCTGGCCACTTACTATCTATGTGCTTCCAAGCATCAGAGTCAGCTGGCACTCGCATTGCATTATCTATAGACCTGCTCTTTGTATGCCATGACATTAACTCAGCTATAGATTTGCATCTAAACATGTTCTTAATTCGTGGAATGATAGGAAAGTGGCGAAGAACCTTTGTGGGGATTGCTTCGCCTACAACGTCTTCTCTAAATCTATTTGCTCCACACTTTGGACATACGTGGAGATGCTCATACTCATTCTGAAAGAGAATGCAATCATTCGGACAAGCATGAATTTTAGTATAATCCATTCCAATGGACTGTAAACGTTTTTTCGCATCTCCACGTGTTGGAGGCATGTCATTGCCCTCTGGCAAAAATTGATCTTTAAGAAGCCTGCAATAAGCAATTAAAATGATATTAGTAAATGAAGTTATTGTGATACAACAATGAAAGCCAATTTGTTCTCCACTTACCTCACCAATTCAGTGACACTACTATCTGACCATCCATAAATGGATTGCAGATTGAGCATCGCGAGTGAAGCACGTAGTACAGATATCTTTGCTCCATTGTAAAGTGGTAAACGAGCTAATCTTCGCATGTTTTCATATTCTTCATCAACTTCTGATCGTGGAATTTCTATTGTGTCCATTTGGACACCTTCTTCACCATCATGATCTTTGTCCATCTCATAAAATGCTTCAAGCATCTCTTCCATATGTTCATTCTGTGTAATATTATTAGTGCTTGCTTGTACATCTAAGTCCTTTTTTGCTCTCTTTTGTCAACGAGAGGTTACCGGTGCAATGTCGTTTGGGTCCATTTGCTCACCTGGGGGACCATGTGAATGATAACGTAGGTTTTCCAGTCGACTCCTATCAAAGGATCCATGCTCTCTAACATGCACAGTACAAATCCACCGTTTCTGATAAATTTGATACTTGCACTGTGTGCAAGGACATGCCATTCTCTCTTTAGGATCCAAAGAAGCCATATGCTACAATATGGACATTTTAGAACATTTGTTTATTTATTAAACCTAAAAATCTAACTCTTAAAGACTTAAATCTGAAATACTAAACCTAAATACTTAAACACCTAAATAAACTTAAAACCCTAATTTTAAAACCCTAATCTATATAGTTATCCTATTTTATCTATATATTCGGATTTTTTCTTGATTGATCCTATTTTATATATATATTTATTTATTTATTCATATTTTTTTCCTCTTAATTGAGTTATATGTATGCCTAAAACCTAAAACCCTAATTTTAAAGATCTAGTTCTAAATTATGTATATTTCTATACACATGTGTATATACATGTATATATGTATTATATGTGTATGTGTATGTGTGTATATATATTATGTAGGTGTTAAAACCCTAAAACCCTAATCCAAATGACCTAGACCTAAAACATGTATATATATATATGCATGTGTATATATATGTATATATCTATATATATGTGCATATAGATAGGTGTATAAGTATGTGTGTTTGTGTATTGCATATATATCCACTCTATTTAAAATGATTAAATTTAAACCTATTGTTATATATTTAATCATATATATTTCATTTAATTATTTAAAATACTAGTTCTTATCATATTTTATTATCTATATAATTATCCTACCTTATATATATATATTATTTATATATTCAGATTTTTTCCTTACTTAATCCTATTTTTATATATTTAATTAAATTTTTTAAAACACTAGTTCTTTTTATATTTATTTATCTATATAACTATCCTATTATATATATATATATATATATATATATATATATATATATATATATATATATATATATATATATATATATATATATATATATTTATATATTCAGATTTTTTCATTACGTAATCGTATTTTTATATATTTAATTTTATATATTTAAT
>CM035431.1:115684180-115689180 GCA_020310875.1 Ceratopteris richardii
TAATGCATAAATATTTATCTGGAAATAATTCTGAGGAAACTCTCCAAGCATAATATAGATTTCTACAACTCATTTGACGTAGCATATGAGATCTTCTTTGTGCTAAATATCTTGCACGTTCTTCATGGTTTTTAGTAGATTGTAACTTTGCTTTTATTCCTGTACAAAAGTCACATTTGGAGAACGTACTTGACTTTGATAAAGAAACTGTTCTAAATTCTGTATTCCACATTCTTGAAAATGTTGGTTGAGATAATTTATTATATCCCAAACTCTCTAATGTCATATTCACCTCTCGAAGAATATCCACTTGTTTATAATGTGATGGAAGCACTCTTTGTGTTTCACGAGAACCATCAGTACATGTTCTCAACTTGTGTGGCATTTGATCTGCATTATTATCAATGAAATCATGTATCAAAGCTTTTGCCATTTCTACATGTTTGATACTTTTTCTAAGTATTCCATTATTCCCATGAATGGATACCTTTTGACCAAGTAGAAACTTTTCTCGTAGCCTATAAAATGAGCTCTTTCCAATACCATGAATTAAATACCATGCCTTGATACATACTTCTTTTGCATCAAACATGAAATTAAAACTCGAGCGCTGACTTGAGTTCACAAAGTTACCTTTGTACACCATACTCATGCAATCCAATACATATTTGTATCTATCTGAATAGCATTGTCCCCAAAAGTTTAATCTTGCTTCCAGTATTTTAGCCCTACTAGCTACTTGACAACATCTCTGTTCACAACAATCATGCATTGAAACCATCTGAATTCTCTCAAATGAGCATCTCTTATTAGGAGCCAATGTAGTACTTTTTCTAACCTTGTGGATGTAACTTCTTTTTTTTTGGTTCACTTCAAAATATCCACAGTTACTATTTTCCATATGAAAATCCTCTTGTTGATCTGATTCCATTCGAAGAGGAGAAACAACTTGTATATCATTAAAACAATGTTGAATATCAATTGCATGAGAATAATTCTTATCAACATCTACATCCTCAATACCATTGCAATTATCATCATCGATGTTGTATGATGACGTAAAGCAAAAATTTGGATTCTCTCCAGCTTCAAGATCCACATCCTCAATACCATTGCAATGATCATCTTCAATGTCATACAGTGAGTTAAAGCCTAATTTTTGTATCATAGGCTCACCATCTTCTGTAATGATTTGGAGTATAGGCCAACTGACCAATTTCAAAGTTGAATCCAAAGTTGATGCATCCACAGTTTCATCCATAATAACACCTAGGCAACTTTCTCCCAACTCTTTGCAATTTATAGCATCCCATGGATTTACCAATAAAACAATAGCAGTTGCATATCTTTCATGCTTTTCATGATCCAACAAGATGACTCTCTTTCCTTTCCACTTGTCTCTTTCTTCAAGTTGACTAGATATAGTTTGCTTTGTTGCCATCTTGATTTTGCCTGTAAAGAATAAATGAGAAATTAACAATGCTATTCAATTGATCATTCTTTCAATAATTATTGTAAAAATAATCAATTGAATTAAAACTAGATACAACCATCATTTCCACAAAAAATAATCCATATTTGCATATACAGACATTCACTAATTGGACTTAACTTTGAGTCTAGTCAAAAATCAAGGAAACTTTGAGTCTGTACAAACTTAAGTTTGGGTTTCTCAAGTTTTCTGAAGTTCATATCATGTGATCCAACAATCCTGAACTTGATAAGGTTGGAAAAAGCTCAGAGGCTCAAACTCCTCTTTGTTCTTTTGCACATAACACACAACAATCCCAAACTTGATATGACTGGAAAAGCTCAGAGCCTCTTTGTTCTTTTCCTTATATCATGTGACCAAACAATAATAAACTTGATATGGTTGGAAAAACTCAAAGGCTCGAACTTAATCTTTTGCACATAAGACACAACAATCCTAAACTTGATATGGCTGGAAAAGCTCAGAGACATGAACTTAAGTTCGAGCCTCTTTGCTCTTTTGCACATAAGACACAAGAAACATAAACTTGATATGGCTGGAAAAGCTCAGAGGCTCGAACTTAAGTTCGAGCCTCTTTGTTCTTCTGTTCATATCATGTGATCCAACAATCCTGAACTTGATATGGTTGGAAAAGCTGAGAGGCTCGAACTTAAGTTCAAGCTTCTTTGTTCTTTCGCTTATATCACGTGACCCAACAATTCTAAACTTGATATGGTTGGAAAAGCTTAGAGGCTCGAACTCAGAACCTCTTTGTTCTTTTGCTCATATCATATAACCAAACAATCCTAAACTTGATATGGTTAGAAAAGCACAGAAACTCGAACTTAAGTTGGAAAAGCTCAGAGGCTCGAACTTAATTCTTTTGCACATCAGACACAACAATCCTAAACTTGATATGGCTGGAAAAGTTGAGGCTCATATCATGTGATCCAACAAATCCTGAACTTGATATGGTTGGAAAAGCTAAGAGGCCCGAACTTAAGTTCGAGTCTCTTTGTTCTTTTGCACATAAGACACAACAATCCTAAACTTGATATGGTTGGAAAAGCTGAGAGGCTCGAACTTAAGTTTAAGCCTCTTTGTTCTTTTGCTCATATCATGTGATCCAACAATTCTAAACTTGATATGGTTGGAAAAGCTCAGAGGCTCTAACTCCTCTTTGTTCTTTTGCTCATATCATCTGACCAAACAATCCTAAACTTGATATGGTTGGAAAAGCTCTTTGTTCTTTTGCTCATATCATGTGATCCAACAATCCTAAACTTGATATGGTTGGAAAAGCTCAGAGGCTCGAACTTAAGTTCGATCCTCTTTGTTCTTTTGCACATAAGACAACAACAATCCTAAACTTGATATGGTTGGAAAAGCTGAGGCTCATATCATGTGATCCAACAATCCTAAACTTGATATGGTTGGAAAATCTCAGAGGCTCGAACTTAAGTTCGAGCCTCTTTGTTCTTTTGCACATAAGACACAACAATCTTAAACTTGATATGGCTGGAAAAGCTGAAGCTCATATCATGGTGATCCAACAAATCCTGAACTTGATATGGTTGGAAAAGTTCAAATTATGGCTCGAACTTAAGTTCGAGCCTCTTTGTTCTTTTGCACATAAGACACAACAATCCTAAACTTGATATGGTTGGAAAAGCTGAGAGGCTCGAACTTAAGTTTGGGCCTCTTTGTTCTTTAACTCATATCATGTGATCCAACAATCCTGAACTTGATATGGTTGGAAAAAGCTGAGAGGCTCGAACTCGTCTTTGTTGTTTTGCTTACAACAACTTTTGGAAAAGCTGAAAAAGTCTAAGCTTCATAACTCAGCTCATATGATTAAGAGGCTTAGCTTTTGTAGATGCAAGAAGATTTGAGTTAAAAATATTAATGTTTTTACTAGAAAACTTGAGAGGCTCGAACTTAAGTTGAAGCCTGTTTTTGCCGGAAAACTTGAGAGGCTCGAACTTAAGTTGGAGCCTCATATCATATGAGCCAACAATCCTAAACTTGATATAACTCACGGGCTCGAACTTGAGTTCGAATCTATAAGTCCTTTTGGATCCAAGAGAGTGTTGAACTTAACTCCAACAATCCCAAACACACAACAATCCCAAACTTGATATGACTGGAAAAGCTCAGAGGCTCGAACTTAAATTCGAGCCTCTTTGTTCTTTTCCTCATATCATGTGACCAAACAATACTAAACTTGATATGGTTGGAAAAGCTCAAAGGCTCAAACTTAATCTTTTGCACATAAGACACAACAATCCTAAACTTGATATGGCTGGAAAAGCTCAGAGACATGAACTTAAGTTCGAGCCTCTTTGTTCTTTTGCACCTAACACAACAATCCTAAACTTGACATGGCTGAAAAAGATGAGGCTTATATCATGTGATCCAACAATCCTAAACTTGATATGGTTGGAAAAGCTCAGAGGCTCTTTGTTCTTTTGCACATATGACACAAGAAACCTAAACTTGATATGGCTGGAAAAGCTCAGAGGCTCGAACTTAAGTTCGAGCCTCTTTGTTCTTCTGTTCATATCATGTGATCCAACGATCCTGAACTTGATATGGTTGTAAAAGCTGAGAGGCTCGAACTTAAGTTCAAGCCTCTTTGTTCTTTTGCTCATATCACGTGACCCAAGAATTGTAAACTTGATATGTTTGGAAAAGCTCAGAGGCTCTAACTCAGAGCCTCTTTGTTCTTTTGCTCATATCATATAATCAAACAATCCTAAACTTGATATGGTTAGAAAAGCACAGAGACTCAAACTTAAGTTGGAAAAGCTCAGAGGCTCGAACTTAATTCTTTTGCACATAAGACACAACAATCTTAAACTTGATATGGTTGGAAAAGCTAAGAGGCTCGAACTCAGAACTTCTTTGTTCTTTTGCTCATATCATATAACCAAACAACCCTAAACTTGATATGGTTAGAAAAGCACAGAAACTCGAACTTAAGTTGGAAAAGCTCAGAGGCTCGAACTTAATTCTTTTGCACATCAGACACAACAATCCTAAACTTGATATGGCTGGAAAAGCTGAGGCTCATATCATGTGATCCAACAAATCCTGAACTTGATATGGTTGGAAAAGCTCAGAGGCCCGAACTTAAGTTCGAGTCTCTTTGTTCTTTTGCACATAAGACACAACAATCCTAAACTTGATATGGTTGGAAAAGCTGAGAGGCTCGAACTTAAGTTTGAGCCTCTTTGTTATTTTGCTCATATCATGTGATCCAACAATTCTAAACTTGATATGGTTGGAAAAGCTCAAAGGCTCTAACTCCTCTTTGTCCTTTTGCTCATATCATGTAACCAAAGAATCCTAAACTTGATATGGTTGGAAAAGCTCTTTGTTCTTTTGCTCATATCATGTGATCCAACAATCCTAAACTTGATATGGTTGGAAAAGCTCAGAGGCTCGAACTTAAGCTCAAAGGCTCGAACTTAATCTTTTGCACACAAGACACAACAATCCTAAACTTGATATGGCTGGAAAAGCTCAG
>CM035431.1:115716680-115734180 GCA_020310875.1 Ceratopteris richardii
CATTCTTTGGTCACCTGATATGAGCAAAGAGGCTCGAACTTAAGTTCGAGCCTCTTTGTTCTTTTGCACATAACACACAACAATCCTGAACTTGATATGATTGGAAAAGCTGAGAGGCTCGAACTTAAGTTCGAGCCTCTTTGTTCTTTTGCACATAACACACAACAATCCTGAACTTGATATGGTTGGAAATGCTCAGAGGCTCGAACTTAAGTTCGAGCCTCTTCGTTCTTTTGCACATAAGACACACCAATCCTAAACTTGATATGGTTGGAAATGCTCAGAGACTCGAACTTAAGTTCGAGCCTCTCAGCTTTTCCAACCATATCAAGTTCAGGATTGGTGTGTCTTATGTGCAAAAGAACGAAGAGGCTCGAACTTAAGTTCGAGCCTCTCAGCTTTTCCAATCATATCAAGTTTAGGATTGTTGGATCACATGATATGGTTGGAAAAGCTCAGAGGCCTTAGGTTCTAAAGCCATGTCAAGTGTAGGATTGTTGTGTCTTATGTGCAAAAGAACAAAGAGGCTCGAACTTAAGTTCGAGCCTCTGAGCATTTCCAACCATATCAAGTGTAGGCTTTTCCAACCATATCATTTTTTGGTCACATGATATGAGCAAAGAGGCTCGAACTTAAGTTCGAGCCTCTTTGTTCTCTTGCTCATAATACACAACAATCCTACACTTGATATGGTTGGAAATGCTCAGAAGCTCGAACTTAAGTTCGAGCCTCTCAGCTTTTCCAACCATATCAAGATCAGGATTGGTGTGTCTTATGTGCAAAAGAACGAAGAGGCTCGAACTTAAGTTCGAGCCACTGACCTTTTCCAACCATATCAAGTTCAGGATTGTTGGATCACATGATATGGTTGGAAAAGCTGAGAGGCCTTAGGTTCTGATATTAACAGAAGAACAAAGAGGCTCGAACTTAAGTTCGAGCCTCTGAGCTTTTCCTGCCATATCAAGTTTATGATTGTTGTGTTTTAATGTGCAAAAGAACAAAGAGGCTCGAACTTAAGTTCGAGCCTCTGAGCATTTCCAACCATATCAAGTGTAGGCTTTTCCAAGCATATCATTCTTTGGTCACATGATATGAGTAAAGAGGCTCGAACTTAAGTTCGAGCCTCTTTGTTCTTTTGCACATAAGACACAAGAATCCTAAACTTGATATGATTGGAAAAGCTGAGAGGCTCGAACTTAAGTTCGAGCCTCTTTGTTCTTTTGGACATAACACACAACAATCCTGAACTTGATATGGTTGGAAAAGCTCAGAGGCTCGAACTTAAGTTCGAGCCTCTTTGTTCTTTTGCACATATCATGTGATCCAACAATCCTACACTTGATATAGTTGAAAATGCTCAGAGGCTCGAACTTAAGTTCGAGCCTCTCAACTTTTCCAACCATATCAAGTTCAGGATTGGTGTGTTTTATGTGCAAAAGAACAAAGAGGCTCGAACTTAAGTTCGAGCCTCTGAGCATTTCCAACCATATCAAGTTTAGGCTTTTCCAACCATATCATTCTTTGGTCACATGATATGAGCAAAGAGGCTCGAACTTAAGTTCGAGCCTCTTCGTTCTCTTGCACATAAGACACACCAATCCTGAACTTGATATGGTTGGAAAAGTTGAGAGGCTCGAACTTAAGTTCGAGCCTCTGAGCATTTTCAACTATATCAAGTGTAGGATTGTTGGATCACATGATATGTGCAAAAGAACAAAGAGGCTCGAACTTAAGTTCGAGCCTCTCAGCTTTTCCAACCATATCAAGTTCAGGAATGTTGTGTGTTATGTGCAAAAGAACAAAGAGGCTCCAACTTAAGTTCGAGCGTCTGAGCTTTTCCAACCATATCAAGTTCAGGATTGTTGGATCACATGATATGGTTGGAAAAGCTGAGAGGCCTTAGGTTCTGAAGCCATGTCAAGTGTAGGATTGTTGTGTCTTATGTGCAAAAGAACAAAAAGGCTCGAACTTGATATGATTGGAAAAGCTGAGAGGCTCGAACTTAAGTTCTAGGCTCTTTGTTCTTTTGCATACACACAACAATCGTGAACTTGATATGATTGGAAAAGCTGAGAGGCTCGAACTTAAGTTCGAGCCTCTTTGTTCTTTTGCTCATATCATGTGATCCAACAATCCTACACTTGATATAGTTGGAAATGCTCAGAGGCTCGAACTTAAGTTCGAGCCTCTCAGCTTTTCCAACCATATCAAGTTCAGGATTGGTGTGTCTTATGTGCAAAAGAACGAAGAGGCTCGAACTTAAGTTCGAGCCTCTGAGCATTTCCAACCATATCAAGTGTAGGCTTTTCCAACCATATCATTCTTTGGTCACATGATATGAGTAAAGAGGCTCGAACTTAAGTTCGAGCCTCTTTGTTCTTTTGCACATAAGACACAACAATCCTAAACTTGATATGATTGGAAAAGCTGAGAGGCTCGAACTTAAGTTCGAGCCTCTTTGTTCTTTTGCACATAACACACAACAATCCTGAACTTGATATGGTTGGAAAAGCTCAGAGGCTCGAACTTAAGTTCGAGCCTCTTTGTTCTTTTGCACATATCATGTGATCCAACAATCCTACACTTGATATAGTTGAAAATGCTCAGAGGCTCGAACTTAAGTTCGAGCCTCTCAACTTTTCCAACCATATCAAGTTCAGGATTGGTGTGTCTTATGTGCAAAAGAACAAAGAGGCTCGAACTTAAGCATTTCCAACCATATCAAGTGTAGGCTTTTCCAACCATATCATTCTTTGGTCACATGATATGAGCAAAGAGGCTCGAACTTAAGTTCGAGCCTCTTCGTTCTCTTGCACATAAGACACACCAATCCTGAACTTGATATGGTTGGAAAAGTTGAGAGGCTCGAACTTAAGTTCGAGCCTCTGAGCATTTTCAACTATATCAAGTGTAGGATTGTTGGATCACATGATATGTGCAAAAGAACAAAGAGGCTCGAACTTAAGTTTGAGCCTCTCAGCTTTTCCAACCATATCAAGTTCAGGATTGTTGTGTGTTATGTGCAAAAGAACAAAGAGGCTCCAACTTAAGTTCGAGCCTCTGAGCTTTTCCAACCATATCAAGTTCAGGATTGTTGGATCACATGATATGGTTGGAAAAGCTGAGAGGCCTTAGGTTCTGAAGCCATGTCAAGTGTAGGATTGTTGTGTCTTATGTGCAAAAGAACAAAAAGGCTCGAACTTGATATGATTGGAAAAGCTGAGAGGCTCGAACTTAAGTTCTAGGCTCTTTGTCCTTTTGCACATAACACACAACAATCGTGAACTTGATATGATTGGAAAAGCTGAGAGGCTCGAACTTAAGTTCGAGCCTCTTTGTTCTTTTGCTCATATCATGTGATCCAACAATCCTACACTTGATATAGTTGGAAATGCTCAGAGGCTCGAACTTAAGTTCGAGCCTCTCAGCTTTTCCAACCATATCAAGTTCAGGATTGGTGTGTCTTATGTGCAAAAGAACGAAGAGGCTCGAACTTAAGTTCGAGCCTCTTTGTTCTTTTGCACATAACACACAACAATCCTGAACTTGATATGGTTGGAAAAGCTCAGAGGCTCGAACTTAAGTTCGAGCCTCTTTGTTCTTTTGCACATATCATGTGATCCAACAATCCTACACTTGATATAGTTGAAAATGCTCAGAGGCTCGAACTTAAGTTCGAGCCTCTCAACTTTTCCAACCATATCAAGTTCAAGATTGGTGTGTCTTATGTGCAAAAGAACAAAGAGGCTCGAACTTAAGTTCGAGCCTCTGAGCATTTCCAACCATATCAAGTGTAGGCTTTTCCAACCATATCATTCTTTGGTCACATGATATGAGCAAAAGAACAAAGAGGCTAGAACTTAAGTTCGAGCCTCTCAGCTTTTCCAATCATATCAAGTTTAGGATTGTTGTGTATTATGAGCAAGAGAACAAAGAGGCTCGAACTTAAGTTCGAGCCTCTAAGCTTTTCCAGCCATATCAAGTTCAGAATTGTTGGATCACATGATATGAGCCTCAGCTTTTCCAGCCATACCAAGTTAAGTTCGAGCCTCTCAGCTTTTCCAACCATATCAAGTTCAGGATTGTTGTGTGTTATGTACAAAAGAACAAAGAGGCTCCAACTTAAGTTCGAGCCTCTGAGCTTTTCCAACCATATCAAGTTCAGGATTGTTGGATCACATGATATGATTGGAAAAGCTGAGAGGCCTTAAGTTCTGAAGCCATGTCAAGTGTAGGATTGTTGTGTCTTATGTGCAAAAGAACAAAGGCTCGAACTTAAGTTCGAGCCTCTGAGCATTTCCAACCATATCAAGTGTAGGCTTTTCCAACCATATCATTCTTTGGTCACATGATATGAGCAAAGAGGCTGGAACTTAAGTTCGAGCCTCTTTGTTCTTTTGCACATAACACACAACAATCCTGAACTTGATATGGTTGGAAAACCTGAGAGGATCGAACTTAACTTTGTATGGCTGGAAAAGCTAAGGCTCATATCATGTGATCCAACAATCCTGAACTTGATATGGCTGGAAAAGCTTAGAGGCTCGAACTTAAGTTCGAGCCTCTTTGTTCTCTTTCTCATAATACACAGCAATCCTAAACTTGATATGATTGGAAAAGCTGAGAGGCTCGAACTTAAGTTCGAGCCTCTGAGCTTTTCCAACCATATCAAGTTCAGGATTTGTTTGGACACATGATATGAGCGTTAGCTTTTCCAGCCATATCAAGTTTAGGATTGTTGTGTCTTATTAGCAAAAGAACAAAGAGGCTCGAACTTAAGTTCGAGCCTCAGAGCTTTTCCAACCCGGAGCTTTTCCAACCATATCAAGTTTAGGATTGTTTAGTCACATGATATTAGCAAAAGAGCAAAGAAGAGTTAGAGCCTCTTAGCTTTTCCAAGCATATCAAGTTTATGATTGTTGTGTGTTATAGGATTGTTGGGTCACATGATATGAGCAAAAGAACAAAGAGGAGTTTGAGCCTCTCAGCTTTTTCCAACCATATCAAGTTCAGGATTGTTAGATCACATGATATGAATAGAAGAACAAAGAGGCTTGAACTTAAGTTCGAGCCTCGGAGCTTTTCCAACCATATCAAGTTTAGATTTCTTGTGTCTTATTGCAAAAGAACAAAGAGGATCGAACTTAAGTTCGAGCCTCTAAGCTTTTCCAACCATTTGATGTTAATATATTCATATTGTTTGTTATTATGTTGATGTGATTAAAAAAAAGTTTTTTTGTTTTACTTTCAGGAGCAATGGAAAACACAAATGAATTTCAAAGCAATGTGATCGATAATGTATTTTCATTGGAAAATTTATCAAAAACAAGTGGGATGAAGGTTCCTTCAAATAGGATTAAGGTTCAGAAATCTTTTGATTTGACACACAAGGAAGACATGAAATGGTTTGCTGATACTTATGATCATGAAGGAAACTTCAAAGGAGATGTACATTTATTTATGACAGATGCAGGATCTACATATGGTGATATGGGAAATATTGTTCATGTTAAAGAAGATGTAAATGCACAAGGCACACCATGTTTTACTTGTAAAGTGCTTCCAGATGGTGAGAATATTAATGCGAATAAGTTTTCCTTATCATGGGAGACTTTGTGTTTGGATGATATGAAAGATAGTATCTCAAAGTCTGATCGATCATTAGGTTCAATTGGATCGATCGAATCGATCGAATCAATAGAAGAATTAGTGAAAATTATAAAAGAAGCCAAAAGATTAACACAAAAGTCAAAATCTTTGAAGAGAAGCTCAGATGTATTTGAGAGATCTAAGAAACGAAAGTTGAAAGGTTCTTCAAATAAAGATTTAGGATCATCATCAAAGTCTGTACAAAACGATGAAGGTGTATCAATCCGACATTTAGATAATAGGAGTGAAGAAACAGAGGATACAGTAGTGCAGCCACAAGAAAATAAAATGATGGATTTACTACTTCAAAAACAAGAATACTATGCTTTTGGTTCTGATGCAGTATTTAATGTTGATGTAAAAAGATGTTTTCCAGCACCATCGAATTATGTATATCGGAAATTAAACAGAGATTGGGTGCGTACATTAATGAATGATTTTGTCTTGGCTCCGAAAGAGAATGAAGTTCTTGCAGTTGTTATGCCTATTGATCCAAGTGTGAGAATACCTCTAAAAACTTTATCTCATGATGATATTGATAAAGTTGAGTATTGGATAATATCTGGACAACATTCAATTAGCGCAGCGAAAACTTTACAAACTGTTAATTCTCCGATGGTGACATTACAGTTACGACAACAATTTAGATATAGAAAAGCAAAAATTATAGTAAATTGTCCTCCAAAAATTTCAAGGGAGATATCTAAAGAGGCTAATTTGATGGTGGCAAAGTCATTACAGAAGGAACCATTTGTGGATCAACTTTTACAAGCTAGATCTCAATGGAAAGCCAATGGATGTCCATCCAAACCTCCTCCAGGTGTTAATCAGAGTAAAAGAGAATTTATATCATGGCAGGTATGTTTATATTCTTTGTATTTTTTGTGTTTTAGTTACTATATATTATTATTTTTTAAAACTTGTATTTATTTAAAATATATGTTTTTTTTCAGAATTTTGTAGAGACTACAGAGCAAACTTTACAAAAAGGATTTATAAAGAATGATTTGCATCTTCTTTTATGTAATGATGAGGAATGGAAAAATTGGATATCAATAATGCGTTTGTATAGTCAAGGGGCACTACTTAATACAAAGGGTGAAGTGTCAAATAACAAAAGAGATTCAACAAAAGATGTTATATCGACATCCGCAAAGATGGTAGCAATGAAAGGTGGTCAATTGAAGCAGGCACCAGGGACAGTTATATTAGGTCCGACATTGTTCAGATGTATTGCAGGTTTGGACAATAAAGAAATTTTAGAACTTCAAAAGGCAATTTTAGAGAAGAAAATTTTGTTAAAAAAGGCAAAATCATTGAAGCACATGGTTGACATGGAAGAAATGGCATGGAGATTAAAGACAGATCGTGTCTTGAAAAATGCTATAATTGCATTTTTTATTGATTTAACAACAGAGGTTTTGACTTGGGAAAAGCTCTGTGAGAAATACAATATCACAGATGTACAATATGAAAAAATTAAAAGTTACAGTGAAACATTTGTGAAAGACTCATTAAACAGGGCAAAGAAGTCTCCTCCTTTACCAAAGGCCGCCATAACTTTGTTGAGTCATTTGTATAGAGTTGCAATGGGAATAAAGACCACAGCAAATGTTATTCCATGGTCAATCTATGGATTTGGTTTCGATTTGAACAAGGTGGAAAGTTGTTGTGCAGAGCAAGTTCTTCCATTCAATATTGTTTTCTTAAGGTTTGATTCAGAACTGTACAGTTTACATAGTCGGGAATGCATTTCAGCAACGTTCTTTTCCAGATTGATTTTTGCACTCAACACGATGAACTCCGAGACAGAATATGTTCTAGTATCTTTTATTGATTTCCTCTATGTCCATATGCTTGTAGAAGGAGTTCAACATACAGCTACAAAAATGACTTTCAAAATTGGAGCCACTCAGAGTAGTAATCCTTCCATCAAAGGAGAGATGGATTTTGCAATAGTGCTTATGTACATTAGCAAAGAGGATAATTATCAGATGATTGATAGAATAGATCAAGCAAATCTAAATATTTTTGCTCATAAAGGTCTGGATGGATTCATAGAAAAAAATTTCATTGATGATTTCATTAATAGTTTTGCTCGTGAAGACAGCTATGTTGTAGAGTTGTATTGTCGAGGAGTTGTTCTTCAAAGAAGTTTATCTAAGAAACGCAGATGTTTTGGTATATGTTTAGATGTTGAAGAAAAACAATTAGAATCAATTTGCTCTTCAGTTTTTGAGAATGACCCTGCTTTGCATCAATGGTGTGATATCAGTAATCAAGATACAGATATCAGGAATCAAGATACAGATAATACAAATGTGTTCGAGAATGTTGATGCTGAGATTGATGTACAACCTAGTGGAGAAGAATCAGAAAGTAATCAGGATGATACAGAAACCGATGAACATATTGTTACAATGGATGAAGATACTGCAGGTACTTCAAATGTATGAGGAAAAAAAGAAGGTTGAGAAAATATTGATTCCATGTAATGTAATAAATACCATAATTTTCAAAGTATATTTTTCTTTATATGCTAGTGATGATTGCATTTCTTGAACAATAGATTTTTATTTTGAACATATTACCTTGTTGAGTAAAGTGAGTTAAAGTTCGACATCTCTTGTCTATTCGAGTAATTTAAAAATTAGATGCATAAATTCACATGTTATAATTTTTAAATTGATATGCATGATTTATGACTCCTTTGTTTGAAAAAATCTGAAACATATTGTTTTTAAAATTATGATGCATTTGATTAAATACAATTTTGAAATGTACGGTTAAGATGCAAATATTGAACTGTGCAGTTTTTAAAATCGAAAGCTTATTGTTTGACGTAGATGCACAGTGAAATTAATTATAAGTGTTTAGATAGAGAAATTAATAGATAGATTTTTATCATAAAGAGAAATTAATTGAGAAAATAAGTATTGATATGTCTGCATATTGTATTGATTATTATACATCTTTTGGATTTCTTTTTATTATAGATGTTAACAAAAATAAACATTTCATAAGTGATGATGGTATTGGAAAGCTTATTGGCCACTTTGAGGATGAAATGAGTACTCTACATGAGCAAAGCTCTTTTCAAACATCAGATAAGCTATCTAATGTTATGGAGAAACGACATGCTAGGCCTTTTTGGATTTTACCAGGTATATTGTGTAATATTATGATTATTTTATTCATATTATAACTCATTTATTGTAGATATATCAATAAGTTATCTTAAAGCACTCTTTTTAGTTATTGTGTATAATAAACCTCATTGTTTGATATATGCAGATAATATCTATCATCTTCATATAAGCAACAATTTTCTCCTTCTCGATCTAAATGCCCTTTTGTTCAAAAAAGATATAAGATGGAACATATCAGAGAAAGATTATGTAAAAAATCATTCAAATATTGATGAAAAAAGATATTCTTTTCTTATGGTGAGGAGCCAAGAAGATTATTATATGGATCACATTGAAGAAATATATAAACCAGATCAACTTATCATTAATGCTAGTTTCTTCAAAGGTTCTATCCCAATAGAAAATTGCAGCGACATTACCCCTTATCAAGCAAGACATGATCGTTCAGTACCAAGTGATCTTCTATCCTATATTTTGAGCTTCATCCAAAGAGATGATATTTTGCTCAATCGAATCCGACAACCACATATCATCAAAGAACATCTTATATTTCCTATGTTTCAACTTGCAATGGAGAATTCATCTTCTATGTTAGAACATGATATCTTGAGTGAATCAAATGATCATTCAAATAACTTGAGAGTATCTTCTTTTGATGACTATGAAGTACATAATAATAGTGAGAAAAATGTAGATGTTCCATTGATTTGCAACGAAATTGAAAAGGAACATACAACAATAGCATCGACAAAGCTAGAGGTTCCATTGAATTGCAAGGATATCGAAAAGGGAGATCTAGCAACAATAGCTTCAACATTTGGTGTTCCACTTTTAAATAAAGAGCAGCTAAAACTGTTACAAATGTGCTACAAAAATAAAAGCATGAGAGAAAATCATGCAATAGTGTATGCTACAAGATTGGGCTATCGACAAAGTCGTTTCATAAGCGGAGTTGCAGCAAAAGCATACATAAAAAGGTTACAAAAGGCATACCTTAATTTAATAGGTAAAGAAATTCGTCATACAATATTTATGTTTTTCTTTAATATCTACAGACAAATATTTATAAAATTTTTCTTTTGCAGGATAAAGAAAAACGTTGACGGCAAGGTGGATTATTAAATTTTCTCAAGATCTTTTGATTGGTTTGAAGATAACCCATTTTTTTAATGTTAGTTTCCTTGTTTCATGAAAGATTGTTTTTCTTCACAAATAAACACACATACACATACATACATACATATATATATACACACATGCATATATATGTGCACACACACACACACACACACATATGATAACCCATTTTTTTAATGTTAGTTTCCTTCTTTCATGAAAGATTGTTTTTCTTCACAAATAAATACACACACACACATATATGAAGTTTTTTCTAGGCTTAGTCTACTTTTAATTATATTGATTATAAGAAAAACTATAAAAGGAAATTGGAATCCCCATGAATATAAAATCATGCATTGAAATCAATTTTCCTACATTTTCTTATGTATTATCAATTTTAATTTACTATAAGTTTTAAATATTGAGAGAAATGATAATGGCTTAATTAAACATATCTTTAGTTACTGTGATTAAACAATTGATTTTTATATAAATCTAATTAACTTCAATTTTATTTTGCAGAACAAAATGCTGATTTGCATATGAACTACAAAGAAAACCCAAGCTTGGCATTGATGTCTTGCTTGTCTTCACACATATATGAATCTTCATCAAGAAAGCAAGGATTTTCTTCATTCCCAAGAGATGAAAGAAGGGTATTGATACTGGAAATGAATGGCATTTTGCTCAAGACAATTGACAAGGAAAGGGGTGATCTATTACTTGAATCTTTGCAAAACCATATGAATTTTATTGAAGAGAACACAAGAATTGCGCATTACATTCGCAAGGATGCATTATATTTCTTGGATTTTTGTATGGATCTTTTTGAAGTGTGGATTTGGACCACAGAAAGAGTGTCGATAGCTCAAAGAACACTTGCAGTATGTTTTCCAAAACACCATCAAAGATTTCATATTATAGCAGGTCAGAGTGCATGCCAAAAAACTGATATCCGTATCGGATATAAGTTTGTGCATCATAAAAACTTGGACACAATTTGGAAAATTTTTCCAGATTTGGATGGAAATAATACCATTATTTTTGATGATACATTATATCATGTGATTTGGAATATGAAAGGCACTTATGTAATTCTACCGAAGCTGTGGAGGCAATCATCGGAGGAGTTGGAAAACTTTTTATCCAAAACAATGATTCCGTGGCTTTATGGATGGATTTGCTCAAAGAACAGACGTTCTTATACATGTAATACAATTGTAAATCAGAAACCTTGTGATAGAGAAACATATTATGTACTTGAACAATATATTCAGAAACGATATCAATGATTTTAAAATATTTGAACATCATGTATTTTATTGGTGTTTTTAAACACCACATATTTTTGGGACTGTTCAACCAAGTGAAAAATTATTGAAAGCCTAAATTGTATATATTTGAGTAATTACTGAATTCGATTGTTTTTCAAAGCCCTAAGTTAGTATGATAGATTTATTATAAAACTATATGAAACAATCTATAGTATTGACATAATTTTCATATCATTCACCTAAATGAACAATTATTAGTATGTCAAATTGCATATTATTAAGTATTGTTAAATTAGATCTAAATTCATGTGGTTGCTTTTTTTTTTAAATGGAGGTTCAGTAGAGGCATACTCCTCCAGGATTTAACTTTGAATTTGCAACTATATAAGGAAGGGCATAGTATCCGTGGGACCCACCTTATCCCACAAGATACAACTTTCCATGTTAAACATGTCCCTTACATGTGATGATGGGGGTTGAACCCCTCGTCCCCGCCTCAAGAGTCGAGAGGCCCAACCACCCTAATGCTTTTCTTTGTTTATTCATACTCCTTGGTGTTTTTTTAAATAAGCTCATCAACTAATATTATTTTTTATCTATTGAAAGCTTAAAACATTTTAACAAAAAGAAGATGTATTCATGAATTGATCTTTGTAAGAAGAATATAACATAGAAATTATAAGTTAATTCCATCACTTGGTATTATAAATGGGACTTGAATAATTCCCAAATTTCGTGAATAGGCCTTATGTGTGCATATATGTTATGTAGGTGTTAAAACCCTAAAACCCTAATCTTAAAGATTTAAATCTAAAATATGTATATTTTTGTATGCATGTGTATCTACATGTATGTATGTATTATATGTATATGTGTGTTTGTGTATGTGTATATACATATATATATGTATTATATGTGTATGTGTATGTGTGCATATATGTTATGTAGGTGTTAAAACCCTAAAACCCTAATCTTAAAGATTTAAATCTAAAATATGTATATTTTTGTATGCATGTGTATCTACATGTATGTATGTATTATATGTATATGTGTGTTTGTGTATATATGTTATCTACGTATTAAAACCCTAAAACCCTAATCAGAAAGACTTAGACTTAAATCTGAAATACTAAAACCTAAATACTTAAACACCTATCAAAATCTAAACCCCTAATCCTAAAACCCTAATCATATTTTATATATATATTTATTTATGTATTCAAATTTTTTTCTTATTTTTCTCTCTATTTTTCCTTAATATAAATATAAGTGAGTGATATGTATGCCTAAACCCTAAAACCCTAATCTTAAATATCTAGACCTAAAATATGTATATTTCTTTATACATGTGTATATACATGTATATATATATTATATGTGTATGTCTATGTATGTGTTAGCGTAAAAACCCTAATCCTATTTTTATATATTTGATGTAAAAAAAACTTCAAAATAAAAATAGGATTATATGTGTGTATGTATGCATGTGTGTATATATGTGTGTGTATGTATGCATGTGTACATGTGTGCGTGTGTATGTATGCATGTGTATACATGTGTGTGTATGTGTATGTGTGTGTATGTAGGCATGCATGTGTGTGCATGTGTGTGTACGTGTGTATGTATGCATGCATGCATGTGTGTGTATGTGTATGCATGTGTATACATGTGTGTGTATGTGTATGTGTGTGTATGTATACATGCATGTGTGTATATGTGTGTATGTATACATGCATGTGTGTATATGTGTGTGTGTGAATATATATGTGTGTATATATGTACCTGTGTATATGTGTGTGTATGTGTATGTATGCATGTGTATATATGTGTGTGTATGTATGTGTGTATGCATCTGTGTGTATGTATGCATGTGTGTATATGTGTATATGTGTGTATGCATGCATGTGTGTATATGTGTGTGTATGTAAGCATGCATGTGTGTATAGGTGTGTGTATGTAAGCATGCATGTGTGTATGTATGCATGTGTGTACATGTATGTGTGTATATATGTGTATGTATGTGTGTATATGTGTGTGTGTGTATGTGTATGTATGCATATGTGTATATATGTGTGTGTATGTATGTGTGTGTATGTATGCACGTGTGTAAATTTATATGTGTGTGTATGCATGCATGTGTGTATATGTGTGTGTATGTAAGCATGCATGTGTGTATAGGTGTGTGTATGTAAGCATGCATGTGTGTATGTATGCATGTGTGTACATGTATGTGTGTATGTATGCATGTGTGTACATGTATGTGTGTATGTATGCATGTGTGTACATGTATGTCTCTCTCTCTCTCTCTCTCTCTCTCTCTCTCTCTCTCTCTTTCTCTCTCTCCTTCTCTCTCTATCAATAAAGAATGAAAAAATCACTTACAAGTATGCCCCTCTTTTGGATCGTTGTCGTCAAAGCGTAATGTATGTCGTCTATCGTCCAATTCCGAACAATCGACGCCAAAGAATTTCTACAAAATTGAAGAAAAGAGAAATAATTATAAAACTTAAAGCATAGAGAAACACAAATGCTAAGAGTACGCACAACACTGACCAAGATGTGAGATCTAAGCCAAGAGAGAGTGTGTGTGTGTAGAGAGAGAGATCTGTGTGTGTGTGTGCACAAGACAATGCACGTTCGGTTCGCGCACGCAAGTTCGATAGAAGACCAACAGTATTTAAACATGCACAAAAATGTGAAGTTTTGCTCTCGGGTTTACGGTATGTTTAAAACTCGCCGCCGGTACGCGCGCCGGTATGGGCGTTGGTATATGCACCGGTAGATCCCAATAAATTACCGACACATATTCTGACACTCATACCGATGCCTATACCGACGCTCATACCGACCCCTATACCAGCGGCTACGGGCCACACTGACGATCCGTTTAAAATGGTCATACGGACGGTCACTTGACCGTCGGTATCTCTAAGTGACATTTTTCGAGGCCCATACCGACACTGACTGTGATCGTCGGTATATGCAGCGTCAGTATGCCCCTCATATGTTGTAGTGTCTATCTATCTATATATATATATCTATCTATCTATCTATCCTTCTATCTATCTATCTATCTATCTATCTATCTATCTATCGACCTATCTATCGACCTATCTATCTATCTATCTATCTATCTATCTATCTATCTATCTATCTATCTATCTATCTATCTATGTATCTATCTATCTATCTATGTATCTATCTATGTATCTATGTATTTATGTATCTATGTATCTATGTATCTATGTATCTATCTATCTATCTATCTATCTATCTATCTATCTATCTATCTATCTTTCTATCTATCTATCTATCTATCATTCTATCTATCTATGTATCATTCTATCTATCTATGTATCTCTCTATCTATCTATCTATCTATCCATCTATCTATCTATCTATCTATCTATCTATCTATCTATCTATCTATCTATCTATCTATCTATCTATCTATCTATCTATCTATCTATGTATGTATCTATCTATCTATCTATCTATCTTTCTATCTATCTATCTATCTATCTATCTATCTATCCATTAGGGGAAAAAGTGAGCCCTGGATGGGCCTTGTAAGGATCCCTAATTTTTAGGGATTAAAATTAATTTTTGTGGGATTAAGGAGAGATTCTAAACCACTAGTGGTATTTTTGAGCTCTCAAAATCCATGAAATCGTAGCCTTTAGATGCTAAAGATCAATGGTTGAAGTTCAAATGGAAGGGCGGCAAAATGCAATGATTGCTTCTACGTGGGAGGACGGACCCATCATGGGCTAAGGCTCTGCAGAAATTGTGAGCGTCGGATCTAGGCGAGATCGAAGGGAGGGCCGCATTTGGCGCTGATCCTTCTTGGGAAGCCATGAGAGGCGTTCGATTTCCCTCCAATCTAAGGGAGCAGAATGAGATCTATGAGTGCAAAGGCGCGAATCGACGTGGGCCGTCCGATCAAGCTCTGATCCAAGCGCATACAACAAAAGGCGCATTCTTAATCTGGAATCAAGCCTAGCCATTGGATGAGATCCATGATCCAAGGGCCTCAAATGAAAGGCACCTTTTCCCAACGGCTCTTCACTTCAACCACACGATCTAAGCTCCATTGAATGGCTAGGATTGCATTGTGCCTTGACTTTTGCAAAAGAACATAAGCCCTTGGATCTTTGAGGCCATCCAAAGGTAGATAAGCATTCGAAAACTTTTCCAAACCACCCACGCCATAGAAAACCATGAATTGGAGTTGTTTTCAAGCCTTTGACTAAGAAAAAACCATGGAAACCTATGCCTAGTCTAGTAGTTGAGGAATCTAGACTGTGGCCACTGCCCTTCTCTCATTGGTGGATCACTAATCAGCCCTTAATCTAAAAGGCCCATTCAGGGTTCATTTTTTCCCCTAATGCTATCTATCTATCTATCTATCACTACAACGTATGAGGGGCATACCGATGTTGCCCATACCGACGGTCACCCCTCAGCGTCCGTATGACCGTTGAAAATGCTTGAAAAATCACGGATGCAATACCGACAGTCATTTAATCGTCGGTATACACGGCGTCGGTATGAGCACCGGTATAGGCATTGGTACTTTACTGTAAGTTACTGACGCTTATACCGATGCTTATACCGACGCTCATACCGACACTTATACCGAGGCAACTTTTAACCGGGCCTGAGAGCAAAAATTTGACATCTGCTTGCATTTTGAACCAAGTTTGGTATTGTCGAGTTTGCGCGCACGAACTACATTCCGAACCTATTGTGTACACACATCTCTCTCTTTCTCTCTCTATCTCTTTCTCTCTCTCTCTCTACATCTTTGTTTCTCTAGATCTGAAATTTTGGTAAGAATTGCACAGACTGTAGCACCCTTTCTCTTTCTTTGTGTTCTCCCTTTTCTAATTTCTCTTCTCTTTCGTTTTGCAGGAGCTTTTTGGCATCAAATCTTTGGAATTTGATGAAGGACAACATTAAGTGGATCTTGATGACAACACTCCAAACAATTACATCGATAAAACTGATTGTTTTGTTTTTGATTGATATAGAGTGAGATAGAGAGAGAGATGAAAGAAAAAGAGAGATCTAGAGAAACATAAAGAGAGAGAGAGAGAGAAAGAAAGAGAGAGAGATGAAAGAGAAAGATAGAGAGAGAGTGAAAGAGAGAGAGAGATGAAACAGAAAGAGAATCAGATAGAGAGAGAGATGCATACATATATACACACACATATGCATACACATACTCACATACATATTACATACACACATGCATATTACATACACACTCACATACATATTACATACACACATGCATATACATACACATACACATACATACATGCATATTACATACAAACATGCATATTACATACACACATGCATATAAGGTACACACATGCATACATGCACATACACATACACAAACATCACATATACATACACACATACACACATATACATGTTTTAGGGTTAGGGTTTATGAATTTCTCTTTTCTTTTGTTTTGCAGGAGATTTTTGGCATCAATTCTTCGAAATTTGATGAAGGAAAACATTAAGTGCACTTTGATGACAACGCTCCAAACAATTACATCGATGTAAGTGATTGTTTTGTTTGCGATTGATATAGAGTGAGATAGAGAGAGAGAGATGAAAGAAAGATAGAGATACATACACACATATTTGCATGTACACACACATACATACATGCATACACACATGCATATTACATACACACACACATATAAATACACACTCACATATGTATACACACACATATGTGCATACACATGCATATGCATACATAAATACACACACATATGCATGTACACAGACACATACATACATACACACATGCATATTACATACACACTCACATATGTATACACACACATATCTGCATACACACATTCATAAGCATACATACATACACACACATATGCATGTACACACACATACATACATACACACACATATTAATACACACTCACATATCTATACACACACATGCATACATGCACATACACATACACACACATCACATATACATACACACATACACACATATACATGTTTTAGGGTTAGGGTTTTAGGCTTAGGGTTTATGAATTTCTCTTTTCTTTTGTTTTGTAGGAGATTTTTGGCATCAGTTCTTCGAAATTCGAGGAAGGAAAACCTTAAGTGGACTTTGACGACAACGCTCCAAACAGTTACATCGATGTAAGTGATTGTTTTGTTTTCGAGATATAGAGTGAGATAGAGAGAGAGATGAAAGAAAGAGAGAGATACATACACACATATTTGCATGTACACACACATACATACATG
>CM035431.1:115744180-115749180 GCA_020310875.1 Ceratopteris richardii
AAGAAATTGGTTTATCACCTGCAAAACATATGTAACCAGATGTACTCCTCCTGTCATCCTTGCAACCTGCCCAATCTGCATCTGAGTATACTTTGATGTCAATGTCTGATGAGTATGGAAAGTACAAACCATGATTTTGTGTTCCCTTTAGGTACTTTACTATCTTCTTGGCTGCCTCCAAATGTGGTACTCTTGGCTTATGCATAAATTGGCTAAGTACACTAACACCATATGAGATATCAATCCTGGTTAAGGTAGCATAATTAAGGCTACCTACCAAACTTTGATAACCTGTAATATCCTTGAGTTCTTCTCCTTCATGTGCACTGAGTTTGTGGTTGACTTCCATAGGAATGTTTGAGACTTTAGCTTCCTGCAAATTAAACTTCTTGACCATGTCCTGAATGTACTTCTTCTGAGTAATGAATATACCTGAATTTGTGTAGACCAATTCAAGCCCTAGGAAGTACTTCAATAATCCAAGCTCATTGATCTTGAATTCCTTCATCATTTGACCTTTGATGTGTCTAATTCCTTGAACATCATTTCCTGTAATAATGATGTCATCAACATAGACACACAAGTATATTACCTCTGAATTGTTCTTCTTTATAAACAATGAAGTATCTGCTTTACTCATCACAAATCCTTGATCCAAGAGATAGGTTGTCAACCTATAGTTCCATGCTCTAGGTGCCTGCTTCAATCCATACAGAGCCTTCTTCAATTTACACACATGATTTACCTTATTGGGATCCTCATAGCCAGGTGGTTGTGACATGTAGACCTCTTCAGATATCCATCCATTCAAGAATGCATTCTTTACATCCAATTGGTACATGTTCCAATTCTTGGATGCAGCTACACTCACCATAATTCTGAAAGTTGGCATCTTGGCCACAGGAGAAAATGTCTCCTCATAATCAATGCCTTGGGTTTGTGCAAAACCCTTGGCTACCAACCTAGCTTTGTACCTGTTTATTGTACCATCTGAGTTCCTTTGAGTTTGTAGATCCATCTGGATCCTATCACCTTCATGGAGTCCTTCTTGGGTACCAAGTCCCAAGTATCACTCTCCTTGAGAGCCTCCATTTCTTCATCCATTGCTTCCTTCCATTCTGATTTAGTAATAGCTTCCTCAAATGTACCTGGTTCTTCATTCAAGATATCCTTTGCAAGATATACAGAGTGTTTGGTTACAAGTGAAGTGTCATACCCATACCTAATTGGTTTCTTCTTTTCTCTTTGAGATCTCCTCATAGCTTGAGTTGAGGATTCTGGATTGTCTTCAAGTTGCTTCATCTTCATCTTCCCTTTGGATTTCCAAGCTTTGAATTCTTCAATGTTGATGGTGTCTTCATCATCTGAACTTGTGTCCTCATTCTGAGTTGGTTCTTGCCTGACAAGCTTTGGAAAGTCTTCTTCCATATCATAAGGTAGGCTAACTTTCCTGCACTCATTATCATACCATGAATCATTTTCATCAAAGATGACATCTCTGCTTACCTTGAAGCCTTTATTTGAGGGGTTATAGAACCTGTATCCTTTCTGATTCAAATCATAACCAATAAAGATACACTTTTCAGCCTTAGGGTCTAGCTTTCCCCTTACCTGTGAGGGAATATGCACATATGCAACACACCCAAAGATCTTGCAATGATCCAGAGATGGTCTCTTACCATGCCAAGCCTCATAGGGTGTCATTCCATCAAGTGTCTTTGATGGCAACCTGTTGATTAAGTATGTGGCAGTAGATACACTCTCTGCCCAAAGATAATTTGGTAATTTTTTCTCATTAAGCATGGACCTAGCAGTCTCCACAATGAGTCTATTCCTCCTTTCAGCTACCCCATTTTGTTCAGGTGAGTACCTTGTGGTAATCTCCCTCTTGATGCCTCTTTCCTGCAAGAACTCTTCAAAGTCATTGGAGAAGTATTCTCCACCACCATCTGACCTTAGCCTCTTCAAATGTCTACCTGTTTGATTCTCAACTAATGCAAGATATCTTTTGAAACAATTAAATACTTCATCTTTATGTTTCATGAAGTACAAGACAGTCCATCTGCTATAATCATCTATAAAAGATACATAGTACCTTGATCCAGATATGGATGGCTCCTTGCTTGGTCCCCAAACATCTGTATGCACCAATTCCAAGTAGTCTTCATGCATAAAACCTTTTTTGGTATATGGCAATCTGTGTGACTTACCAAATTGACAAGCCCCACACTTGTATATCATGTGTTGCTTAGATACATTAGGTATCCCAAGCACACATTGATCCCTACTCATTTGCTTTATGGTCCTCTCTCCAATGTGACCCAATCTCTTGTGCCACATCTCCAATTCTGATAGAGTTTGGTCCTTGTAGTTGTATAATGCAATGTTCTTAGTATCCTCAAGTTCAAAAGTAAATAGTCTACCTGATTTCTCTCCCTTGGCTATCCTTCTGAATCCATGTCTTGGATCCTCCACATATGCACCATGTTGAGTGAACCTGACCTGTAGACCTTTTTCAACAATCTGACCTACACTCATCAGATTCTTGGTGATTGTTGGGACATACAATACTCTGCTTAGCAAATTCTGATTACCATCACTTGTTTTGACATTACCTACTTTAACCACTGAATGTTTAGTGTCATCACCTGTTTGCACTTGGTGCTTGCCTTTAGGTTCTTCCAAATCAGAGAGTAAGGCAACATTCCCAGCTACATGGTTAGAGCAACCTGAATCAATATAGAACAAATGATCATCATTGATACCTGATTTAGATGTCATGTTCATAATTAACAAGGAATCATCTTGATCCTCTGCATAATTATTGTAATCCTTTCTGTTCCTGTATCCTCCTTGATAATTGCCATTGTGATTGTAGCTATTGTTGTAGTTATTGTTGTAATTATTGTTGTAGCCATGGTAGCCTTGAGATTGATTGAACCTGCCTCTGCCTTGAGAGTATCCTCCTCTTTGGTGACCTCTTCCTCTTTGATTCTTGTAGTTCTTGTAGCATTCATCTGTAGTATGGTTAGACAAGCCACAAATATTGCATGGAGATTGATTATAGGGTCTCCCCCTACCTGACTTACCTCCTCTGCCCCTACCTCTAGATGATCTACCTCTCCCTGCATAGTTTGCTTGGGAGGTAGAGCCTTCTTCATCAACCTTTTTACTTTTACCCTTATCTTTAGACTTCTTATCTGTATATAGGGCAGAGGGATTGTTACCTTTTGATTGCTCTCCATTCTTTGTGATCTTTGCTTCATGTGTGAATAGTTGTCCAATCAGAGTTGTTAGATCAGGTGCTTGGATGTCCATGTACAAGTCCATTGCAGTGGTAAAGCTCTCCCACTTGTCATCTGCCTTTAGTCCATTGATCACTTGTCTGACTATCTGCTCTTCTTCAATTTCTTCTCCAACACTTGCAAGTTGATCTGCAATGTCTTTGACTTTGGTGACAAAATCTGAGACACATTGTTTTGATTGCTTCCTGAGAGTTGTAAACTCAATCCATAGCTGATTCTTTCTGGCCCTTGTGCTTGATGAGAAGTATGTTGACAAGGTTTCCCAAGTCTCTTGGGAAGTCTTACAGTTCCTAACATGAGGTAGAAGGAAATCAGAGATAGAGTTTAGAAGATATGACCTTGCCAAAGCATCTTTAGCACACCATTGATTAAGTCTCTCATGCTCATCCTTTGTAGGTAGGCCTCTGGTTTTGAATGAGGGCAACTCCTCATCTCCTGATATGTATCCATACAAGCTTCTCCCTTGTAGATAGGTCTTCATTCTCAGTGACCATGCCTGGTAGTTATTTCTATCCAATTTGTCAATGAAGGAAGGGAAACCATCACCCATGATTACCTTATTTGCTCTGATACCACTATTGGATGTGATGGTTGGGTACAATCAGAAGATCAAGTTGGTGCTGCTAGACCTGCTTCACACCTGCCCTCTTTTCTCTTCAGATATGGTTAGGAGACTCCTTGAGCTTCCAAATGACACCAAGAAACTATATATGTGCTTTACAAGATGATTGAGTAATGACCAAATCAAAACAGATGATTTTGAACCTTCATAACTCCAAAAAACTTTCTATTCTTGTATTGACACCTGCTCAGTCCTAAGCTCAGTGTGTCCAGCACACTTGCAATTGGTTTAATTCCTTCTGGGAGTATTAAATTAACTTAACAAGCTACATTTAGCAAGTTAAATCACTCCAAATAACAAACTATACACTGAGCATGATCTTTAGCAAAATCAGAGACACCCCCGATTTTTTAGGAACAACACAGAAATATACCAGTGATCACTTCGACAGCAATTTCTCCCAATTGGCTGAATAGAATGACTTGAAATTTTGTAGTGTTGTAGAATGCTTTGAGCTGGTTCCAATGAGCCCTGGATCATCAAGTTTGGTTCAGTAGATCTTGAGATATGCCCTGTTGAAGTTGACAGACTTTGAGGTGAATGACTCATAGAACACAGAGTTAAGAACTATGAGTATATGTATTGAAACTATCAAATGTACATTCCCATTGGCATGTAGAGTGATGCCCAATGGTACTCAGAGGTGTAGGCTAAGTAGTAGCTCTCACACACTCTATGATCTGCTTGGATTAGCCTCGGGAAGTGAGCAGCAAGACTCGCGACTTTTTCATAGTCTTTTATAAGTCATCACTTGAGATTTGAATTTCAAATTCAAAATGTAGGCTCCCTCAAATCTCTCATCTAATCACATGGAGATATTCTCTCCATCCATAACTTCTAATTTCCACGACTTTTGAAGGTGGGTGAGATTACAAGAGGTGTGTTAAGTCACATTGACTTTTACATTGGATAAAAGATAATAAAGCATAGGCATGTGTTCCTATGATATATGGTTCACATGCATACATCCTTCAAGGGTCCAAACTTTTATGCTTTCCAAGGGTCCAATAGTCCAAGCTTTATGTTGAGTCTTCAAGGCACACAACAAGTCCAAGTGTTAAGGCTTGTTTGCA
>CM035431.1:115751680-115841680 GCA_020310875.1 Ceratopteris richardii
TTATCTATAAAAGATCATTTTTTGAATCTTCAAATGATGTGAGTAAGTGATTCAAGAATGTTTGCTAAGTTCCTAGAAGGTTCTAAGATATGATGCCAAGAAAGAAGTATCTTTTCTTGAAGCAAAGAAAAATTGAATCATTTAACTCCATTCAATATATAGAATATCTAGAAGGTATCTTGATGGCTTGATAAAGTATTGTTTTGCAATTAATTTGAGGATCCAAAGGAATTGATTAAGTAAGAAATGATTTGTCCCTCTTTGCAAAAGCATCGATGAACTTTGAGGTTAGTATTCAAAACTATCGGCATGAAACAAAATTGCTTCAAGATAATTAGTACTAATTATCTTTGGATAGGACTTGATATAGATAAGTATAGCTTGGAGAGATGAAATAGTCAACAAAAATATAATATCCAAAAAATATCTCCATGACCAAAGTTATATTGTCTTGGCCCTATAGTCTTGATTTTGGAGTCTCCTTGTGTTTCATTGAGGAGAACAAAACACTAAGATTTTCAAGAGTATATGGAATGCCTCTAGCATCTAGGGATGAGATTAGACCATTAAGAGTAAACCTTGGTGATCATGAGTGTTATACATGATTCAATATAATATCAAGTCCCAAAAAGCTTGTTATCATTGGATTCTTTAGCTCAAGAGACAGAATGAAAATGCTGATTGGGTAAAGAATAAGATCACTCAATGAGATGTTTAGATGAATCCACCATGTGTAGGACCCCTATCTTTTATGAACTTAATAATAAACGAACCAACATATGTGATCTATCTAATACGAGCCTAAGAGTCGAATAAAGGTAATCAAATAGAACTACCTATCAAATATCAATATCTCCAAGACATCGTTGAAAAGCAAAGTGTAGATTCCTACCATAACATGGACCGTATGATTAATGGGCATTTGGTTCTAGATGTTAGACATTTGGTTAGTTGGCTCAGCGAACTCATTTAATCTTGTTCTAGGTGTGTCATCTATTGTAGGTCTCATGGAGCTCCCAATGAAACACTCGTTTACTATGGTCTCCAAAACCCCTATGGCATTGCTCCTTGCAAGCAAGAAGTTCCCCTATTCTATGTAACTTGTTCCTTGCAAGCAAGAAGTTCCCCTAGTCTATGTAACTATTCTCTGCCAAAATAGTGAAAAGAAAACGAGTTATTTCTCTCTATCTCTCTCCACATGTCCAAGAATACCCTCAACGAATCTGATGCCATTTGTGAGAAATGGGCAATAATGGTCATGTGTATTACGCTCCTTCTAACCTATTTATGCTATTTCTCCCCACTTAGAAGGTCTCTAAAGTCTTCCAGTGTAAAACGTGTCCATCATGTGCACTTGCTCTCACCTCCTAAAGGTGAACCTTAGGATAACCCTCAACCTAGGAATCTAAGTATTTCATGCTCTTGATCCAACACAAATTGATAAACAATGTAGCTTGGATCTATGCCTAAATACTTGAAGTTTCCCTATCCTTGATAAACATAGTTATCTAACTATGATCATCCTTTGGTTTTCCAAAGAGCTATAGGAGTAGGACGATGGACGATTAAAGAGTTGACACCAAGAAGAAGACACAACCATGTTTTTTTTTCTTCTCGAGTGAAGTCTTTTTGCACACACTTTAGTATGCGTATTAGACCTTTCAAACTCAAGGCTTTAACGCCAAAGATATTTTCACGGGAGAATACAAACACATGCATGTGGTTCTCTAGAACGTTTGCGATGTAAAAGTACCTTTGGATTTGCGGGCTATAGAGGTATGGAGCTACTTTCTGAAGGTCGATGTACTAACAAGGCTTAGGAGCTCCTTTTTCTCTTTTTCTCTTTAAGGAGACTATCACCAAGGCCTTAAGCTTCATCAAAGATTCCCTTTTTATATATATATATATATATATATATATATATATATATATATATATATATATATATATATATATATATATATATATATATATATATATATATATATACACACTCCAACTTCAAAAACATATATATATATATATATATATATATATATATATATATATATATATATATATATATATATATATATATAACCTATAGAAATCATAAGCCCTTCGATATGAAGATGTTTCGCTCCCCTTGAACTGTCCTACAAGGCTTGTTTTTTGTAAGGTAGTTAAAACTTGTATACTCTTCCTCGTGGCTTGATTTAAGTGAGAGTTACTATAGTGAAGGCAGAACACCCATGGGGTCCTTCGAATCCCACACAAGGAGGGGTTGAATCCTTAACACCCTACTAGAATGAATAGAGCGTGAAAGGTCACTAACATGGGTGCCCTTCGAATCCCACACAAGGAGGGGTTGAATCCTTAGCAGTTACTAGGAATGAATAGAGCGTGAAAAGGTCGCGAATGATAAAGACTCGGTAGGATGACTCTAAGGCGAGACCCTTGGCCTTGATGAAAGAGAACAAAGAGCGTTCCCAAAAGCTCAACAATTGACCAAGGGAGCAAAGTTTCTTTTCTTCACCATAAGTGAATGAGGGATGGCTTACCATCGTAGCCCACATGACTTGAAACCATACCCTTTGAAGAAAGCCAATTGACTTGGTCCATCAAGCTAAGAGTACTCGACTCTTAAAGGAATTTTTTTTCTTTTTTAATGGAGGTTCGGCCAACGCCTATTCCCCCATATTTTAACTTTGAAATTGTAATTGTACAAGGAAGGGCATAGTACCCATGGGACCCCCGTTATCCCACAAGAACAGGGGTTTACATAACTGGGTTAAACTGTGGTCACAACTACTGTAGAGCAGGACATGCGATGGCACATCAGTCACATGATACATCATTCCAACTTCATACATGTCCCGCACATGTTGCTGATGGGGATTGAACCCTTGCCCCCGCATCAAGAGACGAGCAGCCCAACCACCCGGACAACGGCTTGGGATGCCTAAAGGACTTGTTGTGCTGGAAAACTCTTGGACAAATAATGATGAGAATTCTGTTTTCCCCTTAGAGGAGATGTATTTTGTTTTTTGTTTAGATGATTTCTCTTTGTTTCTCGGAAAAGAAAAATCTTTAAAGAAATACCGAAGATTATAAGTAGGGTAAGGAAATTCGGTCAAAAGCTGGGACTGAATATGATAATATCCCACGCCTCACGCTTTTTGCTTTTGCGAGTGGCCTTTAAAAAAAAAAGCTTGCCACTTCTATGTCTTGCTTTTCCGAACCGCTTGAAAGGAGCCGTAAAAGAAGGCACACTTACACGTACAACACTACGTGCAAAATCTTTTTGTCATCGGCTCTTACAGACTTCCAATCCAATAGCGCTCTTGCACACGGTCTACATTTTCGAAAGAGAGAGAAATGCAGAAAGGGCTTTGTGTGTGTGAGAGAGAGAGAAATAATTATAAGAAAGAAATAGAAGAGAGAGAGAAAGAAATAGAAGAGAGAGAGAGAGCCTTGTGACTAAGTGTCAGGTATACACAAGCATCACTTGTGACTAAGTGTCAGGTATACACAAGCATCACGGACTGAACTTTTACCAACCCATTCATACGGAGATTTTAGATCTTACCCAATTAAAAAATCTTACCATTCATAGAAAGACCATTCATACATATACTTACACTTGCTAATATTATGTTCAATATCATCATTCATACATATGCTTACACTTGCTAATATTATGTTCAATATCATCAGAGAAAAATAGATTGGACCAAGATAATTATGCTTATCCATAGCTAAATGAAATAAGTTTAGCACATTATTTTTTTCTTGCCTATAAAAATCTTGAGATGATAATTTGTGATCTCTACTCCTTGGTTGACCAAAAGTTGTCTCGAAGTATTATCTCTTGGCATGTATTTAGTATAGCCGATTGTATAAAGTCCATTTAATCTATGTTAAATGGATTGAATTTTTAACACAATTCAAGATAAAGATCTGAATTTAAGAGATGTAAGAGATCTACGATCTGAATTCAAGATAAATTTAAGAGATGTAAGACCTCTCACAGTAACATGTGTTTGCAAAGGATAACATGTGTTTGCAAAGGATGTACTACTCATTTTTTATTTTTTTTTTGAGAGTACAATGAATTGGAAAGACAGACACACCCAACCTCATAAGGTAGAGACACCCATCTTGGGGAACTCTGAGGCATCAAGCTCTAGGTGGGACTTGAGTCTTGGCCATCTGCCTAGGAGTACAAGGCACATCCGCTAAACCACACCCATTGGATGATGTACTACTGATTTGAAATAGCAAAAGCTACAAGAAATATTCCTTGTTACTACAACATGTATTTCGTTCTGTGTACGCAATGTTACAAACTAACATATTGACTCTTCTCGCAAAAATCTTCATCCCCTTGCTAACATCCTATGCATCATTTGTTGGAAGTTGATAAAATGTTATACATGTTTTGTTGCAACCTCTCATTTGAGTTTTTGGAAGAACTAGAGGATTTTTTTTTGGAGAATGGTATAACTGCAAAAGGTAGCCAAGTAAAAGTTTGCTGCAAATAAAATGGTTCCAAAACATACCACAAAAATGTCTTGATTGCTTTCATTTAAATAATAGGATTGGTATCAGTGATTTTGTGCATGTTTGGTCCACATACATCTCTTTCTCTCTCTCTCTCTCAGCATCAAGCTTTTTAGCATGAGACCAAAGCGGCGAGTAGAAACTATTATAACGATAAAGCAGGCAGGCTTTGAACAAAGACAAAATTCGATGCCAGTGAAGCGGAGATGGAACACTCACCGACTGATTCATACATACTTTTTTTTTTAATATAAAAGAAGTTCGACATTAGTCTACTCTCCCGTATTTAAATTAAATAAAGAAAAGTACAAAAGAAGGAGACTAGTGCCCACGGGACCCCCCAAATCCCACAAAGCATACTTATTTTTGCTACATTTTTCTTTCATAGCTTCACTTCCAAGTGCATTACGACCCATAGGACACCCCAATGGGCCCTTTCTGGTTAAGATGAAGTGCGAGTAGAACATGAAGCCAGCACTGAACTATGTCCACCTCTCTCTCTCTCTTCCGCATGTGATGCTGTTTAGAGACCTACGTTCTGAACCTACCTCTCTCTCTCTCTCTGAAAAAAGTGCTCATCTTCTGAAATTCTCTCTTTCTCTCTCTCTCTGACTGACTGAAGTGCTCATATTCTAAATCTCTTTCTGTCTCTCTCTCCTTGACTCTGGCGTTGTGGTCCTTCTGATTGCAACGTTAGTGGCTCACTTTCTCTCTCTCTGTCTCTCCTCGACTTCTATATGTGTCTGTATATAACGGAAATCATCAATTGTTGATTGCATCCACCTCTTTCTTTAAGCGAGAACCTGATGCCAGGCATCGACGTATAGCAAGAATTCAATGTCAAACATCGACTTCTTGGTGAAAGGAAGAGGTCGACGCTCTTAGTTTACTCTACAAACCAAATTCGAATGTTTCATATTCTTTCTCTCTCGCTCTCACTCTCTCTCACACACACACACACATATATATATATATATATATATATATATATATATATATATATATATATATATATATATATATAATATGCAGCACAACATATAAAATAAGATGCAACACAGCATATGAAACATGTAAAGAGAGAAATGGTATTATTTCTTAATAAGAACTCTTTTCAAAACATGATATTCTATGTACATTGTATATGTTATATCCTTATTTTCCACTGAAACGACATGAGTTGTTAAGTGAAAAGAGCTATTCCTTATAAGTCATTTGTCTAGTAAATTGGTTAGTTATTCTACCTTTCCTTTTAAGCCAATGATTTGTGCATAAGGGGTGCCCTTTTTTTTAAGATGATCTACCAAGAATATAGTTAACACTATGACCTAAAAATCCTTAATAAGTTTGTAATAAATGGTGTATAATTCTACATAAGCCAATCATTTTTAAGAAGTCATGAATGTTTGATGAGCATCTCATTGTGTGGTTCTATCTTTCTCAATATTAGTAAAAAATACAATGTATGAAAGATGGTCTTTATGAAGTGCAAATTTTTTTTTTATATCATTTATTAATGAAAATATTTATGTATCATGTTTAAGAGACAAAAAAGGCATATGTGTTTGCGTTAAGTCAATGAGTTTATTAGAATTATGATGAAAATGAATTCGTAGTATGGAACTATGTGATTGAGTAAAGAGGATTTTAAAGTTTTTGATTATCACTATAGGAGCATGTACAAATTTGAATATTCTTTATGTCATATATAACGTTTTACTATTCAATCAAAAAGCAACTTTAACTTTATAAAGATGCGAAAAGTCTTTTTGGTTCTAACTTATTAACTAGTGATTTATAAAGATGCGAAAAGTAATTTTGGTTCTAACTTATTAACTACTGATTGAGAATTCATCATGCAAAATAGAAACAAGCCTACCACTAATAGCTTCTTTGATAGAAAGAAATTAGTGAATTGAGATTTTTCTATCCATAGTAACGAGATCCTTTCCGAGTTTCCCTTGGGTCCATGTGGGATTAACATGAATCTTGAAATGCATCCATATTATGAACGTGCACCACTACACATTTATTGGTGATGATATGCATATGATGACCAGCTTTAGTATGCCAAGTTCTGGCACAAAATCAATATGTTTTGCATGGCTTTGAGTGTTGTGCATCCACAATAGACATTTCTAGGTAAAATTCTTTAAAATTTTCAAAGGAAGACATAATTAGATTTTCTTTATTAGAGCTTGAAGTGTAGATTGTGAAGAAGAAAAGGGGGTGCTTCGAAAATGGATATTTTAAGGAGAGCTATTCTTTGTGATGTGATAATATAGAAGTACTAACTTTGTAATGAAATACAAATTCTTTTGAACATAATCAGAAAAATACGTTAACTCATGTAGCTTATAACACGTAGGTGGTCTAAATTTTATTGAATTATCATCTCTAAGTAATCTTCATGTTTGCATTATAGCATATATCTTAACAACATTTTGAACACTTGAATAAGAAGAAGTTCTTTCCAAACACACTCCATAAAGGTTGAGATATTTTTACCTTCCTTCCATGATGAAGTGGTACAAGATCATCTTGCATGTAATTCAAGTTGAGAAGGTAGAAAATACAAGGTGAGAAGGTAGGAAAGATTATTTCACCCTCTTAAATGCTTCCCATGAACAAAATTGGTTACTATTATGGTGCATGACAATTTATTGAAGTTATGCTTTATCTATAAGGTAGTTAGTAACAAACTTAACTTTCTCAAGCTCTAATTAAGATTCCTTCAAGTAGAAAGCCTCAAGCTACGATAACCAAGAAATAGAATATTGATCTTGGTGATTAGGTTGGGGAGATACTAATTATAGAAATTAGGCAATATATTAAGTTCTTTTTGTAAAAGAATTGCACAAAGATCAAGAGGTGTAAGAATCTTTTGGAATCCCATGAATCTCTAGGAGGTTAGAAGGTGGAAGTTATCAAAGACAGTTTGCTAGACATGAAGCAAAAAGGAATCATGATGCAATCATGCATATCATTTTGGGGATGAATAATGAATATTGTAAAGACTTTTGATGCTTTAAAACATACATGATTTATCAAATTGGTCGCAGTACTGTCTGGTGTAATCTCTCTACTCATTATGTTGTGAAGTAGTTCGTGAAGATAACAATACCACATGTGTGGAGATGTTGATATTGTACTTTCTTTTCCATTATGTATGTGAAGTTTATTCATAATTCGAGTGTCTTATTTGCAAGTATGTACCATTGGCAAAGCGTGTTAGTTTCCTAATATGCACAATTTACTGCAATGCACTACTAGTGATTGCATAGCAATTATTGTAGTAAATTTTAGGATTAAAGTAGGTTGTGTGTTGTAATCCATTAAGTGTGTTTGATTTTGACTTGTGCTTAATATGTTTGATGAGGAAGAGAACTAGGATTCTAATGCAGTTAAATGTAGTACTTTTACTCCCATCTCACTAGGATGGAATATAATTTATTGTAGACTGTTGGTGTGACTAATTTAAGCCCAAAAACGTTGGTGATCATACTGCTTCTATCAGACATCAAGATGGGGAAACATGCATGTCATGACAAGGTCCATTACCATTCAGTTTGAGATACAATACCAATTTGTAATGCAAGAAAATAATATAACTCTTAGTAGAATATATTTATATAGAAGAAATGCTAAAAAGAGTTTGGATGGGAGGACATACCCTCTGTTGGTATCTTTAGGTAGTGATGTGTGTGAACACACTAGGACCACTGGGGCACTTTTCTCCCTCTTTCGGAGGTTATCTTCCCCCGGCTTGTATATGCACCTATTGCCCTAATGGGCTACTTATCTTTGTACATTCTCTAGTAATACATTCAGTATTGTATGTTTTGCTCCAAACTTCTTCTTCTTCCTTGTGCTGTTCACGTGCTTTCGCAGACGTCTAACTCCAACAATTGGTATTAGAGTAGGTCCTCGCTTCATCTAGGGTGCCATCGACACTCCTCCGTTTGTAGTCTCACAATCGCACGAATTTTGGTGAGCATACTGAGGGTGTTTTCGAGATCAAAACAACTTCGATTTGTGGTGCCAAAATCGCGATTTAAGCTAGTTTCGACCTCCGAAGGCACTATCATAGCGCTTGTGCAGGCTATTTTATCTTTTTGTGCCAAAGGTATATACCAGTTTTTGTTCGCCAATATAAGCGTCTCGAAGTCTGCTATAGGTCTAGTGGAGTTTGTCTGGGAAATTCTATTCAACTTTTTGAGATGGAGTCAATTTTTGCATCAAGGTATTTTAGTCACCGACCATGGATGAAAGTAGTGATGTATTCCGTATGTTGGCTGTTGAAGATAAGTTGGATGGTACCAACTACCCATTATGGGCTTATATGATGCCACATGTGTTGGTTGCAAAAGGACTGTGGAACATTGTGTAGGGTGTCAAAAACCGTCCTATCACACCTGCAACTGTTACAACTACAGGTACTGAAGCTGATGCAGAAGCTGTCGAAGATGATGATATTCTGCATATTCCTGTTCGTGTTGTAGTTTCTGCTACACCTACTATAGAGCAGATTTGTTGGGATGGCAGAGATGCCCATGCACATGCATTGATAGCTTTGTCTGTCAAGCGTGCCATTATTCCTCACATTCGCTCTTGCAGAACAGCTAAGGATGCTTGGGATACACTTACCACATTGTACCAAGCTAGGAATGAGGTTCGTGTTGCTTACCTCTGAAAACAGTTGGAGAGTGAGCACATGAATGAAGGTGATTATATGGATAGTTTCCTAATGAAGATCAAAGCCTTGAAGGAACAATTGATTTCTACTGATGAGGTTATACTAGATAGCTCACTTATGTAGACCGTTCTGAATGGTCTTCCTAATTCATATAAGAGTTTTGCTTCTACCCTTCGGTTGATGATGAAAGGCAATCCAAATGCCTTATCATTTGAGGAGTTAGTCTCTGTTCTGTTGTAGGAAGATTAGTCGAGGCAGAACAGGTCCATTATGCGAGTTGCAGATCAAGCTTTCTTGGCTAGTCGGAAGGGCAAAGGAAAATGGAGCTCTTCAACTAGTAAGCAGAAATTTGCTAATTCTGCACATTCGAAGAAGAAAGATAAAGATGAGAAGAAATAAAAAAAGCAAAAATTGTTTTGTAAGTACTGTAAAGGGAATGATCATATCATAAAGAACTTTCCAAAACTGGCTGCTAAAGAGGCAAAGAAGAAAGAGGCTGGAATGGTTGTTGTAGAGGCCTCTACACCAAAAACAGAGTCTGTTAATCTTGTGTAGGAAGAAGAATGGGCGTTTACCACTGTCTGCAGTTTTGACCCATCTTCTCATGAGCAGTGCATGTCTGTAGTAGACTCACATGTTTGGTATTCTGACAATAGGGCGACCAAACATATTACCTCGCAGCATAGTTTGTTCTCTTCTCCTGTTACATGCGCCAACAACTCCTCTTATTTTGTTATGGGAGTTGGTAAGATCATTTTGACTACTACTAATGGTAGTTCTTTCACTTTGTCAGATGCTTTATTTGTGCCACGGATCAAGAAGAACCTCTTATCAGTTTTTGCATTAGCCAAGATTGGCTTGGTTGTGAAATTTGTTGATGACAGGTGTACGGTTCATGATCTGTCAAATGGTGATGTGATTATTGCTTATGGTATTTTATGTCATGGGCTGTGTAAGCTCATAGACTATGAAAGATGTGTAAATGATTTGGCATCTACAGTAAATGATTTTGAGGCGATGTTAGATGCAAAGCTTTGGCATGCACGCTTTGGTCATCTAAATTTTGCTAGTTTGCTATGCCTGCAGAAATCTGAAATGGTGTCCTCTTTGCCCAAACTTGAGGCACCTGGAAAACATGTTTGTGAAGGCTGTATTTTGGACAAAATGTAGCATTCGTCCTTTCCAAAAGATGGTTCAGTTCGGGCTACTAAAAAATTGCAGCTTGTACAGAGTGATGTCTGTGGTACTATGCAGACGCCTTCTTTTGGGAATTATCTTTACTTTGTGACTTTCATTGATGATTTTTCAAGGCATGCATGGGTATATCCATTGAAGGCAAAGTCCAAACTGTTCATGTGTTTCAAACAGTTTTTGCTTTTGGCTGAAAATTTATCAGTATGTAAAATGGACACCCTCCATTCTGATCGAGGGGGGGGGGATATATGTCTTCTGATTTTTTAAATGCATTTGTGGCTGAATGTGGGATAAAACACCAGTGTACAATGTCGTATACACCTCAACAGAATGGAGTTGCTGAACGAAAGAACAGGTCACTCATGGAGATGGTGAGGTGTATGGTCAAGAGTCAAGCTTTACCACATAGTTTTAGGCTTGAGGCTGTCATGTGTGCAACATATGTACTGAACAGGTGTCCCACTAAAGCCTTGCAGTCTATCACTCCATATTGGCTTGGCATGATTGCAAGCCATTTGTTGCTCATATGCGTGTTTTTGTTTGTTTGGCATATGCATTAGTGCTTGAACAACATCGCAAAAAATTGGATAATGAAGCAGTAAAATGTATTTTTGTTGGGTACAGTTCTGAAAGTAAAGGCCATCGTCTGTATCATCCACAGACTAAATGCATTCTGGTTAGCCGTGATGTTGTTTTTGTGGAAGATGTTATTCAACCATTGCTTTCATGTACTAAGGAGACATCTATTAGCTCCAAAGACATGTATGATACTTTGCTGCCTCTTTACAGGTGGACAGTCTAGTGCTGGTCCCAATGAGGCAACTTCTTAGCCTTTGCAGGTTTCATGTGATGATGCTGATCATTCCATTTCTAATGCAGATTTACATGATGCACTAGTTGATGAGAGAGCTGATATTGACCAAGCAAAAACTATGCCAAAATGGTTGGTGCAAACTTTGCGTGACAGAAAATTAGATGCACCTCTGTCATATCGTACTCATTCAGGCTCTCATAGTGCCTCTTTTTCATCGGATTGCTATGCTATGGCTGCATCTAGTCTCTGTGATGAGAATGAGTCTGTTTCATTTGATGAAGCACAAAATTCAGAAAATTAGATGGCTGCTATGCAATCTGAATATGATGCTATAATAAGGAATGGTACTTGGTCTTTATGTGACTTGCCTCCCTGGCAAGATGGCCATTGGAACTAAGTGGATATACAAGGTGAAGCATAAACTGGATGGTACAGTTGATAGGTATAAGGCTAGGCTTTCTGTGCACTTGCAGCTCATCATGGTTGGAATGTACATCAGTTGGACATTAAAACAACAGTTCTGAATGGTGACTTGCATGAAGAAGTGTATGTTTTTCAGCCCCGTGGCTTTGTGTAGAAAGGGCATGAAAACCAGGTGTGCAGGTTAAAGAAGGCATGATATGGTTTAAAGCAAGCACCATGTGCTTGGTATGAGACGATACATGCCTATCTGATTGCACATGGTTTTGAGAACAGTCCAACTGAAAGCACCTTATATGTTAAGCATGCTAATGATGTGCTTCTGATCATTGTTGTCGATGTTGACGACATGTTGCTCACTGGTCCTATTGAGAAGCATATTGCTAATTTTAAGCCTGATTTGCATGCCTCATTTGGGATGTCTGATTTGCGGCATTTGCATCACTATTTGGGCATTTAGTTTATGCAAGTTGGTAGGTAGTTAAGCGCATCTTTTGCTATTTGAGTGGTACTCGGCTACTTGGGTTGTTTTATCCCAAGGGAGGGATCACTACCGCCAGATTTGCATGCTTTTTCTGACTCTGATTTGGATGGTTGCTATGACACTTGTGAATTCACTAGTGGCTTTTGCTTCATGCTTGGTAGCTCATGTATATCTTGGTTGAGCAAGAAGTAGCCTACTGTGGCCACTTCCAGTTGTGAGGGTGAGTATAGGGCAACTTTCACAACGACTGCAAGAGAACATTACAGATCTTTTCATGAAGGCTCTGCCTAGGGAGAAGTTTGAAGCTTTTCACAAAGCATTGGGCTTACTTCCTTTTGTGGAGGGATTTCCACATAGCTTGGCCCTTCCTTATACATGAGTTCCAACTTCTTGTTCACTGCATCACTCCCAGGGGGGATTTGTGGATATATTTAGGTAGTGATGTGTGTGAACACACTAGGACCACCGTGGAACTTTTTTCCCTCTTTAGGAGTTTTTTTCCCCCGGCTTGTATATACGCCTATTGCCCTAATGGGCTACTTATCTTTGTACATTCTCTAGTAATATATTCAGTATTGTGTGTTGTGCTCCAAGCTTCCTCTTCTTCCTTGTGTTGTTTACGTGCTTCCGCAGACGTCTAACTCCAACACCTTCTAATCACTCTAGAGAAGGAAGTGTAGAGGAAGTTTTAGCAAGACAACTCTAAAGTCAAGGAAAGCAAGACCAAGAGAGCGAGGATGTACTTAAACTAGAGCCACCGGTGGGACCTTTACAAACGTAGATAGTTTTATCCATAAAAGTATAGGCTTACAAAGCGTACAATAGTATTTCTAAGTGAAGAGGTGGTTGAAGTTTGACCCATTAAAAGTATCGATGGTAGGAGCAACAAACTTTGGAGGGAAGAGGCATTAAGACCCATGGGATAGTTGAAATTAGATGGACAACTAGTGGCTTTGATAATTTGGGCAATTGAATCAAGAAATAAAATTTGATAACCACATTTGGGGGCAAATCCATGGAGTGGTTTATGTAGTATAGTATTGTCAAATTCTATAATTATGATACTTTGAAAAATATTTTTTTAGCACATTCCAAGGTGGAGAAGAACCTTGAAGACATATTGAAGAAGCTTAGAAAGATAAAACAAAAATCACTCACTATCAAACTTTACGTGCAAAGTTTACCAATTCATTAAATAGGCTAAGTGCAATGCAATGTCTTTCCTAGGGATAGATGGAGACTTATTTTGTCGAGGATTGAAGTAGCACCTAATAAGTGCAATAGCCAACTATGCTCAGTTAGCTAATGTAGCAATATTTAGATGACTAAGTGATGAAAATCTAAAGAACAATTGAAAACAAAACTTGAATCAAATAGTGATACATAAGAAAAAGGAGATTATGAAGAAGAATTAGAGTTTGATAGTGAATCAAACATGGATGATGAATGAAGATGAAGATGATGATGAATGGTCAACTAAGAAAAATAAAAAAATCATACAAGCACAAAAAGGTGAGTAGAAAAAGCAAATGATATGGTAAAAACAAAGCAAAATAATGGATGAGGATAGTTCAACAAACATCAAAAAATTACTATAAATGTTGGTGCAGCTGTAGTCTACACCTACACCAATTAAGTAGGTATATAGCATTGTGTTCCAAAGAATGGGTCATGAGTATGAGACCTTTTATTATAAATACAAGTATAAGGGAAGAAGAAAAACACAAATTTTGGCATTCAAACCTAGATACCAAAGCAATGAACAACCAAGAACATATGATAGCAATCAATGGAAAAATCAACCAAATTATCTGTAGAGAACTGACTTCACAGACCCTTGCATGTATTACAGAATGGTGGGCCACCAATAAGGCCTTGCATGTGAGTTACCGAGAAATCATAAAAAAGAAATGGGAATATCAGTTATCAATTCCCCACCAAATACTGCAACAATAGGCCCTTCCAATGCACACATGAAGATGAAGGGATCTTCATAAGTAAATGCAATATTGATCATGCAACCATAAGCTTAAGAGGTAAATATTGTAAATTCTCTAAACAGTAATCCATTAAAGTATATTCATGATTAGGCAACATACATTAGGATTCTTTGCAACGTACTTATTCCAAATAATGTGAATCCAATACTTGTAGTATAGTTATATGAATTCTCGCATAATAGAAACCAACCCAAGCATTGGCAATCATGCGAGCGAGAGTTTCTAAGAGCAAGGTTAAACATAAATCCAAACAACATGATGTATTAGACCTAGAATAGAAAGTAAAAGATCAGATTAGACCATGATCATAGAAACCGGCACATGTTGGTACAAAGTTTCCAAGCCTAGATACTTGAATAGCTAGCACATATCTCCTATAGTCACATATGATCACTATCTTGTAAAAGTCACTTTACCTTTTAATCCCTATAAAAGTGCCCATGATTATTTCACCACTCTCAGGTGGAGTATGGAGGAATCAAATCTCAAGTTACTTGGTAGATGATTGATGAGAGAATAAATCATATAGTTAAGGACTCACTTTATGGTGAGAATTTAAATTTGAATTCAAATTCTGGCTCCAACTTCAACTATAAAAGAGGATAAAAAAGCTCGTGGTGTGAGCCCAATTAGATAGATCAATTGAGAGGGACTTGGGTGATTAGTGTGCTCATTCTTTGGCCACTTCACTACCCTCACATTTTGCAGTTGAATCTTGCCAATGTCATTGTACTATTATGTGATTTAATACATACACATTGATCGTGTCCCGACTTCACTTCTCTGCTATGGTCATCTCATAATAGTGAACTTCTCAGAGCTTGTTCTCTGTACATGGTTGATCATTTGATGTGAATTAAAACACTATAGATTGAGTATAGTGTCTAGTTCATAGACACAAAGTTTCATTGTTATTGCTTTCTTCAATCTTGAGATATCTTCATATCTTTACTCTTTGGTTTGCACACTAAAGCACCCTGAAAATGTCGAGCAAGTCCTCTAACTTGTTAAGCATCATTCTCAACATTTGGTCCATCTTTTTTATTGAGATAACTCATGATTGGTAGCCATATAAGTTAATTACATACCACCAAAAGGAATTTGGCTAATTGCTAATAGGTTGAGAGCACTATTCATTCTACTAAACATGTGTAGAGACCAAAATAGCAAGTCCATGATCTTGGTTCAACTTTCTAATCATCTATTTTGATCCATTGATTACAGGATCATGTTTCAAATCACATAGGTTTTTGCAGCACTAGTTTGTTTCTAGAATCTATCCACCATCTCTCCAATAGTGGTATCAAAGCAGCAACAAGCAAGATGGGAGATGGATTTCCATCATTCATTGACAAATTGGACAAGATCAACTATTTAGCATGGTCCTTAAGGATGCAAGAATACCTCCGAGGAAGAACCTTATATGGATATATCCCAGGGGATGAAGAAATGCCAACATTCAAGAGAAAACATCAACCTACAAGGGAAGAACAAGAAGGGCTAACTACATGGTGTGCAAAGGATGCTCTTGCCAGGTCTTATATACTTAACTCAATATCTGATTTCTTATTACCTCACATTAGGAATTGCAAGATCTTCTAAGAGACTTTGGGAAGTACTTTCTTCATACTTCTCATCAAATACAAGGGCTAGGAAGAACCAGCTATGGATGGAGTTTACAACCCTAAGAAAGCAACCAAAACAAAATGTAGCTGATTATGTAACCAAGATGAAGGATGTGGCTGACCAACTTGCAAACATTGGAGAATAGATAGAAGAGGAGCAGATAGTAAGGCAAATCATAAATGGAATCAAATGTGATGATAAGTGGGAATCCTTCACCACAACAATGGATCTTTATGTAACCACTCGAATCGACTGAAAGGTGCACTTCAAGATGAGCTCAAACTTCAGTGGGGAAGTGATTAATGGTCACCCCTCACCAATCTCAAAGAACAGGGCCTCATTCGGGGTGATGCCCTCTGTAGTAATCATGATCTCAGCCTACGTGAAGGGCCCTTGCCAGGTTGATTGATGCATCAAATTGACCTAAATACCCTATTCCCACAGAATAGCACCCACAAATCCCTAATTGTCTCGGGTGCACCACTCAACCTTAATACATCTCTCCTATTGTTGATCCTTGATCATGCTCCTAAAGTTGATCCATTGGCCATGTTGCACCGATGGACTCTGGCAAACTCCCCCTCCCCCCCCTCCAAGAAAAATGAGTCCGAGATCCAACCATGACGCCCCTCTTTATGCAGATGAGGGGATCCCAAGGAATAGGCTAATAGAGCTATTCCTTAATACAAGAGGGTAGGTGTTGAACAAGAGCAAGCTAAAGCTACTTTGAAGACCAAATAATACTACAAGCAACATAGTGATTACTTCATCATGAGAAGCCCATACGCCTCATCTAAGAAAAGATCCATCTGATATCGGATAGCCAAGGCCCACTAGTAGTTGGAACAAAGAGACAGAGTCAGTGATGAAGAAAATCCTTTGAAGGTTGAGGGCTTGAAAATAAACCATGAAGAACAAACTTTCCTAACACGACTCTGCTCTGATAAGCAAGGCCAATGATCTAAATGCCAAAGTGCAATAGGGGAAGGGTGATTACTAGCGAAGCAATCTTAGCTCAAATGGGGCTTCCGTCTCTACCGCACTATAAAATGTTCCTTATTAGTTGCTAAATCTCGATAATACAAGAAATTGAAAAGATGGAACAAGTGGTGATGTACCTCTTCATTGTAAGGAGAACTTGGTTCACCGTCACAACCCTCCCAACGAAGGAAAAATGAGCAGAGCTCCAATGGCTGATTATCTACTCCAAATCTTCATCTTTAGAATCTTGGCCATCAATTCAATGGAATCATAGCTCAATAACCTTAATGCAACTAACAACACTTTCGAAAGTCTTTATTATTATTTTTTCATAAAAGAGATCCTTCCATTAGTTAATAGAAATGCCCAAGGGGCTACAATCTGAGTCGGGCACCATGAACTGAATACAAGAGGAGACAACTCACCCTAGAGATCCATCCAACAAACTACTATAAATCAACTCCTAACAGACGAAAGGTGGAGGGAGGGTGCCAAGCAGGCGGTCGGTATGTCCAATGGATCATATCACCTTGAACCCTAAAGAAGGGGCCTTAATTCTAAAGATGAATAAGGGGAAGCCACTTTAGAGATGTGCCATTAGAGTCTCCCTAAAAATGTTCTAATTTCCCCCACAACATATAAATCAATTGGAGCGAGAAGTTCCAAATAATCTTGGTCATAGGAATCGCGTGTCTTTGAGGATGCACCCACATCTAGCTCTCCATATAAACAACATGGTAAGGCTATTGATCAGCTCCCAGTAGGAATTGTCCACACCACTGGATGGAGGAGTGTGAAGGTTCTGAGTGGTATTGATCCTCTCATCATGGAACAAAAGGATCCTACTATCCGCCTCATGCTCATAGCTTAGGGTGGGGCCACTAAGTGAGCCCCAAGCAGCCACACCCTAAGTGATGATATAAGGACCCTCCCTCCAGGAAGGAAGACACAAACCCATCAAAAAGTTTGTGGAGCCAACTGATAGTCCCAAAGGCAATGCAGTTGAGACTCCAAGTGAAAGCCATAACCTATGCAATCTGGAGTTCTATACCCATAGCTCAACCAAGTACCAACAACAATGCTCCTATTGGCCACCAACCACTAGAAAAGGATAACTTCAAAGGAATCTTGAGCACCCCAAATCCAATGCAAGAAGGAAAAGAGGAACTCCTCTATGAGTCCACAATGCCCCCAAGACTCAGCCTTCACAGGTGTGATCGGATGATGAGGCTCAATGATCTACCACCGCAACCGAGTGGAGTACTGGAAGAATGGAATAGTGCGAGCCTCGTGAGGGGAGAAAGGATCATGCCATTGCCACTACCTAGGTTCCTAGAAGAGGCGAGATAATGAATGAGCCTCCCAAACCTAGATATGCCAATCGAAGTGGGCTAGAATGTGTGTTGCATCAGGATCAATGTGCTAGTTGTTGCCACGAGATGTAACTATTCAAATCCATTGAAAGGTGTACTCCGCAATGAGCTCAGACTCTAATGGGGAATTGATCAACCATCCCTCTTCACCAATCTCAAAGGAGAGGGTCCAGTCGAGAGTGATGCTCCTCGCAACAATCATGACTTCCATGTGGGTGAAGGCCACTAGGAAGAATGCCTGATCCATTGGATCTGCCTGAATACCCTAGTCCCACATAATAGTAGCCTCATATCCTTGATCATTTGGGGTGCACCACTCAACATTATACATCTCTCCTATCATCGCTCCTCGATGAGGCTCCTAAAGTTGATCCAATCGGCCATATTGAACCTAGGGACTCTTGCAAAATCCCCCTAGGAAACATGAGGGCAAGATCCAACCATGAAGCCCCTCTCTATGCGGATGTGGGTATTCCAAGGAATAGACTGACATAGTTGTTCCTCAATACAAGAGCACACATTCACACATTTTGAACAAGAGCCCGACAAAGTTGCTTCTAAGCGTGAATAATAATACAAGCAAAGCGATCCTCACTTTTGTTGAGGTTATGAGAGTGAATCTCCCTTTGGTACCTTGGAGTCACTCTATTTCCATTCCATTTCCATTTTATTTCCATTTTATATTATCACCTTTGTATTTGGGTACATTGCCATTTGCTTCTACCAGTTGTATTCATTCTCCTTTCAGCGGAATTATCCCATATGAGATGTACTTTTGAGAGCCCCTCCCAAATCTATATAAGGAGGGCCTCTCCCCTCATTGGTACTTGGTTGGAAGTTTGCGGAGCCTACTCCATGCTCTTGGCAAGCTCATTTATAATCCACATGAGTTTACCCATTTCATGGTCTACTCATTTTGAGTCTCACATACTCTTTAATTTATGAGTAGGCAGAAAACAGTATCATACAACTTGTTTTACGAATTCGCCTCCCTGTTGTGCCTAACGGAGATGCCAAGCAAAGTCTCTTTTGTATTGCGATAAGCTACTATAACTATCTTATCTGTCTCTTCCTCTTTCGCAACATCCAATAGCATTCACGTCTTACACTTCTAGAGCAGCAGTGCTCTGCTCTCACTAAAGAGAAAGACAGAAAGAAGGAGAAAGCACCTCAGCAATAATTTTCTGTCACATGCTCACCTTCCTAAGCTATTCGGGTCCTGTCGTTCTCTAGCACTGGCAGAGAACCTGAACGTGCAAGAATCACCGTCAGAGAAAGTTCTGCCTGCAAGAATCATCAGCAGAGAAAATTGTGCAAACATTTCTCTTCATTGCTCGGTGATTTACATTGCCATATGACATCAGTCATGATGTCACAATGCAAATACATGGAATAATATGGATGCAATTGTTCATGAATTATTTTGTGCATGTTTTGGTGCACATCACGGATTGAGATTGCTGGCATTGTTTCAGTGCACATTACGGATTGAGATTGTTGGCATGGTCTCAAAGTTAAACAACGCTTTGGCTCACTAGAAGAGTATCCAATCAATAGAAGGCATGCTTGCTCTGTGCAATGCGTTTATAAATCATTAGTGAGCTTCTAATTATCCTGTTTGGGATCATTCGAGCGCTTGCATCCTTTAAACACTTCAAAGACAATACTTTGATTTTAAACATCTATTGAGTCTCTCAAACCATATTTTTGGGTTCTTTCCATTAGGTAGACATTGCCACTCTAATTGATCTTCTACCTTATGCGCCCAATGCATCAAGTGCCATCATAACGATTGTCCAATTTTACCTCAATGTGCCATATCTTTTATTTTATGAGCCCAATGCATCAAGTGCTACCTTATTTAGACCACCCATATTGTATGTTTTAAGGTACCCACCCTTTGGCACTCAATTTAGAACCCTTCACAAGAGTTACTTTGTAATTTCTCAAGGTACCAACCTCATTTTTAGGCATATCAATCCTTATTTCAAGGGTACACACTTTGTAAGACCACTTTGTATTTTTCAAATGGTTACATCTCACTTTGGCATACTATAAAGCCATCATTTGTATCTCTCCATAGGGTTTAACCCTCATCATTTGGCACCTCACTTTGGCACTAAGTGGCCCCTCTAGTAACTTCAAAATATAAGAGGAGGATCTTGTGTGAGTGTCTTGGGAGGCTTCTTTAAGCCCTCAAGTGTAACTTTCTCTATGTGCAACGGGCTATTCTAAGCTCTCCTCTCACCTCGATGCATCTTAGTGTTTTTGCAAGAGTAGGGCTAATCTAAGCCCTCCCTCCCCCCCTTCCCAAGGACTTCCAGTGTCGTGCCAAGCTTTTCAATTTTCAGGGAATTTCTTCACACAAGTGTCTTTGAAAGTGTTTTTCAACACTTGACACTTACTCTTGCAAACCATGAACTCACTTCTTTACGAGTTCAACTTCACTCCAATATGTAGTCTTAAAGAGCGAAACTAGCACCTCATCTATGGCCAATTTTTTGCCATCCTTTACACCCATATTCATGCCCAAAGATGAAAGATTACGTGGGAAAAACTATAATCTTTGGAAGGATGTAATGAGAGCATATCTGTACACCAACCTCCTTCGTGAAGTAGACGGGTCCTAACCTGAGCCCAACAAGGTGAGCAACCTAGACTCATGGCATATCTGGAATGTTAAGGATAAAAGGGCATTAGGCCAACTTCTACTTGCCTATGATGAACTCATCAAAGGGTACATAACGATATATAAAACATCCAAGGAAGCCTGGGATACTTTAGCAGCATTATATAAAGATAAAACACCCTTGAGGATCTATGCTTTATAAGCTGAATTCCATAACCTAACTATTCGGCCACAAGATACAATCACCAAAGTCATAGATCAGTTTGAGGACTACCAACGTAAGTTGGCACTTTGTGGCCCGCAAATTTCTAGTGAGGATATGGCCATCAGGCTACTTAACAAACTACCTAGGCCGTATGAGACCTTTGTAATGACTTTATACAATAGAGGTCAAACACTCACTTGGGAAGAAGTTAGGAGATTGTTGCTTCTTCATGACTCTCAGTACTAGACCCAAGCTACCCAAGAAACAACCATGAAGGCTAAAGCCACATTCCACAAACATAAAGGGCAAAAAGGTGATCAAGCATCAAAGGAGAAAGACAAGAAAAAGTTTACTTGCAATTTTTGTGGCAAGCTTGACTACATCGAAAAATATTGCTTCAAGGAAAAGAACAAGGAAAAGTCTAAGTCTAATTCAAAGAGTGAACATCATTCTCACTGAACAAGTGAAGATGTATTTCTCACAACTGAACACAAAGCACTTGTAGCAACCACTCCCAAAAAGAATGGACTTTTGATAGTGGTGTTTCATCCCACATGTGCCATGACAAAGATGATTTTCATGAGTTTGAAGAGCATAAAGTTCAAGTGTATCTTGCAAACAATACATGTGTTGAAATCCAAGGAAGAGGAAAAGTTCAAGTCATCAAATCTGAAGGCAAGACCAACTCACTCAAAGATGTTCTTTATGTACCACGTCTTTGTAAAAACCTTCTCTTAGTGAAGGCCATCACAGTGTAAGATGACGGTTCAATTCGATCACAACAAAGTACAAGTAGTTAATCGTAAATAAAATGAAGTAATAGCTCAAGGCTATGAAGACAAAGGTCTATAAACTTTCAACTTTTATGGCCAAAAATTCAAGTATGAGCTTGTGGCATTGCAGATTTGGACATACCTCTTGCTTAACTAAGATCTCTTCCAATGATCTTGTCAAAGGTCTACCCAAGATTGCACAAGTGGAATCAAATTGCCAAGCATGTGCCAAGAAAACAATGGCCCCTTTGCCTAAAGAAACATCCATTTCTATAAATAAACCCTTAGCATTAGTCCATGGCAACATTTGTGGACATATGCAAAGACCTTCTCTAAGTGGGTCAATTTACTTCTTTCTGATCGTAGATGACTTCACTAGATACACATGGGTTTATTCACTCAAGCATAAAGAGGATGCCCTTTTCAAGTTTAAGGAGTGGATACAATAGTTCAAAAAGACCTTCCAAGTTCTTTAAAGGTTATCCAATCTGATGGATACTCTAGCTTTGTCAACCAAAACTTCTCCAAGCACTTGAAGCAACATCGAATCAAGTATCAAGCAATGCAAGATACTCAACAAAGTATTTCCTTACAAAAGAGTCAAAGTGTAATCCTGATGGCCAAGGCTAGGCTTAGTCAAAAGCAACTTCCACTAAAGTATTGGGGTGAAGCAGTACAGACAACAATACATATTCAGAACCGAGGGTTCTCAAATGTCTTGAAGAACCAAACACCATTTGAGGATTACTTTAAGAAGAAGCCAAGTGTGAGCTATTTCCGCATATTTGGTAGTGACGCCTACGTCCAAGGCCATGATGATGATCAGCCTAAGCAGTATATTTTCATGGGCTATAGTGAATGGCATAAGGCATACAAACTCTACGAACCAAAGATTCACTCAGCTACAGTAACCAAAAGCTGCAGGTTTGATGAATACTCTAAGTATTCATCCCTTTTGGATCCTCTCATTTTCCATTCAGAGGGGGATCATTCCAATTTTGAACAGTCACACTATGTGGAGCATGCTTTCGTTGCACATGACTTTCCCTGTCATGGTACAATTTTGGAGCATGAGGAATCACAGATATCATCTCAGCTTATACTTCAAATGGCTATACCTATCGTATCATCGAAGGCTCATATTTCCCCTCAGCTTCAGTTGGGCATTTCTCTAGGATCAATGACTCATCATTTTCGAGTCCTATCTTCAAGACTTGTCTACAACAACATTATGAGCATGTAATTCCATTCATGGAGTCCAACATATTTTCACTTACCATAGGATACTCTCGCATCTACCTGAATTCATCACTCAGTTGGATCCTTTTCTGAGCCTGCTTCTCGGTTCAGAGGGAGCTTCAATGGTCCTACTAACACACATCAAGACTTTGTACACTCCACGAAAGATTAAAGCTTACAGATGTACTACTATGTGACTATGAATTTATGCTTCATGCTTTATATTTCACTCTTGCAGGACCTACTTCTTGGCGATACACATCTCATGGTGGATATTGTCAAAGCTTTGGTGGTTCCTATGTTCGCATAGAGTCATCCTACCTATCTCACATGGAGGTGATCTCGTCTAGTGAAATCTTGTTCTGTTCCTATAGCTCATTGGTGGCATACTTCTAGAGCATCCGCTTGATCAATTTGGTGGACATCTTATGGAGTACCTGGCAATCCTGCATGGTGGCAAAACCACTTGGCGGCTATGGACTTCCACATGAAGACTTCCTATTTGGTCATGATGCTGCTACTGCTACATTCTTGGTGGACCTTTCTCTCATACCGTAGCAGCCTCCATACACTACAAAATGGACCTATAGAGGAGGTTTTGAGACTATGAGAATGCATCTCCCTTTTGTACCTTGGAGTCACTCTATTTCCATTCCATTTCCATTATATTTCCATTTTACATTATCACCTTTGTATTTGGGTACCTTGCCATTTTCTTCTACCAGTTGTATTCATTCTCCTTTCAGGGGAATTGTCTGACATGAGATGTACTTTTGAGAGTCCCTCCCAAATCTGTATAAGGAGGGCCTCTCCCCTCATTGGTACTTGTTTGGAAACTTCAGGACCCTACTCCTTGTTCTTGGCAAGAAAATTTCTAATCCACATGATTTTACCCATTTCATGGTCTACTCATTTTGAGTCTCACACACTCTTTGTTTTGTGAGTACACTCTTCTTTTCATTTTGCTTCCGCACCTGTACTCTCTACAACGTCATCATGAGAAGCCCATACCACTTATCTTAGAAAAGATCCATATGATCTTAGATAGGTAAGGCCTACTAGTACTTGGAACAAAGAGGCCCTTCGACTGAGGAATAAAATCCTTTGAAGGTTGAGAGCCCAAAAACAGACCCAGCAAGGGAACAATGATGAATGGTGAAGCAATATTAGCTCAACTCGAGCTTCCATCTCTATGAGACCATAAAAAATTCCTTATTAGTCGTTGAATTTTGCTAATACAGGAAATTGAAAAGATCTAATAAGAGGTGATGTACCACATTGTCATGAGGAGAACTAGGTTCACTACGATAGCCATCCCAACCAAGGAAAAATGTGTAGAGCTCCAATGCAGAAGCTTTCTCCCGATGGCCAGGAGGAGAGGCAAGATCTGTTGCTCAGTTGAAAGGTCAAGGCCAATATGGCACTCACGGTATCTAACTTCCTTGCCAAGGGGATCCACTAAAATTACTCATAAGACTACCATGCACAAAGAGCATCCAAGCGAGATTGAAAGGTCAAGGCCAATATGGCACTCACGGTATCTAACTTCCTTGCCAAGGGGATCCACTAAAACTACTCATAAGACTACCATGCACAAAGAGCATCCAAGCAAATACGAAATCCAAAGGACTTGTGCCAATTGATCTTGGCATTGGTACCATCACATAATCTCTCCAAAGCATGCTAAAATCTCCTCATATTGGCCTCCTAGCCCTACAACTAGATGGCAGTGTCACAAGAAAAACTCAACATCTAAGAGCATCTCATCTCTTATGGGGAGCTAGATACCCTAAAGGCGAGTATCTTGCATATCCAAGAATGCACTCATGGCCTTAGTAAAGAAGAGAAATCAAGTACAGGCTAAAGGATAGCCCTACCAAACTCATCTCAAAATGCTTAATCTCTTCCTGCAACCCCCACCACCAGAACTTGATTATGGGCCAAGAAAAAGCAAAAACAAAGAAAAAAGGTGAAGGATCCAAGAAAGAAAAACGTAACTAGCCATCCCAAAAAGTAGAGCCTAAGAGAGAACACGTCAAAATTCACCTCCTTTGCCATCCTCCAAAGTAGCTTCCAAGCTATATCCAAAGAAGCTATCCAACAACATAGATGCTCGAGAAGAACCTTACATTGATTCATCTCCAAAATGAATATTTTTGGTATAGCTTTTCTTATCTATGATCAACATTAGCTATGCAAAAGATTTGACCAACACATCTTGGAAGAAATTGTTTAGGTTTTTATTTTGTTGTATACATTTTCTTCGAAAGGAGCCCCTTAGAACATTGTAATTTACAAACAATGAAACACTATATTGTTGCTAAAGAAAAATATATTTTCTATATATTTGTGATGCTTATCTCTATAGTTAATATTTATTTAAATATTTGATCCATGTTTCAAGCTTCTAATGTAGCTAACATTATCTAAGATTAATACATGATGAAACTAATAGCTAAAGCAATTGTATTTGACATGTAGTCACTAAGATCTTAAACAATATTATGTGATTGAAAGCACTGGAAAGAAGATCCATCCGCAATGAAAAAAAGCCAAAATCAAGTTTGAGAAGATTTATCACAATTCAACATGTTTAAAAATGCTTAAATTCTCATTGGATGAGATGCAATTATTTTTTTTGTGGTAGGCAAGTAATGCAAGGTATAGTTTTCTTTGATCTTTTGTTTAAATTTCACCATGAATAAGAGCTTAAATTCTTTAACCTTTTCTAGGGATCCTAATAGCTCCTTTACATCCATCGATTTCAGATTTGAGAACACAATTTGTGTTCTAGGTTCAAAATCTTGATGCATGGAAATTTGTATTTTGAATTCTAGACATTTTTCTTTATAATGTGAGAGAATCTAGTCTCCAAGAACCTTCTTCCATTTCTTATAATCTAATCCAATAAGTAAACATTTATGAGATGTATAATATGAAATTAAAAAAGAGTTTGAGTTTACTTTGCAAATAATAACATGTCCTATTATAAAACGTGATGTTCACGACCATGAAGCCCACAATTACACAATTTCCTATCGAATTTCTGCCTTAACTTAATCTTGTTTAAGTTCTAAAATGTGTACTAGAGTCTATGTGCAACTCAACACCTTACTCCAAAGTTTAGACTTTTTTCTTTCATACTATGCAACAAAGCATAAAAACGTACTTTGGATCTTCAAACCTAAGATCCTTGGGTCTATAATTAGAATAACAAGTTTAACTTAGACCCTCAATTCCTTAGAAATATTTTGATCCCTTGTACCTCATCTTGGGAAAATGCTTTCCAAGATTCCATCATGCTTTGGACTCTATACTTTAAGAGGTAAAATATCTTCCTCATCTCATAAATTACTTATTGCGGCTTTAATTTAAAATTAACATTCAAGGAAGGTTTTATAGCACTTCTAATCTTAGTTACTTGGATACCTATGTTCCAAGTCTTGATTAAGCAATGGTGCAAAAGAGAAGTTAGATTATAGAGTGTGGTTTTGTAGGAGTAACAAAAATCGATTTATTAAGTACACTGAAGATGATGAATCAAAAGAATAAAGACTTTCAAAAATGTTGGTCTTTGCACTAAAGTTATTGAGCTGTGATTCTGTTTAATGACGGTGCAAATTGTAATAATGAAAGATTTGGAGTAGGTCATCAGCTATCTGATGACGATGAAAATGTGTTGAATCAGTACAAGGAGAAGAACTGGGAACAATGATGGAATTAATGATACTACTTCGGTAATTAAGCATGGAAGTTGTAAAAATTTACTAGTATTTGTTCATAAGTGATGATGTGGCATCAGTCAAATTGTAAAACAAAACAACATCTATTGTTATGAATTTTTGACTGCCATGAACATGTGACTTATCCAAATACATCGTCTCTCTCTATAGGTCAATGTTGGTGTATGTACGGGTAGTGCTATAGTTGCGCGCTACCAACAAGTGCTATTAGAGTGCATGAGATTTTGTATCCATTTGAGAAGGTGCTGATTCGTGTTCTTCTTCCCCATGGTGAGAGAGCAAACCGGCCATGCGTGAGATATCGTATCCGTTTGAGTAGGTGTTGCTTCATGTTCTACTCTCCCACAACCCAATTTGTTACAGTACTAGGGGTAGGAGTCCAAACCTAAGGATCCGTAGTCTCCTAAAAAAATGTTGGTATTGCTTATCACCATCAATCCATCATCTCTCTTCTGGTCTTGCTGCTAATCATTTCTCTTTCCACTACATAAAGTGTTGTAGAAGAGTGGCGCTTCTTCAACAAATTTGGAATTTCTCAAAGATATGACCAACTCAACCGATTCCATCCACTATTTTTCGGAGAATGTTTGCAGTATGAACAAACTACAACTAGTTCATGATTGATAATCTGAGCCAATCCTATTGCAATGGAAAAATGCATTGACAATACTATTGCTACTCTTGTGGAAAAGTTAAAGAAAAAGCTGATCAGTACACATGATTCAAGACTCCGCCTTCTCTAGTATAGAAGTTCAAATTTCCATGGCAAATCGAGAATAGTGGGACAGCGAGAAAATAGATTGGAGTGCACAAACAAAGCTTATTAGAAATTTTATATGTGATTGTGAAGCTTTTATCTGATGTATATATTTGATTTTTATTTTTTAATTTCGATTGCATGTGGCAGGTGACGTATGTACACACTTGTGGGTCCTTAAATGGACAATACTCATACATTGTGAGACGAATGTATGCAATTATGGGTCCTTAATCTGGAAAACTCACGTGCCTTGTGAGGTTACATTTACCCTACTGAAAACCTTGAATTAAACAAAAACTAAGGGATGTGGTAAGGATTTTAACAGGGGTATTCTCGTCTCATGGAGATACCTTGATTATATAGGTGGAAGAACAAAGAGAAGAGAGTCCAAATACCTCACATATTGATCACGAGATGGATGTATAAATTTGTGGCCTCCCGTTAGAGAGAATTTGCTAACATTACGTGTTGTTATTAATGATTTTACAAAGATTTTGGGTTTCCAAATGGATTTACTATAGTTGATTTGGCTCATGTACACCTTGGACAAAGAAGACTCTACCAAAATTTTTTCGGAGAGGTCATAAATGAGCATATAAGTGCATCGAGATGTAGGGAGTGCTTAGAACAAGAGGAAAACCATTCTGATTACTTGCAAACATTCAGTTTTTTGGTGCATATATCAAGAAATACACGCATGCTAGTGAATGTTTTCTAGGTCTCGCCATAAGATTACCATAGCATAGAGAAGTGCTTAAATCAAAAGAATGGCTGATTACATTGCACAAATAGTGGGTGATAAGATTAACAAAGATAATTACCACTTATGGTCACATGGATGGAGAACTTCTAAAAAGGACTAGGGGGATTAGTGAATGGAGAGGATGGGTGTCCTAAATTGCCAGATAACCCTAACGTAGATCAACAAAAGGAACATAAAACATGGATAGAGAAGTCTAGAAAGATTATCCACTAGATTTCAATATGTGTTTTTGAGAGCCTCATACCACATATTATGAAGGCTAGCACACCGAAAGAAGCTTGGAACATAATTCATAAAATATATGATACATCTGGAGAGGCTAGAAAGATTCACCTAAAGCAAAAATTGCATAGTTTATGGCATGGAAATAGATCAATTATCTATTATGTGGTTTAAATTAGAAAGATCACTAATGATTTAGCTTCCATAAACTGCAAGGTGTAAGATGAATATATGGCATCAATTATGTTGAATGGTCTAGAACTGCAATATAAAAGCTTAGATACTTCTATCTCAGTAACGGGCACTATGCCTAACTTTGATGACCTAGTAGCACTATGTATGACAAAAGAAGTGAAGCTTGGTTTGAATGCATCAGGAAGTGGGAACTCGAGATCATGCGTTCTTTCATCATAGAGGAAGAGGTTCTAGCTGTGGTCATTCAACCGCTAGAAATATGAACACAATAGATATGTCAAGAGGTAGAGGTACATCAAACTAAAGAGGCAAAGGAAGATCAAAGGCGCCTATACATTGTTACCATCATAGAAAATATGTCCATTTTGAGAAAGATTGCTATCATAAGCAGAATAGCCAAAGAAGAAGAAGAAGAAGAGGCAGTTATGCATCACATGGAAACTTCTCTTTTGAAAGTTCATATAGAGATTATGGCATACATACTTTCGGAATGTAGCATGTGTTAAATATGTCTAAACTTGGAAATGATATGAATTGGTACATAGACTCTAGTTGCACAAATCATATGACAAGCATAAGAGAGTGGTTTGATTCTAAAGATGGTTTGAAGTCTAAAAGAGTATGTGGCAACTAGTGATGATACACTACACCTAATTAACAATGTAGGAAATGTACCTCTAGTACAAAAGAATGGTGTTTGAAACATATTGAGTGATGTTTTACATGTGCCTACCATGACACAGAAAATAGTTTTGGTTGGTCAACTTGTGGATCAAGATATGGAAGTAATTTTCAATAAGCATGGCTGTTTCATACATGATTTTAAGTATTACAAAAGAGGGGAATCACTTGGTCATAGAAAGAAAATGGGTAGATTGTTCATGTTTGACATGGGCACACCTCTTTATCTGAATATTTATGCAAAAAACAATGAACACTCAGATATAGCTAAATTATGGCATAAAGAAATTGGTCATATTAACTTGCAAAAATTAAAGTCTATGGAAAAGCAAACATTAGTACATGGTCTACCAAGATTTGGTTATTAAAGTTTGAGAGAATTTGTGAAGAATTTTTGTTTAGAAAACATCAACGCATGAAGTTTCCAAGAAGAGAAATGCATAGAAAGAGACCTCTAGAGCTGATCCATAGTGATGTGGTTGGACGTGCTAGAGCAAAATTAGTTGGGGACTCACTCTATTTTTTGATATTCATTGACGATTATAGTCGATACACATGCAATTGGGCATGTATGTAAAATGCTTATGATCAGATTAAGGGGGAGAATATATTTCAAAGGAATTTGATCAATATGTTAGTGATCATGGAATCAAAATGCAACTATCTTGTAGATATACACCACAACAAAATGGTGTTGCAAAATGCATACAGCCATACATATCATAAATAGAGCTCCAAAAGGAATAGTTCATGATTTGACTCCTTATGAGAGGCTATGGAAGCATAAGCCAAATGTGAGCTATCTATGACTTTTTAGGAGTATTTCTTATGCACATATGCCTAGTCAATTGAAGCACAAGTTTGAGGATAATTCTGAAAAGTGCATATTTGTTGGATACTCAAAAGAGAAGAAATGATATATATGCTATAATCCTATAACAAAAGAATGTGTAGTGAGCAGAGACGTTATATTTCATGAGAATGCATCATGGTATGCACCCAAAGGCATGGTTGTCATAGAGAATGATATGGATGATTCTATGCATAATGTTCATGATGAGTTAGAACAAGTCATGGACATTTTGATCATGAAGAAAGTCAAGATTATGGTTAATACGAGTTTCCTATGCCTAAAACATCATGGAGTGAAAACGCAGAACACTATGAAAGGAGAAAGGAGAAAGGGAAAGAGAAGATGAGAGATTACATGTCTGATTCGGATATTGATGATGAGATAGTTACACCTGTCATGTTGAAAAATCAGAAGGCTAAATATGTTCCTCCCCACACACGGAAAGAGACATGTTTAAGATCAGATGAAGAAACACCTATGAGATGATCTACAAGAGTGAGGCATCTTGTGGATAGAGTGAATCTATACAATAAGTCTATGAAGCTTCATTATGCATACATGACAGAGAGAATCAATGGAAGCAATGGATGATGAGATGGATGCATTGAAGAAAAATAATACATGGGAATTAGTGAAATTGCCACCGAATAAGAAAGCTATCAGATGCAAATGGGTGTAGAAAGTGAAGTGCAAAAGTAATGGCTTAGTGGAGAGACTAAAAGCACATCTAGTTGCAAAAGGATATGCACAACTATATGGATTGGGTGGGTTATGATGAAATTTTTAGCCCAATGGTGAAAATGACAATGGTGAGAAGCATAATTGCATGGGCTGCTATGAACAATTGGAAATTGTATCAAATGGATGTTAAAAATGCATTCCTGAATGGCAAATTCAATGAGGATGTCTATATGCAGCAACCAGAATGTTATTTGCATCCAAATTATCTTGATTATGTATGCAATTTAAAGAAAGGGCTTTATGGATTGAAATAAGCACCAAGAGCATGATGTGAATGATTCACTAAGAAGGTATTGGATTTGAAATTTATGCACTTGAAGGCTGATTATTCACTATTTTTATGGAATCAAGGAAGCAAAATGATTCTATTAGTGATTTATGTTGATGATTTGATCATTACAGGCAATGATGAGAAAAGGATTGTTGATTTGAAAAACAATTGAAAGCTGAATTTTTGATGTCGGATTTAGGAGAGCTAAAATGCTTTTTGGGAACTGAGTTAGTTTCGATGCAAGACAGAATTTGGATGATATAACGGAATTGTATGGTGGAAATGGTTGAGAGATTTGGTATGAGTGCTTGCAAACCTATTGATATGGGAGTTAATGATGCTAATGCTAAGCTTATGGATGATGGGAAATACTTGTATGATGCAAATGTGTATAGCAAGATGGTTGGAAGTTTGATTTATGTAACAAAAACAAGACCTAATTTGAGTTTTTAGTTGGATTGGTGAGTCAATTTATGCATAAACCATGTAGAGTGCACTTGGATGCTGTGACACATATTGCGATATGTGAAAGGAACATGCAACTTTGGTTTGTTTGAATAGAGAAAAGTTCATCCATGTATTTATGCATACACAGATGTAGAATGGGCAGCAAATGTCATGGATCGAACGTCAACTAGTGTATTTTTATTCTCACTTTGAAGTGAAACCATTTCATGGACTAGCAAGAGGCGACTAAGTGTCATCTTTTCAAGTACTGAATCTGAATATAGAGGCATTACTGAGGTTGTTTGTGAAGCAAAATGGATTAAGTACCTACTTGAAGACATGGGAGTCTACATTGCTAGAAAAGTGATCATTTAATATTGTGATAATGTGAGTATAGCATTATGCTATCAAAGAATCGAGTTTATCATGCAAGATCGAAGCATATTGAAGTTCATTATCCATTTGTTCATGAGAAGGTCATCGAAGGAGAAGTGAAGCGGATTCACATCAGCACCCGAAAACAAGTGGGAGATATCTTCACCAAAGCTCTTCCCAAAGACAAGTTCATTTACTTCAGGGAAGCTTTAGGAGTTAAGAAGCTTTAGTTTGTATCTAAATTTCGTTTGATATTGATTTCATCTTGTATGGACATATATATTTATTTCATTTCATATTCAAGCTCATTATGAGCTTGAGCGGGAGATTTGATGATGTGACATTAGTCAAATTGTAAAACAAAACAACATCTATTGTTACGAATTTTTGACCGCTCTGAATGCGGGGCTTAACCAAATACATAGTCTCTCTCTGTCAATGTCTGTGTGTATGTATGGATAGCACCATAGCTGCACGCGACCAACACTAAGAAGTGCGAAATATTCAGGACATGTGCCCGAAAGCATGGACGGTTGTAGATTAAAGGTTTTACGTCTAAGCTATTAAGTTTTCAAAAGCCGCCCACTTTGGAGCAGCTCGCACGAACATGATGTTGAAAAAGTTATTAGAAGTAATTGTGGCCGATTGAAGTGAAAGCATTTGCTTAATATATATATATTTTTTGTGTAGGTGTAACCATAATCAGGGTAACGGACCTTAAGAATTTAAAAATTCTATAACAAACAGAAACATGGCTGAGAGAATATCAACGCAGGCAAAATGACTTTGCATACATTGCGAAATCACTGTACGTTCTAGAAATTCATCTATCAGCACGTTTAACAATAGAATAAAATATACGTTTAACAATTCAATAAAATATACGCAGAACTCAACTCCGCGGATGGCCATTACACTTTCAGTAGGCCTTATTCTTCACGTTTAAGCACACCTATTGTACTGTTTTGTACTAACAATACAATGCATTATAGTAATAACCTGAAAAAAAACTGTTGTTATAAGCATTTTGAAAATGCACACGCTTCATTATTAAGAGCTCATCACGTTAACATCATGCAAACGCGAGGACACCATATTCAACTCATGATCATCACGTTAACATCATAGGCTTTTGATTACGCAGAACTTCGGATGGCCGAAACAGATCAGCTGTAGCAAAGAAGAACAGGTCCAAGTAATGCTGATGCGATGAAAGGCCTTCTCCAATATTTTTCACTGGAGAGAAGCTCCTCATAAGACTTGTGGTATAAGCGTTTGGATAGATGCATAGATGCACGATGAACTACCTCGGTAGACGCATAGATGCACGATGAACTACCTCGGTCGCGCATCTATCGATTCTTTCATTGAAACTTGGCTAACACAATAAAGAAGGAGAATCAAGAACTGTAGGAGTGTCCTTCATTAAAAAAATTCTATGATCTTTGAATTAAAAATGAGATAAAGTAAAACTGTAACAGTGTCCGTCATTTTAAATCTATTAGCTTTGCATTAAAAAGGAGCTAAAGTAAACAACCAACAAATCCCCAGGAAGCTCTATTAACCTGCTTTGTAAACTGTATCTTCTCTTCTATCTTTTCCTTCTTCTCTTCTATCTTTTCCTCTATGATTCAATCTTTTGAGACAAAAACAAAACAGCAAATATGAACAAGTAGAAAATGAGTCTCGAGCCTGATAACTGCTGGGATGCGTACTAAGAGATAGCTTACAACTTGTTTCCCGAGGATGGTGATTGATTGAAGTGCGTAGAGAACAGCTAGTTTCCTGAGGATCCTCAGAGTTGCCCGCTTTGGATGCGAATGTAACAGTCCATATATATATATATATATATATATATATATATATATATATATATATATATATATATATATATATATATATATATATATATATATATATATAATGGATGGAGAGAGAGAGAAGAAATGCAAAGCGGGTTGGTAACTCTGTGTCCATATAAATGCGAGTCATTCATGTCAAGTTCATCTCTCTCTAATTAAAAGCAAAGGTTTGGACGTGTCTAGAGGGTAAGCGAGTTTTATTCCATATGTATTTTGACAAAGTCTTTTTTCTTGAAAGAGTGGGATTCCCTTTGATAGAATTCTTTAGAATAGCTTGTTTCTTAGATTTCCTTTAATTGATTCGATCAGGACCCCTTAAGGCAGGAGAAGAACAGAAAATCCAAATGAGAGAATTTTTATATCGAAGAATCATACATATATCAATTAAGAGCATTCCTTTTATCTCAATTACTGATTGTAGCCCTTTATCTACGAGAGATAAACTTTGAGACCCAAGATCTAAATCAACAGTTGGGATTCGCTAATCTCGAAGAGATTCTCCCAATATCGTACACTAAGTTGTACTTGATTAACATGATTATGAACATCCAAAAGGTACATTGGGAATGATTTTAATCATAAAAAAATTGAAACATGGAGTATATATTACCTTTTTAAGGAGTTAAATTCAAAATTCAAAGTCTCATTATCTCCATTGATCAGTTTTGTTTTATTTTAAATTACTCCTTGAAGGACTCTATTTATTTCCTAGAACTTAGAAAACATCTTATAAAGTTGTGCAATATCAACTCTACATGCATCTAGAAAGAGAAAGGAACCTTATTCGGCCATGCATTCTTGGGCTGAAAAAAAAAAAGAAATGCTAACCGAAGCAAGATAGTAAAATTCTCAACACGTATATTGAATATGCAATATTCAATGAAATGGAGACGGAAATGAGAAGAAATCTTCCAAGTTTGATGGTTTTCTTAAATATGGATCTATATCTCATTGACGTTTACGTTTCGACGAATCACGCTGCCAATTGGTTATTTGTATGAAGATATTCTTGCAGAACGATAACTGTGATAGAAAAAACATTCTTATCTTGTCATCTAAGCCTAAAATGGGATCAAGGCCTCATAAGTCACACATTAGAACTCAACTTGGATGAAAAAAGAGTGAGCATGTCATTCTTCAATGATGAACCTCATAACTCATCAATGGTCCCCTTCAATGCTTTAAAAGACCTTGGAAACTTACACATTCAGAAACGTTACACATTTATATGTACACAATCATGGAACTGCGCTTCTAATTTGACCTATATATGGATTTTCATAGATTGACACACGACCGTCTATTGACATAGAAACTTGATCGAACACAAATATACATAAAATCTTATACATATAAGTCATATAAAGAAGGTGCAGACACACTCATAAGCATATACTATATTAACATTGACATTCTACATTCACATCAAATGCAACACATGTACGTAATAAAGTTAATTTCTAATGGTAATGGCAACCTTCTCACTCAAACTCTTATTCAAAACAGAAAAGGGCACATGTAACAATGTATCGTTCTATATATTTTTCAAGTGCATCTTCATCCCCTCTATAAATACGTGTACATTGGGTCTATACAAATGGAAATCATGCACACTCACACATTAAACTAGAAGGATCCACAAAATATACATATGACTAGGCATTCATGGGCATGGATGCATGCATGTACAATTATGTCCACAAATTCATACACACAGATATATTTTCACACATACACACATAGATAGCACATACATTAATATTGACAAGAATCATGCAACACGTATATGAAAATCAAAGCATACATGAATTAAATATGCATATAGTGTCTCATACACATGCCAAAGTGAATGAATGCTGAGACTGGAGAGAAAGAAAGTGATGAGATGGTTTGCTTGTGGAGTTGTCCTCAATAAGTGCCAATTCATACCAAAAAATCATATCCTTCTCATGTTTGAAAATAACGAATTGGTTTTTTAAGCCTTTTAACTTGGAACTTGGAACGTCTTTTGCAGTAGCTTGTATTTATTGAAAGGGTCCTTGTATTTATTGAAAGGGTCCGAGACTTTATCCCCAACAAGTCTAAGCCTTTAAAATATCCTCTCTAGATGGAGCTCCGAAATCTTTCATTCTTCCTTTACAAGTTTATTAGGGAACTTATAGACTCCATTGGGCAGCCCCATGCATGGAATGAGGATGATTGGGGGGGGGGGGGGGGGGGGGGGGGGTGGGAGATTTACCTAGGCACAAATTATTGCGGTGAAGATTTACCATGACACAACTTATTCATTTAATGCAAGATGCTATCCCCTCATATGTGTCAAATATAATCTTAATGAAGACAAGAACAACATGGACATAGGTGCAACAAATTACCTATTAGGACCACTGTGTGCTAGAGAGATTACTCTCCTCCAAACCATATGCCTTTATATATAGATCTCTTCAAGGGATTGCCTACTATGGTAGGTGGATACTAACCATCCAAGTGTTTACCATGTCACTACATGTGCACCGAGTATCCTAGTTAACTCGAGTTAACTCAAGTGGATGCTTTTAAAAGGTGCTAGAGCTCTTGGGGCAAAACACTCCTCCACCTCTCTCGAAGGACTTTAACCCAAGGCTTCCTTCATCTCATCCATATGACTTAACCACTACATGAAGTACATTTTCTTGTTTAGGGAGCATAAGCACCTTTGGTTAAGTCTAGTCTCGAGACTTTTGCCCTACACTTAAAGGACCAAATGATCATGTACAATCTCAGATCCGTCTAAACCCATCGAACCCTCATGTTATAATCTTCCTTTATAGCATCCCCCCTCCAAAAACATTTTTCTCCCAAAAAATAGACCTATATGAATACTCTAGGCAAGAAATTTTGAGATCCTAATTTCCCTTAGTATGCTCACCAATTTTCATGGGATTTGGAGACTATGACTAGAAGGGTGTGGACGACACCCTAGATGAAGCGGGGACCTGCTCAATTACCAATTGTTGGAGTTTGAAGTTTGCAAAAGCATGCAAAGAACACAAGGAAGAAGAAGAAGCTTGAAGCACAACACACAATACTAAATGTATTACCACATGAATGTCCAAAGATGAATAACTTGTTAGGGTTATAAGCATATATACTACTTGGGAAAAACCTCACATAGAGGGAAAAAACCTCGCGTAGAGGGAAAAAGTGCCCCAGAAATCTTAAATGTGTTCACACACATCATTATATAAATATATCAACAATTTCATACCTTTGCTTTCTAAGAGAAATGGTGGGAATGCTATCAAGATGGAGGAGAATTTACAGGAGGCCTTGTGCTTCTATACCGATGTTTTCTCTAGTTCTCCCAAGTAGGGGGAGGATATCCACAGAGCCAGGGCTTCTATTGCCTTAAAGAGGATGAAAATGATCCCTCCTAGCCTGCCCCTCACGGCTCGTGAGATGAACAAAACCATTGGAAAATTCAAACCCTAGAAATCTCCTAGTATTGATGAGAATCCTAATGAATTTTTCTTTGAGCTAAAAGACTTCTTGACCCCTTATCTGCTCTTCCTTTGGAAAGATCCAACTAGAAAGGGTACTCTTCCTATCCATATCAATATTGGAGTTTTCACACATCCATAAAAAAGGTGCCAAAGATGACATCAACAAGTGGAGACCCATTACCTGCCTAAACACTATTTATAAGATTTTTCCCTCCAATCTAGCTAGGATAGATCCCATCAGAAAGTTGAAACCCTAGAAATCTCCTAGTATTGATGAGATTCCTAATGAGTTTTTCTTTGAGCTAAAAGCCTTCCTGACCCCTTATCTGCTCTTCCTTTGGTAAGATCCAACTAGAAAGGGTACTCTTCCTATCCATATCAATATTGCAGTTTTCACACATCCATAAAAAAGGTGCCAAAGAGGACATCAACAAGTGGAGACCCATTACCTGCCTTAACACTATTTATAAGACTTTTCCCTCCAATCTAGCTAGGAGATTAAGTCCTCTCATGGATAGAACCATTCTCCGTGAACAAAAGGTCTTTATTGAAGGAGGATATATCTAGGATGCTATCGTCTCTATTTGGGAAGGGTTAGATCATGCTAGTGACAAAAATCATGACTACTACTTCTTTTTTGATAAAGCGTATGATAGAATAGAGTGGGATTTCATTTTGGAGTCTCTCCATGATATTGGGACTGATAGGGAGTTCATCAAATATGTGAGTATTCTGTTTGGTAATGCCTTTTCTAGAGTTTCCATGAATGGGCAGCTTTCTTCTCCCTTCCACATGTGTAGATCCATTAAACAGGGTTGTCCTCTTGCTCCCTTGCTCTTTGCTATTGCTAGTGATGCTCTTGGGTGATTGGCCAAGTATGAGATGCAAAAGTGGAGTTTTAGGTATGAGGAAGCATGTAAACAACACAAGGAAGAAGAAGAAGCTTGGAGCACAACACACAATACTGAATGTATTGCCAAAATAATACACAAAGATAAGTAATCCATTAGGGCTATAGGCGTATATACAAGCCAGGGGGAAAAACCTCCTAAAGAAGGAAAAAAGTGATCGAAAAGTCCTAGTGTGTTCATGCAAATCACTACCTAAATATATCAAGAAATCCCCTCTTGGAGTGATGCAATGAACGATGCGCTAGCCCTCATGTATAAAGGAGTGCCAAGCAATGTGGAATCAATCCACAAAAGGAAGTAAGCCCAAAGCTTTGTGGAAAGCTTCAAACTTGTCCCTAGGCATAGCCTTTGTGAAAAGGTCTGCAATGTTCTTATTTGTGGGCACATATGCCAAATTGATCTCTCAGTAGAGAACCTCTCCCTAGCATAATGATAGTTCACCTCAATGTGCTTAGTGGGAGCATGGAACACAAGGTTCCTCACAACTGTCAATGTGCTCTGACTGTCAGTGAAGATGGTGGTGGCAGAAGACTGACCAATACTCAAATCAGCCATAAGGTGTCTGAGCCACACACTCAATGCTCCCTATGAAAGCTACCCTATGCATAGCCTCACAACTAGAAGTGGCCATAGTAGGCTGCTTCTTGCTCAACCAAGATATACATGAGCTACCAAGCATGAAGCAAAAACCACTAGTGGACACATGATGTCATAGAAACGAGCACAATCAAAGTCAGAAAAAGCATGTAAATCTGGCAATAGTGATCCCCCCTTGGAATAAAACAATCCAAGTATCCGAGTACAACTGAAGTAGTGAAAGATGCGCTTAACCGCCGGCAAATGCTTGATACCTAGGAAATGCATAAACGTGCTCATTTATGAGACAACAAACTGAATATCTGGCTGAGTAATGCAAAGTAAATTAAGCATCCAACAACTTGTTGATAGAGAACAACATCAAATGCATCTCCAACATCATTAGGACTCAATTGTAAACTTGTCTCCATAGGATTGGCAATAGTTTTACAGTCTTCAAGGCCAAAATGCTCCAATAATGTGTCAATATATTTTGTTTGACACAAAGCTATTCCCCCATCAACTTGCATTAATTGAATGCCCAAATAATGATGCAAATGCCCCAAATTTGACATCTCAAATGAAGGTCTCATCAAAATCAATGCCTCTTTCCTAAGGCATAACCTTTTGCAACAAGCCTAGCCTTATACCTATGAACTATTCGAGCAGGCTTACACTTCAACTTGTATACCCACTTACTACCAATGGGCTTCTTGCAAGGAGGCAAGTCACATAAAAACCACATACCATTTTTCATAATAGTAATATACTCTGATTGCATATTAGCCATCAATTCTCTAAATTTTGTGCTTCATCAAATGAAACTAGCTCATTCTCATCACAAAGACTAGAGGCAGCCATACCATAGCAATCTGATGCAAAATAAGACTAGGAGCGCCTGAAGGAGTACAATATGATAGAGGTGCATCCAATTTTCTATCACACAAAGTATGCACCAGCCATTTTTGCATAGTTTTTGCCTCCTTAATATCATCTCTCTCATCAACAAGTGCATCATGATCTGCATCATCAACATGTAAATCTACATTAGAAATGGAATGATCTTCATCATCACATGAAATCTGTAAAGGTTGAGAAGTTGCCTCACTACGACCAATACTAGATTGTCCACCTGTAAAAAGAGGAAGCAAAGTGTCATACATGTCTTTGGAGCTAACCGATGTCTCCTGAGTACATGAAAGTAATGGCTGAATAGCATCTTCCACAGAAAAAACATCATGACTAACCAAAATGCATTTAGTCTGTGGATGATACAAGTGATAGCCTTTGCTTTTAGAATTGTACACAACAAAAATACATTTCACTGCTTATCATCCAATTTCATGTGTTGTTGTTCAGGCACTAATGCATATGCCAGACAACCAAAAACACATAGGTGAGCAACAAATGGCTTATGACCATTCCAAGCCTCATATGGAGTGATCGACTACAATGCTTTAGTGGGACACCTCTTAAGTGCATATGATACACACATAATATCCTCAAGACTAAAACTATGTGGTGAAGCCTAACTCTTGACCATACACCTCGCCATCTCCATGAGTGGCCTGTTCTTGCTTTCAACAACTCCATTTTGTTGAGGTGTATATGGCACTATACGCTAATGTTTTATCCCATGTTCAGTTAGAAATGCATTAAAATCAGAAGACATATATTCCCCCCTCGATCAGAATGGAGGGTGCCCATTTTACATGCTGACATATTTTCAGCCAAAACCACAAATTGTTTGAAGCACATAAACACTTCAGACACTGCTTTCAATGGATATACCCATGCATGCTTGGAGAAACTATCAATGAAATTCATGAAGTAAAGATAGTTCCCAAAAGAAGGTGTCTTCATAGGACCATAGACATCACTATGAACAAGCTGCAATTTCTAAGTAGCTCGAACTGAACCATCTTTTGGGAAGGAGGAATGCTGCATTTTGCCCAAAATACAACCATCACATACACGTTTACCAGGTGCCTCAAATTTGGACAAAGAGAACACCATTTCAAATTTTTGGAGGCATAGCAAAGTAGCAAAATTCAAATGACCAAAGCATGCATGCCAAAGCTTTGCATCTGACATAGTCTAAGAATCTTGACCTACACATGTTGAATCATTCATAGATTTTGGGTAATCTATGAGATTATACAGCCCATGACATAAAATACCACAAGCAATAATGATGTCATCATTTGACATATCATGAACTCTACATTTGTCATCAACAAATTTGATGATCAAGCCAATCTTGGCTAATGCTGAAACTGATAAAAAATATTTCTTGATCTCTAGCACAAATAAAACACCTAAGAATGTAGAAGAACTATCATCAATAGTAGCCAGAATGATCTTACCAACTCCTATATCAGGATAAGATGAGTTGTTGCTGCATGTGAGAATATTCCTTGTAGGGGTAGGCTCAAGTGAAGTGAAGAAACTACGCTATGAGGTAATATGTTTGGTTGCCTCACTATCAAAGTACCAAACATCTGAGTCTACTGAAGACATACATTGTTCATGAGAAGATGGGTCATAACTGCAAATAGTACTAAATGCCCATTCTTCATTCTCCACAAGATTAACATACTCTATTTTTGGTGTAGAGGTCTCTGCAACAACCATTCCTGCCTCTTTCTTCTTTGCCTCTTTTGTAGCCAGTTTTGGATAACTCTGTATGACATGATCATTTTCTTTACAGTATTTGCAAAACAATTTCTACTTTTCTATTTTCTTCTTGTCTCCGTCATCCTTCTTTGATTGTGTAGAACTAGCAAATTTCTACTTACTAGTAGAAGAGCCCCATTTACCTTTGCCCTATTTGCAACATGCATAATGGATATGTTCTGCCTAGAATGATCTTCCTACGATAGAAAAGAGACTAACTCCTCAAATGTTAAGGCATTTGGATTGCCTCTCATCATCAATGAAAGAGTAGAAACAAAACTTTGATATGAATCTTGAAGACCATTCAAAACAGTATGCACAAGTGAACTGTTAGGCAAGACTTTATCAGTAGAAATCAATAGCTCCTTCAAATCTTTGATCTTTGTCGAAAAAATTTCCATTGAATCTCCTTCATTCATGTGCTCACTCTCCAACTGTTTTTGGAGGTAAGCAACACGAGCCTTAATTCCTTGCCTCGTACAAAGTGGTAACTATACCCCAAACATCCTTTGCTATTCTATGAGAGTGAATGTGAGGAATAATGGCACTTTTGATAAACAAGGCTATGAATGCATGTGCCTGAGCATCTCTACCATCCCAACAAATTTGCTTTGTAATAGGTGTAGTAGGAACCACAACACAAATAGGAACATGAAGAATATCATCATCTTCAATGCCATCTGCATCACCTTCAATAACTCTATTTGGAGGTGTTGAATAGGACATTTTTCAACACCCTACACAAATTCCATATTCCTCTTGCAACCAATACATGATGTATCATATAAGCCCATAATGGGTAATTGGTACCATCCAACTTATCCTCAAGAGCCAACATACAAAATACATCATTGCTTTCAGCCATGGCCATTGATTAAAATATCCTGATGGATAAAAATGATTGTATGTCAAAAAGTTGAATAGAACTACCCTCTCCAGTTTTGCTAAATCTCTGGGAGACTTTGGGATGCTTATACTAGTGAACTGAAAGTTGTATGTATCTTTGGCAGAAAAAGATGAAATGGCCTAGACAAGCACGATGATAGTGCACTTGGAGGCCCTCAATATGCTCACCAAATATTGTGCGGTTCTGAGAGTATGATCGAAGGGGTGTCAAGGATGCCCTAGATGAAACAAGGACTTGCTTTGATACCAATTGTTGGAGTTTTAGGCCTGAGGAAGCACAAGAACAACACAAGGAAGAAGAAGAAGAAGAAGCTTGGAACACTACACACAATACTGAATGTATTACCAAGAGACTATACAAAGATAAGTAACCCGTTAGGGCTATATGCATATATACAAGCTGGGGGAAAAAACCTTCTAAAGACGGAAAAAAGTGCCCCGGTAGTCTTAGTGTGTTCATACACATCACTACCTAAATATATCAACACAAAGGTAATATCAAAAGTATTCCCATCCCTAATTTTTATGCCCAACTTAGTTTGTAGATGTTTGCTGATGATATGAATATGTGTACTAATGCTGACCCTATTTCTGCTACTTCCTTCCTTCAATGTTTGAATGTGTTTTGTTTAGCCCATGGATCTCATATCAATCACAAAAAATTGGGTTTAAAGCTTCTATGTTATTCTTGATTGTATTTCTAGTATTGGTTGTCATATTCTATAGGAATACGTTGTATTCAGGATTTCGGGCATCCCTATGGGCTTCGAAGTCTCATTCCAACAAAGGTGGGATCAGATGATGGAAAAATTTAGGAAAATGATTTTTAAGTGGTATAATGTATATTCTTCTTTGTCTCATAGTCCCTTTGTGCTTAAACATTATTTACTTCTTTGCGTCATCTATTTTTTATTATGTTAGATGCCTTCTAAAAAGCAACTCTCCCAAGTCATTGTGCTTGCCAGAAGATTTCTGGGGTGGTAATAAGCACATAAATAAAATTTTTAAGTTTTCTTGGCAAATCCATACCTAAATAGGATGGTGCATTGGGTGTTTTTAATCCTATCAAGATGGATGAAAACCTCTTAGCTAAATGGATTATTAGATGCTTAGACTCGAATGACATTCGGGCTTTATTGTTAAAAAGGAGTGTTCATATGTTTTATGTGAAAAATTACAAGTCCTGGGTTAAAAATTATTTGTGGGACATTGTTGACTCCCCTCAATAGTTCTCTCCTATCAGTAGGGTGCACTCTCGCAAGTTCTGGAGCTCATGGATGAAATTTAAAATTCTTTACGCACCTAAACAAGAATTTATTTGCAATACTAACTTGTTCGCAAGCAGATCTTGAAGATTAGGATCGGGGATTGTAGAGAAAAACACATTAACTTGCATGAGGTGGCTCTAGAGATGTGGAAAAGCTTCAAGAGCAACAAACGTTCTATCACTAGCATCACTCAAAAAATGAATAACAAATGAAATCTTTAGTACTCCGCTAGTGAGTGGAGATATAGATTCATTTCTTTATCGGCTTTCCCCATCAACATCAAGCATTCCTTTCTACAATGGCTTATTTTGCACAATGGTCAATGGTATGTGGTCTGGCAGCATAACAAAGAAGATTAAAGTCAATAACGGAACTTGTACTTTTTGTGGTAGGGAGGCAGATTTGGCCCACATTTTTGTTTATTGTTGGCATGCCAAGCAATTTTGGCACCTCTTGGATCCCGTTCTCAAGGTTAAGAGAATCCCTCAAGTAGTTTTGAAAGAAATCATCATCAACTATTGCAATAAGATGGATGTAATTCTTTGGTGGATTTGGAGGAGTCATATTCTTTGGCATATATGGGTTAGCAGGGATCAATCTTGCTTCAATAGTGGGAAATAGAAATTCATTATTCCTCTCAAGAAAACCGTCTCGTCCTCTGGTCAGCAAAGATTGTGGTTCATCAAGAAAGTTATGGATTGTAATTCTTCTGTTCATTCTGAATTGTGCAAGTATCAACCGCACAGGTGGAGAGATATTCTTTTTTTGATATAAAGGAAGTTCGGCAATAGCCTACTCTCTTGGACTTGAATTAAATTAAGAAACAAAGGTACAATAGAAGGGGACTAGTGCCCACGGGACCCCCCAAATCCCACAAAGCAGGGGAAGCTTGATTGAATCCTAGGTTGCATTACAGAGAAGGTTAATCACCCTCTCATCGCCCTCATGCGGGGCCCACTTGGGTTTGAGCTTGTTGTTGATCAAAAGGAGAACTTGATGGTGTCTGAAGGGGGGGGGACTTCTTACTGTTAACGATCCTTTTGCCCAGGAGGAATAGTGATTTCTCAATCGACCACTCCCTGGGGGGATCGCCGAAGTTGAGAGCACACCTCTCCCGCCAAATTTTCCACAGGACTTCCCCTCTGATGGCGTTCCAGAGTGTCGCAGAGCAGCCGATCGCTTCTCCCAAAAGGACTTGTTTCCAACTAAGCTGTTTTTGAAGTCTGATTTTCATTCCAACCGTCTGCCAGATTCTGTAGGAGTTGGGGCAAGTAAGGAAGATGTGTGGGACATCTTCGATAGCACGGTGGCAGCGTTTGCACCAAGGAGGGATCCCACAAAGTTTGCTAGCCTTATGGTTGGTCCAAATTCCTCGATGAAGAATTTGCCATAAGAGGACAGACTTCTTAATCTCAATAAGGGGGTGCCAGATACCCATGAATTTCATGTCCCACCGAAGGCGCGTCCAAGACAAGCACCACTTCTTGTTGAGGCTGATCTGGAGGTCAGCCGTTTCTTTGATGTTCGGGATTTGTTGTCGTGTAAGAAGGTCTTACACCGTGAGTGGCTTTACGGCTTCTCTTCCATCTATGGCGCACTTTAACGGAGGAGAGTGAATTATGATCAAAAGATTGCATCACTACGCTGGAGCTGAAGGCGGAGCTGACGGAGTTGGAGCTTACGTCGGAGATCTGGAGCTGTCGGAGCTGAAAACGGATCTGTACAGCGCTGAAGGCAGACTGTGGAGCTGAAGGCGGAGTCGACGGAGTCAGAAAGTGCTCACGGAGCTGACGGAGTTGGAGCTGACGTCGGAGATCTGGAGCTGAAGGCGGAGCTGACGAAGTTCGAGAGATATTCTTCTATCCTTCTACTCTGTGGATAGATTTATTATGGTGTTTTGCATTGATGCAAACCTATAATGGTCCCTAGTATTGCGCTCTGGTGTAATTCTCCTCTTGTGAGCCTTCTTTGTACCTCTCATCTTCTTTTGTACATTGGGTTGGTGATCCTTCATGTTCATATGGGATCATCCCTCCCTGCATAACTTGTACTTGTTTCCATTAAATTAATTTTCTTTTCTGTTCTGTCAGAAAAAAAAAAGATCAAAGACTTGTCATAAGTTCATCTCTCTCTCTCCAGGAAAGGACTTCTGCATTCGCATTGAAGGCGGGCAACGATGGATCCTCGCGAAACCAGCTGTTCTCTACGCAGTTCAATCAATCAACATCCTCGAGAAACTACTTGTAAGATAGCTCTTGGTACGCACCCCAAGGAGTTATCAGACTGAAGAAACTGATTCTCTCCTCGTGAATGTCTCGATTCTCTCCTCGTGAATGTCTCGGATATCGTGACAGCACTCGTTTCTTCATTCGGCGAAGGAGAGCCCAGTACTCTCAAGATTTCTCTTCGTCGTGGTATCATGTTCTTGCCGAACATTCTACAGCTCTTTCGTATCAGCGTAGACCCATGCTCTATTGTATCGCCCGATCTCCTTTCGAGATTCATTTTCTACTTCTCCTTCTTTTTTTTTTGCTTTTCGCTCAAAAGCTTCAACTTCATTAAAAGACGAAAAGCTACAAGAGCAGATACAATTTACAAAGCAGCTTAATAAATCTATCCTCGGCTTTTATCTGCCTTTTATTGCAAAGATCATGGAATTTTGGATATTGTTGGGTTGGCTGACAAGTTGGCTGCAAAGTGGCTTATCAAGGCTTGGAGCAATAGGGAGTCCTCTTGGGCCAAATTGATCTTCCGAAACACGGAAGACCTTACCTTTGTTGGCCCCCCGGGTTGGAAGGACTTAGGGATTCTCACGCTTTTGTTCTCCCCCCACCCGGTCTTCCCTAAAGGCTCTAGCCTCGTGTGTTCTTTATGGAAGAATTGGAACAAGGCCAAACAGTTCATCAGAATCAGTGATGAGTGGAAGTGGGCGGCTGGCATAAGAGAAAATGATTCTATTTGGCTCCCGATCAGTGGCATTCGGGGAGTGGAGTCTTGGAACCTCCAAACTGCGAGGCGGTTATGGAACAAGGGGTTCAAACAGTGGAAACAACTCTGGAAACAAGAGACCAGCCAGTGGATTAGGTTCGAAGAATTGGATCCGAGACTTAGAGTTACCTTTGAGGAATGGACTCTTCTTCAAAGCAGGTGTTTAGCTTGGGACCGCTCAACTACCCGCCTTCTCTGCGGTCAAGATCTTCCTTGCTTGGAGGGCCTCAAATGGAGCAATGGTAAGAAGCTTTCCGGAATCCCCAACTTCAAAGAGGATTTGGATGTTCACCACACCCTTAACAAGAGATGGTGCCTTTCTTGGACCAAACTTCGGTAGGAGCTTAAATTCATGTCTATTTGGCACCCCCTAATTGAGGTCAAAAAGTCTGTTCTCATGTGGCAGATCTTGCATAAAGGTATCTGGACCAATGCAAGGGCAAACAAAATCTGTGGTGTGCCGCCATGGTGCAAGCGTTGCCATCGGTGCATCGAAGATTTAGCTCACCTGTTCTTCGACTGCCCCAAGTCCCGCGTTATCTGGCATCGCGTGACCCGAGTTTTGAGACTCACGCGTCAAATCAACTGGCAACAAGTGATGTTGGGTGAGGCGATCGGCTGCTCATCGAGGCTGTGGAATGCCATCAGAGGTGAGGCTCTCTGGAAGATTTGGAGGGAGCGTTGTGCTGTCAATTTTGGCCAAACCCCTAAGGAATGGTCGATCGAGAAATCTTTGTTTCTCCTTGGTAAAAGAATCTCCCGAGTCAAGAGATCACCACCGTTTAGACATCACTGTATTTATCTCCTCGAAAACAACAAGTTGAAACCCAAATGGGTCCCACATGAGGGTGATGATAATTTTATCCGTCTCATTTGTAATGCCCTGTAACTTGCCATACTCCTCCCCTGCATTGTGGGATTTGGAGGGTCCCATGGGCACTAGTCCCATTCACTTGTAACTTTTTCTCTTTATTATAATTAAAGTCCGGGAGATTAGGCTAAGGCCGAACTTCCTTTATTTAAAAGAAAAAAAAAAAAAAAAAAAAGACCGGAGTCTCCTACAGTTCTTGAATCTTTTCGTTAATTGTGTTAGCGAGCTTTCAATGAAAGAATCCATAGGGACGCCATAATGTGTGTGTGTATATATATATATATATATATATATATATATATATATATATATATATATATATATATATATATATCCCCTTTCTGATTAATCGAAGGAGGCGCATTCTTTGCTGTATCCGCGCATCTTCTGATTCATTCTCTCATCGCCATAGCTTCCTCTGTGCGTACCTTCAATTAGGTGATCATGGGAGTAAATATATCAGTATATCGAATGATTATAGTACAAGTATCAGGAGGAGCTTCCATCCAGTGAGAAATATTTGAAAAGGTTTTCGCTTCAGCGTCACTTGAATGATGTACCTGTTCTTCTTTGCTGTAGCTGATTGAGTTTCCCGTATTGATTCTTTTACATGAACTCAGCGCCACTTGAGTGATTTACCTGTTCTTCCTTGCTGTAGCTGATTGAGTTTCCTGTATTCACTCTTTACATGAACTCAACTGTTTGAGAACGCCGCTGTCCTTCTAACTGTAGTTTCATTTTTTACCTCATCAGGGCATGTCAATTTCTTTTAATCAATATAGCTTCAAAATAAAACGAGAGTACAAGATAGTTAAACTGTGGTACAAAATAGGCTTTCTTCATGCGAAATGGATTTGCTTTTGAGTTTGATTTCTCTAAGGATCACTCTTTGAGGATCTTGCCACCAGTTGAGTTCTCCGCTAGGTGATTTTTTGTTTTTTTTGAGAGTACAATGAATTAGAAAGACACTCAACTCTGCTAGGTGATTTTTTGTTTTTTTTGAGAGTACAATGACTTAGAAAGACAGAAAGACGCACACACCCGACCTCGCAAGGCAGAGGCACCCATCTTGGGGAACTTCATGGACACCCATCTTTGAAAACTCATGGATATGTCCAGTCAAGATTTGAACTCAGGATTTCCTCCTTGAGATTCAAAGCATCAACCACTATGTTATGCGGGCTTGGACACCTCTAGCTGATTTTGGATTGCAGTTATGTTTGAAGAGCATTGCTCGACATCCTCAAATTCATACTCATGGTTCTGCGTGACCGAAAACCTATTATATGACGAAGGTCAAAACATAAGTCTGAGATCATGAGTTCGTGCAACCAATAAATATGGTGTGGTCGCTTTTGCACATGTTGCACAACAAATTCCGAAAACAAGAGCTCGAGCAACGGCCGACATTGGAAATGGTTTCGTCACCTTGTAACTCAAGCCGCCATTAAAAAGCAACAACATCAGCCTTTGTTTTCTCTTTTTTCCTTCGAAGGGGTGCGCGATACTCGTAGAAAGCGTGACAACCTCTTAACAATGAAGCGTGCGCACTGTCAAAATGCTTAGAACCACAGTTACTTTTCAAGGTTGTTACTATACTTTATCCGTATATAGATCCTTCAAAGGAATACAATAGGTGTGCTTGAGGATAAAAAAGGGTTCATAAAGGGGAGATCCATCCTCGAGGTTATGATTGATGTTTGAGAAGGTGTTGTTTTTAACTATAGAGGCCACTCAAGATGTCCTCTTCTTTAAGATTGACTTTAGCAAATCTTATGAAAAATTCGAGTGGGACTTCATTCTCCAACCTTTGAAAGACTTTGGCTACGGATAACAATTAATTATGATGTTCTCAATGTTGATAGGAAATGCGTAAGCATAGATAAACATCAATGGCTAGCTTTCTCAAGCTATTTGATTAAAATGGTCTATCATGCAAGGTTGCCCCTTGGCCCCTCTTCTCTTTGCTATCACTATCGATGGTCTGAGCTGCCTTGTTAAACAACATGCATGTTTGGGTCCTATTCAAGGCCTCTTTCTTCCCCTCAATCAACAAGAGATGATCATGAGACTCTTTGCCGATGACATGAATGCTTTTGTGCATAACAATCATGCTAGCATTGATACCTTTTGGGGTTGCCTAAATACATTTTATAAGGCATCGCGTTTAAAAATCAACCACTCTAAAACTTGTTTTAGGGCTATTATTGGGTATCCTCCTCAAAGTTTAGTTGATCATGGTTGTCAAATGATCTTGAGGGGACAAATATTCCACATGTTAGATATTTTGATGGTATTCGATATTTTGATGAATTATCGATGGAACTCGGCCCTCTCTAAACTTGATAGCAAGTTGACATACTAGAAAGGCATGTAGATCAACCTCATAGGGTGAGCTATGGTAGTTAACACATTCGTTCTTTGTTCCATTATTTACTTTCTCTCTTGCTAGAGATAGGAGGACCAATAGATTCTCAAATTAGAAAGAATCTATAGAAAATTTTCTCTAGACAAGAGATCTTAATAGAAAGGGTGCCCTCAAAATTAGATGGGCTACTTGCATAAGCCAAAAATATGAAGGTGGTTTAGGCATTCTAGACATGGAAAGAATGGCCAATAAGCTAGCGATGAAATGATTAATTAAAGTTTGGGAGAGTAGGCTATTGCCGAACTTCCTTTTGAGACAAAAATGTCCTAGATACATATCAAGTTACTTGATAAGCACCTTAATTAAAGTTGGGGATAAAGATCAACTTCCTTTTGAGACAAAAAAATCCTGGATACATATCAACTTACTTGATAACCACCTTAAACCCGGATAAAGATCATCTTATTTGATAAGCACCTGGCTTCTCCAAACCATACAACGAATAATGCCTTCTCCAAACCATACAACGAATAATGTTCGCATTACGTTTGTGTTTGACCCGTACTAATTTAATAAGGCCTACGAATGGCATACTCTGAGTTATTATCATGTGTTACGTGTATCAGCATCATACTCCAAAACGGCTTTGGAATTGAAGAACAGGGGCTACCTGCTCATAATTTGGAATTGAAGAATAAGGTCTAGAAAGGGATTTCACAATGTACCCAAAGTCGTTTTTTCAGAACCTCTTTCAAGAATTCAACTTCATGCTTCAGTTCAATTCGGTAATCATCATTCCTTGATATCTGGGTAGAATTTCAATGTACTTAGGGTCTGTTACTCTGGTTATGGTTGCAAATACACAGAGGTTAAACAAATACTTTCAATTCGATCGGCCACAATCACTTCTAGTAACTTTTTCAACCATGATCATGTTCGAGTGAGCTGTTCTGAAGTAGACGATTTTTGAGAACTTAAAAGCTTAGACTTAATACCTTTAGTCTACAACCATTCATGCTCTGAGGCACATGTCCTGATTTTATACTTCTTGTGAACAAATACTAGTAAACTTTTAGCATGTCCATGCTTAATTACCGAAGTAGTATCATTAATTCCATCGCTCTGCCCAGTTCTTCTCCTTATACTGATGCAGTAGTACATTTTCACCATCATAAGATGGCTGATTATTTGCTCCAAATCGTCATCTTTAGAATGTGGGCAGCTCAATAAATTAATGCAACCACAACATTTTCGAAACTCTTTATTATTATTTTTCCATAAAAGAGATCCTTTCATTAGTTAATAGAAACACCCAAGGGGCTACAACCCCATTTGGACACCATGACCAAATACAAGGGGGGACAACTCACCCTAGAAATCCATCCAACAAACTACTATAAATCAACCCCTAAGAGAGGAAAGGTGGGGGAGGGGGGTGGAGAGCCAAATAGCTGGTCGGTAGCTCCAACGGATTGTATAACCCTAAACCATAAAGAAGGGGCCTTTCTTCCAAGGATGAAGAAAGGCAAGCCACCATAGAGACATGCTATTAGAGTCTCCCTAAAGATGGTCCTAATTCCCCCACAAAGTATGAATCAAGTCAAGCCAAAAGTTCCAAATAGTCTTGGTCACAAGAACCATGCATCATCTAGCTCTCCATATAAACCACATGGTAAAGCTAATGATGAGGTCCTAGTAGGGGTCGCCCACACCACTCCATGGAGGAGTGTAGAGGTCCCGAGTGGTGCCAATCCTCTCATTGTGGACCAGAAGGATTGTATTGTCCCTCTCATGCTCATAGTTCAAGGTGGGGCCACTGAGCAAGCCCCAAGCGAACACACCCCAAGTGATGATATGAGGACCCTCCCTCCAAGTAGGAAGACACAAAACCATCACCAAATTCGCTGATCCAACTGATAGTCCTAAAGGTAATGATGTTGAGACTCCAAGTGAAAGCCACAACCCATGCAATCTCGATGGCTACCCCCATAGCTCAACCAAGTGTGAACAATAATGCTCCTATCGACCACCAACCAGTGGAAAAGGATAACTCAAGAAGACTCTTGAGCACCCCAAATCCCATGCCAGAAGGACAAGAGGAACTCCTCTGTGAGCCCACCATGCCACCAAGATTGAGTCGTCCTAGGAGTGATCAGATGAATAATCCTAGGAGTGATCAGATGAATAATCCGTCACCCCAATGAAGTAGAGTATTTGAAGAATGGAATAGTGAGGGCCTTGAGAGGGAAGAAAGGATCATGCTAGTGCCACTACCCTAGGTCCTAGAAGAGGTGAGATAATGAATGAGCCTCCTAGGCTTAGATGCCTATCAAAGTGGGCCAGAATGTCTCTTTGATTAGGAACAATGTGCAAGTTACTACCACAAGATGTAACCACTTGAATCTAATCAGAGGTGCACTCGACAATGAGCTTTGACTCTAGTGGGGAACTCATCAACCATCCCTCTTCACCAATCTCAAAGAAGAGGATCCCATCTAGAGTGATGCCCCATGTAGCAATCATGACCTCTCTTTGGGTAAAGGCCCCTAGCGAGAATGCCTCATGCATCGGATTCACTTGAATACCCCAGTCCCATAGAATACTATCCTCTAATCCATGATCATCTAGGGTGCACTGCCCAACCTTATACATCTCTCTTGTTGTCACTCCTTGATGAGGCTCCTAAAGCTGGTCCAATCGGCCATGCTATACCTAAGGACTCTAGCAAACTCCCCCTAGGAAACATGAGGGTGAGATCTAACCATGAACCCCCTCTCTATATGGATTTGGTGATTCCAAGGAATAGGCTGACGCAGTTGTTCCTCAATACAAGAGGGCAGGTATTGAACAAGACGAAGCCAAAGCTGCTTCGAAGATCAAATAATACTACAAGCGAAGCGGTCCTCACTTCATCATGAAAAGCCCATATGCCTAATCTCAAAAAAGATTCATCTAATCTCAGTCACCTAAGGTGTTGGAGTTTATTGAACTCCAAAGTATAGCTAGAAGTATGTGGAACCCCCTAGGGACTAGTTGACCTTTGCACAAACTCATGTGGAGAAAACCAATCATGTTTGTAGAGCTTGGTGTTCTCTAATCACTACGAATTTCCTAAAACTCTTTTCATCACATATACTACACACAAAAAGCTTTCTAATGACCTAAGGAACACTCAAATTGCATAAATACACAAGGCGATATGACCTCTCCAATTTTGAGGCTTAATGGAGACCTTGATCAGTACAGGTGTACCCAAGAACACACGTTACTTGCAAAGAGTACTGCTCTCAGCTTACAAGTCCAATGATTACAAAATTAGGAATACTAGATTAGATAGTAAGTGCTTTCCAATGAACTATCAAACATGTAGTTTGGATATATAATGAAGGAGATACAAGATCCACAATGTCTATCTACATAACTACAACATCAGAGAGATACACATATGAATCTTTTGGACTTCCAGCAAGATCACAACTTCTCCCCTTTTATTATAGCATGGAAAACTAATAAAAAACCTTTGTAATACATCTAAACTTGTGGTAGACACTTGGTTGGAGGTATTACATGATGCAAGTGCTCAAATAAGCAAAATATCAATGGACTTTGAGAACTAGCCACATGGACCTTCCACAAGGACACCACTGCAACTCCCTTGTGATGCACAAATTTGAATCATCATGTTCTAGAACTCACATGGTATTTTGGCTATGAAAGTTTGTCTACTCTACTTGCCCATTTGAAATTCTTCACAAAGATGCACCATATGTTGCTTGGTAAGATCAGGTAATCCTTCAACAATCTTCTTCTTTGATAGCTCCTTTAACCTGTGTACATTCATGTGCTCAATCCTTTTGTGCCATAGATCAAGCTCTGCTATTCTATGCATACCATAAGAGAAATAGTTTGTATGATTTTGGTCTACCTTGAATGTAACCAATCTACCTTGTTTTTGAACTGTAGCAATTAAGCTCCTTTTCTTTGGATCTGCGATGAAGCAACTTGCATGATTAAATCTTACTTGCAAAACTTTTTCTACCATTTGACCAATTGACATCGAATTCTTAATAAATGTTGTTACATAAATTGATCCTAGTTGATATGCACACTCTTTAACCTTCAACAAGTAATCATTGACCAATGTCCTTGTATCTTTCTTTAGGTTGCACAACTAAAATTTTAAGTTGAATCCTCCTTGCTCTTGTACATGTAGCATACAACCCTTCCAATGAAGGACAAACATCCCTACTTGTGTCTAGATCTTGTATGTGTCCTACCATTGAATCTTGAATATTTTGTGATAAAATGAATATGAACCTTTTGTCTCTTTCATTCCAAAGCTCAAACTCCCTTAATTGTTGCTGACTTGGATGGTCTGGTAATATAGGTTTGATATTTGCTCCATCAGTCAAACCATACAAGCCTCTACCTTGCAAGAATGGTGTGATTCTAAATCGCCATGCTTGATAGTTGTTCTTATCAAGCTTCTCTATTTGTGCATGTTGATTGACCATTTTGTAAATACTAGACTTCCTCCTTTAACCCTTCTTTTGGATATTTGTGATAAGTAGAAGTATGAGATCTATCTTTGTAATGAAGTTTTCGCACCTTTCTTTGCTTGGATGTTGCTTGAGATGTTTCATTGTTATGTCCTTCTACCCTTGTGTAGTGTTGATGATGAATCTTTTCTCCAATGGCTTCAAATTCTTCATGAAGGTACTAAAAACTTCCCCAAGCTTCAATTCCTTCCTTTGATACCAATTTTGGAGTTTACTGACCTCTAAAGTATAGCTAGAAGTAGGTGGAAGCCCCTAGGGACTAGTTGAACTTCTCACAAACTTATGCATAGAAAGCCAGTCATGCTTGCAGAGCTTGCTTTCCTCTAATCAATTATATATTTTTTAACTTTCTTAACCACATTTACTAAAAACTAAGAGCTTTTCAATGAGGTAAAGAACATGTGAATTGGATAAATACATAATAATATATGACCTTTGCAATGTTGAGACTTAATGGAGACCTTCAGCAGAGGCGAACCCAAGAACACACACCACTTGGAGAGAGTCCTGCTCTTTGTTCACAACTACAATGGTTATGAAAATTAAGATTATCAAATAAGACAGTAAGAACTTTCCAATAAACCATCAAACATGTAAGCTGGATACATAATGTGGGAGATACAAGCTCTGCACTCTCCATCTATAAAACCATGGTAGTGGAGAGATACACATACAACTCTCTTGAGCTTCCAATAAGATTGCGACTTCTCCCCTCTTATTATAGCGTAAAAAACTAATTCAAAATCTTCTTGATACATCTAAACATGTGGTAGACACTTGGATGGAGGTATTACATGACTCAAGTGCCACATCAGCCTTCCATGAGGACATGACTATAGCTCCCTTGTGACTCACTAATTTGACTCACCATGTTCTAGAAGTCACTTGGTATTTTGGCTATCATTTATCAATGATATGATCCTTCTTTAAGTATATGAAGAACTCCCAAAGGTATTTACATAATTTGGAACTTGTACCTATACGTAAAACAAATATTCTCAACATAAGGCCCACCAGTACTTGGAAAGAAGAGGCCAAACCACTGACAAAGAAAATCCTTTGAAGGTTGAGGGCCCAAAAATAGACCACGAGAAACAAACTTGCCGAGCACGGCTCTGCTCTGACAAGCAAGTTCAATGATCCCAAGACTCCCATGCTCTAGGGGAAGGCTGATGATTGGTGAAGCAATCTTAGCTCAAATGGGGCTTCCATCTCTACCAGACCATAAGAAGTTCCTTATTAGCCACTAAATTCGGCTAATACAAGAAATTTAAAAGATACAATAAGAGGTGATGTACCACATCATTGTGAGGAGAACTTGGTTCACCACCATAACCCTCCCAACCAAGGACAAATGGGTAGAGCTACAATGCAGAAGCTTTCTCCTCATGGCTAGGTGGAGAGGCGAGATCTGCTGCTTGATTGAAAGGTCAAGACCAATATGGCACCCAAGGTATCTAACTTCCCCGCCAAGGGGGATCCATTAAAACTACTCAAAAGGCTGCTATCTAGGAAGAGCATCCGACTCAATCTAAAATGCACACGAATTATGCCAATTGATCTTGGCATTGGTAGCATCACATAATCTCTCCAAAGCATGCTGAAATCTAGTAATATTTTCCTCCTAGCCTTGCAACTACATGGCAATGTCATTAGAGAACTTAGCATCCAAGAGCACCTCATCTCTTATGGGGAGCTCGATACCCTCAAGCTGAGTATCATGCATATCCAAGAATGCACTCATGGACTCGGCAAAGAAGAGAAATATAGTAGGGGCTAAAGGAAAACCCTCCCAAAATTGATTGCAGAATTCTAAATCCCTCCCCTCGACCCCTAGTAGCAGAACTTGACTATGGGTTGAGAAAAAGAAAAAAAAGAAAAAAGCTAAAAGCCCCAAGAAAGCCAAACATAAGTAGCCATCCCACAAAGTAGATCCTAAGAGAGAATAGGTCAACATGTCATATCCTATGTCATCCTCCAAAGTAGCTTCCAAGCCATATGTAAAGAAGCTATCCATGAACATAGATGCTCGAGAAGAAGGTAACATTGATTTATCTCCAAAATGAATGTTTTTTTATAGATTTTCTTATCTATCATCAACATTAGTTATGTAGCCCATGCAAAAGTTTCGACCAACACATCTTGAAAGAAATTGTTCACATTTTTTTTATTGTATACATTTTGTTCAAAAGTGTTGGAACATCAATCTTACACTATGCTTGAGGTGGATTTGATCTACATCAAAAGCTATGGCTTGGATTACATTGAAGGAATATCTATTGAAGAGTTCTTTTACCTATGCTCATTTATTATATTTTTTTGAGAGATTTTTTATGGTCCATTTAACTTTGTAAAAACCTTGAGCTTTACACATGTAAAATTAGAAAGATAGGGCCCAAATTCCGCGAATTTTTGGTTGCAATCAATCACCTAAAAGTAGATCAAACTAGATTTTCACTTTTCCTAGATTGTAGGAAAGTGAATCGATTTCCTACAACTCTATCGCCTTCATTTGAATTCAAAATCCACTTTTAGGAGTCATGGATCATTTCTAGAGTCTATATAAAGACTTCAAATCACTTTTACAATACATGGAAACAATATACATACACTAATGACCATCATTGTTTTGCTCCATTTTTTTGCATCATCTTCTTTGACAACAATAAGCTTGTAGAGGCTGTTGCTCTCTCTAGAGAGCTTCAAATTGGCTAACTCATGGCTCATTAGAACGATATCAGTGTCTAGTTTATGCTTGTAAATTTTCATAGCATTTGGTGTGGTAGATTTGGAGAAATTGCAGTTTTTCTGTATCGGGGTCAATCTCTATGTATTCCTAAAAAATAGGAGGTACCACCGTGGAGTGTTTGGTTCATTCCAATAGCATATTTTTCTCATTCCTTATAATCTTGTGCATTATATACATTCAAACCTATATGTATCACTCCCATAAAAGGATTTTTTCTAATTGTAATCACGTAGGTTGCTATGAGCATTTAAAGTTCATTGTCTCTTCCGAAGATAATAAGTTTTTTGAGCTAGTCAATGTGCAAACCTATCTGTTTTGTATCAACTCCTTCTCCTTGATGCTCAAAAGTACATAGTGAATTTTTTTTCACTTATCACATGCCTATAAGGTTTATTTGAGTCTCCATAAGCTGAAGGGTTGGTCTTGTGCCGGTTGGCTGGACAAACGTTCATCACTTCGTAACTCACTTTTCTTCCTCTTACAAGCTTCTCCAAGTTCTTTAAAAAAGGAACCCCTTAGGGCATTATAATTTAAGAACAATGAAACACCATATTGTTGCTAAAGAAAAATAATTTTTCTATATATTTGTGATGCTTATCTCCATAGTAAATTTCTGGTTAAATATATGATCCATGTTTCAAGCTTCTAATGTACCTATTATTATCTAAGCTTAATACATGATGAAACTAAGAATTAAAGCAATTGGATTTGACATGTAGTCTCTAAGATTTGAAACAATATAATGTGATTCAAATCACTAGAGAGAACATGCACCCGTAATAAAAAAAGGCAAAAGCAAGTTTGAGAAGATTTATCACAATTCAACATGTTTACAAATGTTTGAATTCTCATTGGATGAGATGCAATTATTTTTTTGTGGTAGGCAGGTAATGCAAGGTATAGTTTTCTTTCAACTTATGTTTACAACTGGACCATGAATGAGAGTTTGAATTTTGGTGTAACCTTTTCTAGGAATCGTAATAGCTCCCTTACATCCCTCAATTTTGGATTCGAGAACACAATTCTGTTCTAGGTTGAAAGTCTTGATGCATGGGAATGTGTAATTGAATTTTGGACTTTTTTCTTTAGAATGTAAGAAAATCTAGTCTCCAAGATTCTTCTTCCATATCTTATAATCTAATCCCATAAGTAAACATTTATGAGATGTGTAATATGAAATTAATAAAGTATTTGAGCTTACTTTGCACATAGTAACATCTCCTCTTATAAAACTTGATGTTCATGACCATCAACTCCATAATCACACAATTTCCTATTGAATTCCGCTTTAACTCAATCTTATTTAAGTTGCAAAACTTGTACTAGAAATTGATCAGTATACTTTCCCTAATAACTTGAGCCTATGTGCAACCCAACACCTTACCACAAGGTTTAATTTTTTTCTTTCATACTATGAAACAAAGCATAAAAAGATACCTTGGATCTTCAAACCTAAGATCCTTGGGTCTATGATTAGAATATTACTTTTAACTTAGATCCTCAATTCCTTAGAAATATCTTGATACCTTGTACCTCATATTGAAAAAATGCTTTCCAAGATTCCATCATGATTCGGACTTTATACTTTAAGAGGTAAAATATCCTCCTCATCTCATAAATTAATTATTGAGGCTTTAATCTAAAACTTGCAATTCAAGAAAGGTTTATGGTACTTCCAATCATAGTTACTTGGATAACCATGTTCCAATTTGATCAAGAAATGGTGAGAAAGAATTAGTCTTTATCATAAAATCTCTTTCTCAAATTACCAAGCACATTGGCTTACCCCATGCATTTTCTAGAGAGCTCCCCTCCGCTCAAGTCTAAACATCTACTAATGCTTTTTCAAATTCCCAATCTAAGCAGTCACTAATGCCTTTTTATATTCCAATCTAAGGAAATATCTTCAAAATGGATACACCTTTGCGTATACCAATCATAAGAATTAAGTAACATAGTCTTGAAATCGGGGCTTACTTAGCAACTACTTGAGTAACTTAACTCTCTTTTTTTACTCCTATCTGACTTGAAGGAGTATTCTTAGTCTTAAGACATCCCAATATTTAAGAGAACTTTGAGTAGCTTGGTTGAGTTCTTATCACTAACAAGTTTTATATATGGTTGATGAAAAAACTTGTTGACAATTTATTTTAAGGTTAAATTTAAACCTTCTTGGACCATTCTTCTAACGCTCTCTATTATTCTTATTTTTTTATGCTAGTAGCTAGAGTTAGAGTTGGCGTATTACTCTCACATGTGTAGCATAATTTAAATACATAAGTAGCCATTATTTTCTTAGCTAGAGTTAGAGTTTACGTATTCCTCTCATATGTGTAGCATAATTTAAATACATAAGTAGCCTACATTGTGATGGTGCATATGTGGACAATGATGAAATAATTGTTGAATTGTGCATGTGCATGTGTACATGAGCCTACCCATGTCCATCCCCTCCAGTGCACTCATTCCGTCGCCCAAATAATTCCATCTAATCGAGGTTCGAGTAAGACTGATTCATCTCCATGTCAAAATACAACCCAATGGTTAATGTAGGTTCTAATACTCTCCTTGATTTACAAAATACAATGAATGTGGTTCCCCTTTGGGTGAATGCAATGCAAGAATAATGTGTGCTTACATATTGTGAAACTAAACTTTTATGCTAAGATCTAATTTTGTGACTCATACTAGTGCATTCTAGAAACTTCAAGGGCTTGAAAATTAGCCACAAACTTCCCCCAAAAGTTTTAAAAGTGAAATAATACCAAAAATATCTCAAAAGGAGTCGCCAACTTGATTTCTACAATCGTCAAGAGATAAACGTCGAGACAAAATTCTCTTCCAAGAGCCATCAAATCTCTTCCATTTCCAATGCTCTTTGAATCATTTGAAAGAAAATAATAAGATATTTAAAGAGACCCAAAAGTTATAAAAAACAAAAACCTGAGAAAAGAGGATTGTGCATCCAAACCTCACTAGTTGCTAAGTGACCACTAGTTGGAAATAATGTTTGAAGAGGCTAGTTTGGATGCTCCCCAAAGTTAGCATGGTGATATATTATTAAATTTTAACTATATACATGTAGAATATATAAAGCTCTAAAGATCATATATAATTCACAAGCAAAGAATTGTGCGTAATGGAGATCTACCACTCTCCAAAGCTTTAAATATTATTTTCATCTTTGCCCTTTTGCTTGTGGCTTTCGTAGACAGAAAATATGCTTCTTTTAATGTATGAACATAAACTAAAAGAGCATGCGCGAATTATGCAGCTTTTACGTATATAAAAGATCTTTAATGCTTAGCTTCGTGTCATTCAATCAAGACAAATAGAATGCATCATTTTCATATGCCTTTATGTCCATAGAAAGCAAAGTTAGCATACCTCCCCAATTCATAACCTATTGGATGCACACGTGATTGAAGTACTTAGTAGACATAATTTTTTTGGTGAATTTAGTACATAATAAGATTTAATGCTCCCTTGGCTACTCCACACGCTTATAAGTAGCGTGGGTTCTATACCTCCTTCCAAACCCTTCTCCTTGTCTTACACATTTACAACATTTCTACACATTACAACATCTAATATTTAGATAAGATAACCCGGAGCAACTCCTTTATCATCATGCGATTGCATTTTTGTGGTTAGATTTCCCCCTTCAAATGGAGGTACGATGGGCTCAAATTGGCATGTCTGGAACAAAAGAATTGGGTTATCATTTTTAGAACTAAGTCAATAGAGATGAGCAAGACTATTGGTGGCATATATTTTTAGAAGTTGGCTAAGAATGACACAAAACCTCCGTTCTAGCTCCGAATGAGTCTCTAGTTCATCTTCACAATGTTCAAGATTTCCCATTCATGAAAGAACGAAATCACATGGATTCTAAGGTCTCTCTTCGTGGAGTAGATGAAAAAGCCACTAAGGTCACTATGGGAACTTGAAAAGTAGATGATGAGCCCCAAGTCCCCATGGAAGCTTCAAGCTCTTCTACAAATGTTAAGAGAACTCTAGAACCTGGCCTCCATGCACATGAGAAACGACCTATGATTCCACCCAAATTTCTATTATATATAGTTGTGGACTAACCTTTGAAGTAACTATAGCTAATTTCACATGTGCTTTATCCACCACTACTTTAGATCTTTCCACTAGAGTCCACTAATGATAAATGTACTCACCTTTTCCATGCAATCTCCTTGAGCTTAAGTTAACTCTTGTTAACTTAGGTGGATGCTCATAGAAGGCATTTGGGAGTCTTTGAGTAAACTACTCTTTCCAAGGCACTTGTGGGGATTGAACTAAAGACCTCTCCCTTTCCATCCTTGAGATTTGACCACTAGGCTAAGTAAATAACTATTTTAATACTTTAAAGGCAACAAATCTTATCATGAACTTAGAACCTTTTCAATCCACTTTGTAACACTTACCTAGGCCAAAACTAGAAAATTTATTGTATATAGGTTTCTAATAATTTTAGATCAATTTAGAAACTTTTAAGGGACTAGATGTTGCCTAGGCAATGGACACTATGGTAGGATTTTGCCAAATAGATATGTTCTTCAGTTAATGTAAAGATAATACTAGCTACATATCAAGTTGCCTAACATGGTGAAAAAGAATCCCATAAAATCTTCACCCATTATGTTCAAAACGCCTAGAAAGGGGTAGTTGCTTTAAATGGCATATTAAGGAAAAGAGACAAATAAGATGTTTTCGTGTGTAGAAATAAATTAAATTCTTCTAGGTCTTAATCACTCGGAGAAGTTTTTTTTGTTAGTGAAATTTTATGAATAAATCTCAACTTGACATAATTTCTAAATTTTCTTGTCATGCTTATCATTTATTAGTAAGAAAAACTTTCTAACACAATGTAGTAGACATTTTTTGTTCGTTACAAGAAAAGATGTTGGAATAGAACCTTCAAGATATTTTGAAGATAGGAGGCTTCATCAATTTCAAATCCAAAGACACGTTGAATTTCCTCCTTTACATAATGTGCGTCAATTTTAGATTGATTGGAAAGCTTTGTGTTGAGATATCAAGCTCAACATGTGATGATCTAGGATGACACGTATCACTTTTTCATTTCTCTGACATGTATAGTGGTCACGCCGGTATATGTCAAGGATACTTCATTGAGCTTGCGGTCCTACTATGTTCACACACATCACTACCTAAATATATCAACAAATCCCCCCTGGGAGTGATGCGGCGAACAAGGAGTTCGCACTCATGTATAAGGAAGTGCCAAGCTATGTGGAATCAATCCACAAAAGGAAGTAAGCCTAAAGCTTTGCAAAAATCTTCAAAATTCTCGCTAGGCAAAGACTTCATGAAAATATCTATAATGTTCTCCTACATGGGCACATATGCGAAGCTCATCTCTCCAACAAAGAACCTCTCCCTAACATAATGATAATGCAACTCAATGTGCTTAGTGCAAGCATGGAACATAGGGTTCCTGACAATTGCCAATACGCTCTGATTGTCAATGAAGATGGTGGTGGTAGAAGATTGACCAACACCCAAATTAGCCATAAGGCGTCTGAGCCACACACACTCAACAGTCATTGTGAAAACTACCCTATACTCAACCTCACAACTGGAAGTGGCCACAGTAGGCTGCTTCTTGCTCAACCAAGATATACATGAGCTACCAAGCATAAAGCAAAAGCCACTAGTAGACACACGAGTGTCATAGCAAGAAACCTAGTCACTATCAGAAAAAGCAAGCAAATTTGGTAGTAGCAATCCCCCCTTGGGATAAAACAATCCAAGTAGCGGAGTACCACTCAAGAAGCGAAAGATGCGCTTAACCACGTGCCAATGTTTGATACGTGGGCAATGCATAAACCTGCTCATCTGCGAGATAACAAGCCAAATATGTGACCAAATAATGCATAAATAAATGAAGCATCCAACAACATGTTGATAGAGAACAACATCAAATGGATGTCTAACATCATGAAGACTCAATCGTAAACCTATCTCCCTAGGAGTGGCAATAGACTTACAATCTTCAAGGCTAAAAGACTGCAATAATGCATCAATATATTTTGTTTGACACAAAGCCATTCCACCATCAACTTGCATAAAGTGGATGCCCAAATAATGATGCAAATGCCCCAAATCAGACATCTCAAATGAGGTATGCAAGTCAACCTTAAATTCAGCAATATGCTTCTTAATAGGACCAGTGAGAAGCATGTCATCAACATAGACAACAAAGATCAGAAGCACATCATTAGCACGCTCAACATATAAGGTGCAATCAGATAGGCATGTATCTTTTCATACCAAGCATGTGGTGCTTGCTTTAAACCATATATTGCCTTCTTTAACCTGCATATCTGGTTCTCATGCCCTTTCTACACAAAGCCACAAGGATAAAAGACATACACTTCTTCATGGAAGTCACCATTCAGAAATGTAGTTTTAATGTACAATTGATGTACATTCCAACCATGATGGGCTACAAGTGCACAGATGCTATGAATAGTAGTCATACCGCATGTAGGTGCAAAGGTCTCATCAAAATCAATGCCTTTTTATTGTACAAAACCCTTTGCAACAAGCCTAGCCTTATATCTCTCAAGTGTTCCATGAAGCTTACGCTTCAGCTTGTAAACCCATTTAGTGCCAATGGCCTTCTTGCTAGGAGGCAAGTCACATAAAGACTAGCTACCATTCTTCATTATAGCATCATATTCAGATTGCATAGTAGCCATCCAATTTTTTGAATTTTGTGCTTCATCAAACGAAACAGGCTAATGCTCATCGTATAGAATAGAGGCAACCATAGCATAGCAATCTAATGCAAAAGAGGCACTACAAGAGTATTCATCCTCCTATGGCTGAAGAGTTTATCATGATTTAAACAACTAGAAGGGTATAGCATTGACATTCATCAGCATCATGAAGACTCAATTGTAAACCTGTCTCCATAGGAGTGGCAATAGATTTACAATCTTCATGGCCAAAGCACTAGAATAATGTGTCAATATATTTCATTTGACACAATGCCATTCCACCATCAACTTGCATAAACTCGATGCCCAAATAATGATGCAAATGTCCCAAATCAAACATCTCAAATGAGGCATGCAAGTCAACCTTAAATTCAGCAATATGCTTTTCAATGAGACCAGTGAGTAGCATGTCATCAACATAGACAACAATGATCAGAAGCACATCATTAGCACACTTAACATATAAGGTGCTTTCATTTGGATTGTTCTCAAAACCATGTGCAATCTAATAGGCATGTATCTTTTCATACCAAGCATGTGGTGGTTGTTTTAAACCATATAATGCCTTCTTTAACCTACACATTTGGTTTTCATGCCCTTTCTACACAAAGCCACGGGGCTAAGAAACATACACTTCTTCATGCAAGTCACGATTCATAAATATAATTTTAATGTCCAAGTGATGTATATTCCAACCATTATGGGCTACAAGTGCACATTTTCTATGAATAGTACTCATACGACATGTAGGTGCAAAGGTCTCATCAAAATCAATGCCTTTTTCTTGTGCAAAACCCTTTGCAACAAGCCTAGCCTTATACCTCTCAAGTGTTCCATGAAGCTTACGCTTCAGCTTGTAAACCCACTTAGTGCCAATGGCCTTCTTTCTAGGAGGCAAGTCACATAAAGACCAACTACCATTCTTCATTATAGCATCATATTCAGATTGCATAGCATCCATCCAATTTTTAGAATTTTGTGCTTCATCAAAGGAAACAGGCTCATGCTCATCATAGAGACTAGAGGCAGCCATAGCATAGCAATTTGATGCAAAAGAGGCACTATGAGAGCCTGAACGGGTACAACATGATAGAGATGCATCTAATTTGCTATCATGCAATTTCTACACCAACCATTTTGGCATAGTTTTTGCCTACTTAATTCAGCTCTCTCATCAATAAGTGCATAATGTGAATCTGCATAAAAAATGGAATGATCTGCATCATCACATGAAACCTGCAAAGGCTGAGAAAGTGCCTCATTAGGACCAGCATTAGACTATCCACCTATAAAAAGAGGCAACAAAGTATCATACATGTCTTTGGAGCTAACAAATGTCTCCTTTGTACATTAAAGTAAGGGCTGAATTCCACAAAAACAATATCACGGATAACCAGAATGCATTTAGTATGTGGACGATACAAATGATAAGCTTTGCTTTGAGAGCTATACCCAACAAAAATACATTTTACTGCTTCACCATCCAATTTTCTATGATGTTGTTTAGGCACTAATGCATATGCCAAACAACCAAAAACACGTAGATGAGCAACCGATGGCTTGCAAACATGCCAAGCCTCATATGGAGTGATAGACTGCAGTGCTTTAGTGGGACACTTGTTAAGTAAATATGCTACACACATAACAACCTCAAGCCAAAAACTATGTGGTAAAGCTTGACTCTTGACCATACACCTCGTCATCTCCATGAGTGACCTGTTCTTTCCGTTAGCAACTCCATTCTGTTGAGTTGTATACGGCACTATACACTGATGTTTTATCCCACATTGAGCTAGAAATGCATTAAAGTCAGAAGACATATATTCCCCCCATCAGAATGGAAGGTGCCCATTTTACATGCTGACAAATTTTCAGCCAAAACCAGAAACTGTTTGAAGCACATAAACACTTCCAACTTTGCTTTCAATGGATATAACCATGCATACCTGGAAACATCATCATTGAAAGTCACAATGTAAAGATAATTTTCAAAAGAAGGTGTCTGCATAGGACTACAGATATCACTTTGAACAAGCTTCAATTTTTGAGTAGCTCAAACTGAACCATTTTTTGGAAATGAGGAACGTTGCATTTTTTCCAAAATACAGCCTTTACAGACATGTTTACCGGGTGCCTTAAGTTTAGGCAAACATGACACCATTTTAGATTTATGCAGGGATAGCAAACTAGCAAAATTCATATGACCAAAGCATGCATGCCAAAGCTTTGCATATGACATAGCTTGACAATCATGTACTACACATGCTGAATCATTCACATATCCTTCATAGTTTATGAGCTTATACGACCCATGAAATAAAATTCCAGAAGCAATAATGACATTGCCATTTGAGAGATAATGAACTATACATCTGTCATCAATAAATTTCACAACCGAGCCAATCTTGGCTAATGCAAAAACTGGTAACACATTCTTCTTGATCCTTGGCACAAATAAAGCATCGGACAAAGTACCATAAAGAGTAGTCAAAATGATCTTACCAACTCCCATGACAGGATAAGAGGAGTTGTTGGTGCATGTGACTGTATTCCCCGTAGGGGCAGGCTCGAGTGAAAAGAAACTGTGCTGCGAGGTAATATGTTTGGTCACCCCACTATCAAAGTACCAAACATCTGAGTATATCGCAGACATGCAGTGCTCATGAGAAGATGGGTCAAAACTACAAATAGTAGTAAACACCCATTCTTCGTCCTGCACAAGATTAGCAGACTCTGTTTTCGATGTAGAGGCCTCCAGAAAAACAATTCTGGCCTCTTTCTTCTTTGACTCTTTAGCAGCCAATTTTGGATAGCTCTTAGTGACATGATCATTGGATTTGAAGTAGTTTGCAAAACAATTTCTACTTTTTTGATTTCTTCTCATCTTTGTCTTCCTTCTTTGATTGTAAAAAATTAGTAGATTTTTGCTTACTACTAGAAGAGCTCCATTTTCCTTTGCCCTTTTGACTAGCTAGGAAAGCTTGATCTGCAATATGCATAATGGACCTGTTCTGCCTAGACTGAACTTCGTGCAATAGAACAAAAGCTAACTCTTCAAATGTTAAGGCATTTAGATTTCCTTTCATCATCAAATGAAGAGTAGAAGCAAAACTTAGGTATGAATCAGGAAGACCATTCCGAATACTCTGCACAAGTGAACTATCAAGAAGGACTTCATCAGCCAAAATTAGTTGTTCCTTCAAGTCCTTGATCTTTTTCAGAAAACTATCCATAGAATCACCTTCATTCATGTGCTCACTCTCCAACGATTTTCAGAGGTAAGCAACACGCCTCATTCCTGGCCTAGTACAATGTGGTAAGTGTATCCCAAGCATCCTTAGTTGTTTGCAAGAGCGAATATGAGGAACTCTTCCATCCCAATGAATTTGCTTTGTAGTAGGTGCAACAAGAATAGTAGCACAAATAAGAATCTGTAGAATATCACCATCGTCAATGCCATCTGCATTAGCTTTAGTACCTGTATTTGTAGTATCTGTATTCGCAAGTGTAATAGGACATCTTTCAACACCCTGCACAATATTCCACAATCCTTTTGCGACCAATACATGATGCATCATATAAACCCACATCTAATAATTGGTACCATCCAACTTATCCTCAACAGCCAACGTACAGAATACATCAATGCTTTCAGCCATGGCCACTAACTAAATACCTTGATGCAAAAAAGTGACTGTATCTAAAAAAGTAGTACATAAGTACCTTGATGAGTTCTGCTAAACCTGTAGCCAACTTGGAGATGCTTATACTCACAAATCAAACTTGGTATATATCTTTGACAAAATAAGAAAAAAATAGTCTGCACAAGCATTGTGATTGTGCATTCAGAGGAAAATGAGCTCAAATCACGATTTTGGCACCACAGAAGCAAAGCTATTTTGATCTCCTAATCACCCTTAGTATGCACACCAAGTTTCATTTGATTATGAGACTATGATCAGAGGAATGTCAATGATGCCCTAGATGAAGCAGTGACCTACCCTGATACCAGTTCTTGGAGTTAGACGTTTGCGGAAGCATGCAAACATCACAAGGAAGAAGAAGAAGCTTGGTGCACAACACATAATATTGAATGTATTACCACTAGAGTGTATAGAGATTAGTAGCCCATTAGGGCAATAGCAATGTATGCAAGGGGGGGTACCTCCTAAAGAGGAAAAAAGTGCCCCGACAGTCCTAGTTTGTTCATACATATCGCTACTTAAATATATCAACACTCTCTTCCTTATCTCCTTCCTCATGATATGGTATCAGAGCCACTATGGCTGTAGAGAGCTCATGGAGAAGGCCGATGGTGAAGAGTACAGAAAAAGGCATGGAGAAAATGTGATTCACAAATGACCTCACATTGCTATGAAAATTTCGGAGCCATCTCGACCTCCAGTTGCAAGGTGAAACCCACAAAAAAGGCGTGTAAATTTATGAAATTATAACTTGCATCCTATTTTAGAACACTCATACATTCTAGATCCATAACATCAAGCTGTTCCATGTACTATTCATACACAAAAACAATGTTTTTCTAAGATCGAACTGTCACATCATAGTGCGATAGTGTCCAAGTAGAAGTGCTCCTTGTAGTGTTTTGCAGTGTTGTGAATTGTTGCAAAAATGGAAAATGTAGATGGAATGAGTCAAATTATGAGTGATAAGCTAGAAAAGAACAAATTCCATGCTTGAAGATTTAGAATCATGAATTTCCTAATGGGAAAAGGCTACTGAAAGTACATTGAAGGAGAGAATGAAAATGCTCCACAGTTACAAGAGAGGAATAAGACTGCGCACTAGTTAAGAGCATATGATGAATGGAATCAAGGAGCACGAAAGGTAATGAATTGGATGTTAGCATACAGGATAGCATGATTGGGCACATAGAGGATGCCAAGACTACGAAAGAGGCCTGGAACAATCTGGTCACATTGTATGGGACCAATACAATGGCACGAAATGGCAACCCAAGAACGAGTTGCATACACTGGAGAAAAATATCATGTCAGTGACTGCACCCTAAAAATCAAAAGCATATGTGAGTCACTTGCATCTATTCACATGAATGGAGATGATGATGGTAAGGTGGAAGTATGCCTTCATGGTTTTGGAGTTGCATATAAGTAGTTTAGAACATCTATTTAGACCAAGTAAAATATTCCAAATTTTGTTGGTTTAGTGTCCATGTTGATTATTGAAGAAAAGAATCTTGGTGAGGACTCAAACTCCCAAGGAAAACCTAGTTCTGAGCAGATATTCTAGTCTAGTAGAGGAAGAGGCAGATGTAGAGGCTTCAGAAGTGGAAGAGGAAATAGTAACCAAGACCAAAGTCAACATTACAATCATGTAGGAGGTAGAGGATAATTTCAAGGTAGGGGGAGCCAAAGAGGCCATAGAAATGATTCTGGTAATGATAGTAAAGGATGCTAGAATTGTGGTAAACCTGGAAACTTTGCATGTGATTGCAAGTTAAACAGTGGGTAGGATGTTCACCTTAAATGTGAAAATTCTTGAAATGAATGGAGACATGTTTGTAAAAGGTGCATGAATTATTGCTGACATAGGGATTTGGCACAAATGAATTGGACATGCAAATCTGCAAAGGCTGAAATTGATGTAGTCAAAGGAGATTGTCAATGGACTACCAAATTTCAAGGTTCCTGAAATGCAAAAGGTATGTGCAGCATGTCAATTTGGTAAATAGTCAGAGCATCATTTCCGCATGACAAGAATGTTAGTGAGAACATGCTAGAAATAATACATAGAGATGTTTGAGGTCTTGGAAAGACCACATCTATGGGTGGTTGCAAGTTTTATGTTACTTTTATTGATGACCATACACAAAAACTATGGGTATATTTCATGAAAGAGAAGTGTGAGGTGTTCACTCACTTCCAGAATTTTAAAGCTATGGTGGAAAAGTAGATAGGGAAGTTTACTCAGACATTAAGATCTGATGGAGGAGGTGAGTACATATCAAATGAATTCATCAATTTTCCAAAAAGTATTGGAATTCAACATCAGTTTTCATGTAGGTACACACCACAACAAAATGACATTGCTGAATGAAAAAATAGACATATTGCAGATATAGCAAGAGCCTTGATGGCTGAGAAGAATATGCCTCATTGTTATTAGGTAGAAACTATGCATACTGCTGTATATATCATGAACAAAACTCCAACTGCTGTTGTACATCAAGTTACACCTGAAGAGAAGTTTACAAGTAAAAAGAAAAACTTATCACATGTGAAAGAATTTGGCTGTATTGCATACGTACATGTTCCAAATGAGTTGAGGACAAAGCTTGATCCAAAAGCAAAAAAATGTGTCTTCATTGGATATTCCCTTGAGGAAAAGGGGTATAAATGTTATAATCCACTCACATGACAGGTGAAGGTAAGCAGAGATGTGGTATTTGATGAAATTTCAAGCTTCTACGTAGATGCCAAAGAAGGACTGAATCTTGAACCAAATGACAAAGAAAATGCTAAAAAATCAAGTGCAGAATCTCAACTTTTGGGTGGATTGGATGAACCACCAAGCAATAGTTCCAACTCAAATCCATGGAGTGGAAGATTGCGTGGAAATTTTAGTCCAAAAAATTCATCAAATACATCCAAGAAAGGTAAAAGAAAGCTTTCTACTAGTAGTAAAACATGTGGAGGTTTTGAAGACTTTGATGGAGATTCAAGTGTTTGAGAAAAGAGTCTTGATGAGGAGCTTGGATTGCCCTCTATGAAGACTCTAGGAGTTAGAAAGGCACATGCAGATGATAGAAGGAGAACTGACCCAGTACCAAGAAGATCTGGGAGGATGCAAAATTCAGTGCAATGATTGACGTATGATAGTTATATGGCTCATCACTATGCCTACACGACCAAGGTAATACAAGATGCTAAACCTTCTTGTTTTGAAGATGGAATAGGAAATGCAGATTGAGAAAAAGCTATGGATGAGGAGATGGCTGCACTCTATGGAAACAATACATGGAAGTTGGTTCCATTGCTGCAAGGAAAGAAACCCATAGGCTATAAGTGGGTTTACGAAGTAAAGCACAATGGTAATGGTAGCATAAGCAGGTACAATGCACGATTGGTAGCAAAAGGATATGCACACACATATGACATTGATTATGAGGAAACATTTAGCTCTGTATTTGAAATTTCTACTATTAGAACACTTGTTGCATTAGCTACAACAAAATGATGGACTTTGCATCAGATGGATGTGAAGAATGCTTTTCTACATGGTGGGTTACTAGAAGAAGTATACATGGACTAGCCACTAGGATATAAAGATTCAAAGCACCCAGAATATGTTTGCAGGTTGCAAAAGGCTTTGTATGGGATTAAGCAAGCTCCTCATGCATTGCATGCAAGGATTGTTGATTACTTAACCACCATTGGGTTTTCTATGTGTGATGTAGATCATTCACTATATGCAAGGAAAGGTGATGATGGCATCACAATTGTGGCTATTTATGTTGATGAATTGATTGAAGGAGATGACAATGAAGCAATCATTAAAGAGGTAAAGCAACTCCTCATGCACGAATTCGACATGAAAGATCTTGGTGTGCTGCACTACTTCTTGGGCATTGAATTTATAGATACAATTTGATGATGTTGACTTTGATCACTTTGACTTTGAACTTTTGACTTTGACCATTTGATTTTCACCCTATTGAATTTGACTAATATGTGCTTTGATGGGCTCAACAATTGCCCATCACCTAATGGGATCTCCGTCCCGAAGAGGCAATCCATGAAATTCCAAAAGGAGTATACATGAAACACCAGAGTCGAGTACATGCTAACAACAAGTAATTTTCCCAAAAGATAAGCCCACTAAAAGCTACACGAAAGCGGATTGAGTTGCACTGTGACTGGATACTGAGCGGTGAGGAGCAGGATGGGGGAATGTATAGATCAGGGGTGTGATTAGATTGTGGAAGGTAGAGGAGGAGAAACTCGATGCGGGAGTTTTAGTGTAAGGACTTGGGATAGTCAACTCGGAAAGGAATGGAAAGATGTGAGTAGGGAGTGAAAGGGTTGGTTACAAGGGTAGGGGTAAAGGTAAGCATGTAGTGAAGGTGTATTTTATTCAAAAGGGTATGGGGTTGTGGTAAAAGAAAAACATTATACTGTACATGAATAAATCCAATACGTGCCAATGAAACATAAACACCCGACAAACAACCAGCCAAGATATGGCATAAAGAACCAAGAACCAAAAGTCCACACACACACACACACACACACACATATATATATATATATATATATATATATATATATATATATATATATATATATATATATATATATATATATATATATATATATATATATAAAGAGATACAACGAGAGCGTGGAAAAGGCATGAAGTACATGAAAGTGCCATTGAATGGTATGAAAGGTAAGCATAGGGAAAAAGTAGCGGCCAAAACGATGGTAACTCGAGAATGCGAAGCCTTGACGAACAAAATGAGGCAAATGTAGTAAAAGAGGGTCTACTAACTACGACTATGAGATCATAGATAGATGAAAACTATGGAGCGGTGTCGAGCTAGGGTGCTAGTGGAGAATGAGACCCCACCACAGGTGTAGCATCACTAGGATGTTGAGTCATTTTAGGCGATGTCGGGGGAATGATAGCCGCCTTCTCACTACAACCAACAACCATTCTTCTATAATGACGGAGATGGTCCTGCTCTCGTCTGACCAGCTTACAAGAAAGACTTTCGCACATGCCCAAAGATGCATGCTGTTGTATCTCCAAAAGAGTGCGATTCGTAGAATTGACCTCATCTTGGAGCCTGTCCCTCTCCTACTGAAGGGCCCTCAATGATGCCTGAGAGGAGTGCCACTAGGCAGTTTCCGAAGCACATATGCGCTCGAAGAGAGAGGCATACTGGCAATGTAGTGCAGCCATCAGGATAACCAAATCTAGTGAGATGCGTGTTGCATCTGTGCCATCCAATGCTACGGTGCTCGCATCCTTGAGTAAGTCGAAGAAGGGTGGATCGGTCGAGTGTGGTGCCGCATCACCATGTAGAGGGATCAATGGTGGGATCTACGAGGAGACAGGTAAGGAGAGTCAGGGTGGAGACTAGTGAGGTGGGGAGTGGGTGTGCGAAGCAGAGGTGGAGTCGATGGAAAGAGGAGGGGATGGTGGCAAGGGTGTGGGCTGAGTGGATGGTGGGGCTAGCTCATACACAGGAGGACTGCGAGCATTGTGTATGGGGAGTAGGTCGCAATGCTACGACGAACATGGCGAGTGGATGGAGTGGGTGAAGTAGGAGGGGGAAGGCTAATGGGTGTGTGGGATGCAATGTCGTTCACATGTTGAGAGGGAGTGGGAAAGGCATGGGGGGCAGTAGAGGGGGCTAGTGTGAGCTGACCTGGCAAGTAGTAGAGCCAAGCTAGTATTGGGGCGGAACATACAAAAAAGGATCTGGAAGTGTGTTGTAGTGCTTTGTGGAAGTGTTGGCACTGAAGCAGGAATGAACCAGACATGAGCGACGCATATGGGTAAGGTCTCCCATGTACAAAGCAGTACAATGGATCGGCTTTACGAATGTCACTAAGAGGCTCATGTGAAGAAGGGCTGCGGAAAAGGAAATGGAACGTGAAAGCTTCCAAGAGCTTTACCATCCTAGGAGATGTTGTGGGTACCCTAAACATGTGAGTACAAAATGCTATAGTCTCTTCTTTAGAGATGCATGAATAAAGGAATGGAGGTGGCCTATATGTGATCGCTGAGGAACCAATACGTGCTGCAATGGTCTGGGTGGATAGTTTCCCTGAAGAGAAAGTGGGGAATGATGTGAGGGTCAGATAAACATCGCGACCCTATGGCTCCGACCATATGATCAAAGCCAAGCAATGAATACCTTCATACAATAGGTAATCCTCATTGACGAGGTCAAAGAGGGATGACTCTAGGAGATTGAGGTGAAGGCATAGGTAAAGGGAGGTAGAGGGAATCAAGAAATCTAGATTCGGTGATGATAGGTGATGTGAAGAGGCAGAGCCTCACTCACTCATGGCAGGCCTAGTGATGGGAGGCAGAAGTGCATGGCAACCCATGGGAGGTGCTGGGAAGGTGAGATCAGGCAGAGGACATGAAGGACTATAGATGGAGGATTCAGGTAATGATGGCCCGGAAAAGTTGGGAGCGATGGGACAGTATAGTATATTGGGTTAGTGGGCCACTGCTGGAAAAAATGCATGTGGTACAATCACCTACATAGGATGTAGGTGGTCGAGAAATACCTCGGACTCTGGCCGAGTAAGACCTAGGGGGAGGGAGGGAGCTCCAAATACTCTTCTATAGCTCTAGAGGAAGCCTACTCGAGTGCCGAAGAAGCCATCCTGCTATACGGAGGTGAATGGCTGTAGGATGGAATGTTGAAAGCATGGATACAAGCCTTCATCAATATGAGGGAGAGGTAAATGAGGGAAGGGAAATTGTGAGGGAGGGAAGTGTTGAATGAAAACAATATCTAAACTAAGTGCATAAGAAGTATGTAAGCTAAAGACAAAATCATCAAAGGTATGCTATAAACAATCCTAAGATGTAACAATTAGGCCACAAAAACCCCAAAATCCAAATCCTCATGTCTAAAAACCCTAAACACGACTCCAAAAGTACCCAAATCAGAGTTCTACAAAAAGAGAAATGAGAAAACTAAGAAAACAAAAAAGTATGGGGGGAGAGGGGAGGGGAAGGAGGGGGGGGGGGGGGGGGGCAAGAGAACTTACCAAAAAGAAATTCCATGCATATGCAGTTTGTATGCAGTTCAAATTCTTTATATAGTCAATGGGGGGTTGGGAGGCAGGGGTGGGGGGGAGGGAAAAAAAGAAAAAAAGGGGGGGAGGGTGGGAAGTGTTACAGGGGGTGGGCGGGGTGTGTTGCGGGGAGCGGGGGGGGGGGGGGGGGGGGGAGTGGGACGTGGGGTTGGCCGGGGGGGAGGGGGGGGGGGGGGAGGTGGAGCGGGGTATGTTGCAGGTGGTGGGAGGTGCGCTGCAGGGGGGGATGGGGGGCAAGGCAGGGTGTGTTGTGGGAAGTGGGGCGGGGCGGTGCGAGATGTGGGGGGAGGGAGGGGGCTGAGGGGGGAAAAAAAAGGGGGGGGGAGATAAAAAGGGAGGGAAAGAAAAAAAAGGGGGAGAAAGAAAAAAAAGCGGGGGAGGGGGGTAGTGTTTTTTTTAACAAAAGTTTCTCACTAAAAGAGCATTTTCTTGATACATAATATATCCTAGTAGTGATTTAATAACCTTCACTGAGGAAATTACAAACCGGGATGGATGTAAACATGAAATACTTTTGAAATACAGTTCTATAGGGCAATTGCCTGGGCAAAATGACTTGATCACATAGTTTGTGGGTGAATTGATGGGCCATTCAAGCTAGATCTCATTCTCTAAAAGCCTTGATATCTTCTCGAATTGCTTCTTGAATCTTGATATCATCAGAAAGGCACTCCCAAAATAAAGTAAAAAGCAGACTACTGAGCAAAGTTGAGCTTACTACCTAGGTGAAATGCTAATGAGCTCTTCAATGATGGGTGCATGAGAACTATTGCATAGAGGTAGCTCGCTAGGTGTGGTTCAACTTTCATTGTTCCAAAGCCTCATGGCACAAGTATTCCAAACATGATTAAGATATGCTGAATGATGGGAGACTGGAGAAGAGCTTTCGCATGCTCAAACACGATCTTGAAATGCATTGTCTTTGGGAATTGGTTGAACTATGCAAACGAAACGCAGCGAAGATGGAAGTCAAATTTGCACGGGGTATGTTCCGGGGGTGGGGCAGGACATGGGGGGGGGGGGAGGAGGGGGGGAGGTACAAGTACAGGAACAAATCCTCCAAGGAATCCAAAGGGTGAAAAAATGGAGAAAACATCAATGAGAAAATGGACAAAATGTTTATATACAACTTGGCCAACTTTTGCATTCCAAGTAGTTTATATCTGTTCTATTATGTTGTTTGATGGTAGGTCTTAAGCCTAGAAATGTATGTTAAGGGGAGCATCTCTCGAGTGAGAGTTTCTAATGCTACAACACCCCATTGAAGTATTGATTTGATTATGTATGGGCCTTCCTAGTGGGGAGTGCATTTTCCTCTAGTTTGAGCATTTATCTGTGGTTTGTGTAACAAAACTAACTCTCCAAGCTGCAAATTTCTTGTTGTGTGCTTCCTTTCTTCTGATCTGAGTTTGCACTAACTATCTGGATGCTAGAATACGTGATTCTTCCATTTTGTGCAAAGCTATGAGCCTAGCTGTTACCTCTAGGCTGCTCTTTCTTTGAACTCCTTTGGTTCTGATCAAGCCATGTATGAACTCAAATAGTTCTATGGGAGCTATCCTATAGACTAGTTGGAATGGGGAGCAGCAATGGTCCAAAAATGAGATGAACTCTTTGATTGAAAGTTGCTGGGGCATTTCTTAGTCCAAATGGCATCTTTACATATACATAAGTTCCCCAAGGTGTAATGAATGTAGTCTTCTCTCGATCCTCAAGGTGGATGGATATTTGGTTATATCCACTAGATCCATCCATGAAGCTGTAAAGTGTATGTCTAACTACTTCTTCTATGACTTGTTCAACAAATGGCTTTGGAAATCCATCTCGGATGGTAACCTTGTTCAATGCTCTAAAATCCACACATATTCTAATATTGTTAATGTTTTTCTTTGGAAAAATCACCATAGGAGATAGCCATTTTGAATGCTCCACAGGGATGATAATTCCTGCATCTTCCGTTTTTTGAATTTCCAAGTAAACAACTTCAACATATTTAGGATTGATCCTATAACTCTTACCCCTCACTAGTATTGCTCCTTAAATGAGAGGGATTCTATGCTCTCCATAACTAGGTGGTACTCCTTCCAAATCCTTGTAGTGCCAAGCAAAGATATTTGTAAATGATTTCATGAAAGATGTTACCTTTAAGAGCACATCCAGATGATTCCCTATCCATGTGGCTATTAGAATGGGATGCGGATGATCCTTGTTGCCCAACTGAACCTCCTTCACTCGATGCCTGTTTATAATGTTATTTGTAAGTTCTTCTTGAGTGGCATCCTTAGATACATTGTCCCACATAGCTTCGGTATCATAAGCAGGAACATCTTGAATTTCTATTTGCACCTCTTCCTCCTGAATCCATCCTGGAGGGATCTCATGAAGTGGTAAAGAATCCTGTTCCATATTCTTTTTCTTACCTTTAGACTCTGAACCTTCTTTTTGGTTGCAATCTACTTTAAAAATAACTTCCTCGATATTACTTTCTAAAGGAGACTTCTTTCCCCTTCTGTGGTCTTTTGCTGGTTCTCCAAACCCAACCACTTGAATTCTTTCCTCTTTTTCTACGTACCCTTCTTCTACGTCTGAGTAAGATGGAAAAATTCCAAAGTAAGGAAGAGAATTACCTGCTTGTAGCCATGCTAGCATGTTATCTTCATCATATAGATCCAATTACTTGTCTTCTTGTATGTCGATAGGATTTATATCTATGTTTATACTAAAAGACTGCATCATGCTGGTATGCCCTTGTTGATCCGTACCTTCTTCCAATAATATTTGTCTTAATTTAGCACCTTCCTATTGGACCCACATGGTATCTTTACCCCCATCATGTACTACTTGAGCATGCCTTAACTAGGGTCTTCCAAATAAGAGAGGAAACCCTCCCTGCACGTTTGGTAATCTTATAACTACAAAGCCCAAGACAAATGTGTACCTTGTACTTTCATCTGAATATCAGGGACTACTCCCATAGGTCTGATCGTACTCCAATCTGCCAATGTAACCGTGAAATTGGCTACCCTTGATGGTTGAAACCCAAGCTTCTTCAGAGTATATTCATGCATTAGATTGATTCTTGAACCTCCATGTACTATAACTCCTTTTAGAATTTGACCATTAATATTCAATGTAAGCCTCGGGCTCTTGTAGTCTGTTAGGGGTGCATTTCTTATAGATCTATTTGTATCCCCAACAACAGCTTTGGCCACCAGAGTCGATGTGGATGCTTCATCTATTATTTCTAAGACTTTAGACCTGAACCTTTCATTCATCTTTATTAAGTCAAGAATACTAATCTCTATTTTAATCGATTTCAGTAGCTCCAAGGCTCCTAATTCCTTGGTTGCAGTGTGTATTTACTGCATCAGGCTCCTTGTGCACTCTAGTGAATGCATTTTCAATAATATTGTTTGTACTTGTATTAAACTCCTTGTGTGTATGCTCACTCGGCGTAGTCCTAACCTCCTTGGCCTTCTTTTCTTTATTGAATCCAAACTTATTAGGGTCTTGATCAACTTCCAAGGAATCAATCTCTTATAGTTGCACAACCCTAGGAGAGGGAGATGGCCTGTATGTTCGTTCTATAATATCATCCTTATTTACAGCTAACATTTGAATGTGGGGACCTGTTGTTGATGGCCTATTCTTTGGGCAACAATTAGTGAACGGATCTCTGGCCTCTCGCCAATTCCTACAAGGTGGGGCATTTTCTGGCAGGAAACATTTGCTCTGGTACTGCCCACATTCTCCACATCTAAAATAGATAATTGTCCTTCTAGTACCATTTCCATAGTTTCCACGAGGCCTAGGATTATAACTGTTACCTTGATTAGGAGCTTCAACCATCACATTGGTTGGAGGTTGAATTCTTGCTCCTCCATGGTTCTAATATGTTTGTGTATTCATTCCTCTTGAAGAACATTCTTGAGCCTCATGCCTAGTTTTCGTGCATAACTAACATGCGACATTTTAGAATGGACATTCGCTTACCACATAGCCATGTTTGCTGCACATGGTACACCATAGCCCATTTTTTATGCCACCTCCCCTTAATTCTTGTAATTCCTCGCGAAGTTGAGCTATTTCTTCTGCTTGGGATTCTTCTTCTTTTTCTAGTTTGAGGGCCTCGATTTCTCACCTCAACAAGGTTACTGCATTTTCTTCTTGCTTTTGAGGTTTAATTTTTTTTTTAAAGTTCTCGAGTTGTTTCCTTAATTGCATCACTAGATCCTCAATTTTTGCAAAATAGGGTAGTTGAGAAGAACTTGCTCCATATTGTTGTCTTATTTGTTCTAGTCATGTAGCTCTATTGATGAACTCTTCTATGGAGGCTGTTGGCAACACTAATTCTTTGATTTTACAGTGTGTAGTCATCGAAAGTGGTTTAGCTAACCATTTCTTAATAAAGAAATCATATAGAGGATCTGGCAACTTAGCCAGTAATGCCTTGGCTCTAGTTACAAACTCTTGAAACGTTTCACCAGGACCTAGTCTCAAGTTTTCTAAATCCCCAATGATTATCTCTATAGTGTTCCCATGCTAGAATTGAGTTTTGAATACCTCTTTCATTAAATCCCACATGGTGAAATAGTTTCCAGCAAACTCGCTAAACCATTTATCTGCTAGTCCTTCTAATGTGGCAAGAAAGAGGATAAAAAAAGAATCCTCTCTTCCCATCAAACCTTTTGTTTTGCATAATTCTAAGAATCTCCTAATATGCTCATCCGGATATTCTTGAGCTAAGCCCTCGAAAGATGGAAATTTTATATTTAGTCTAGAAAGTAGAGTTTCCAAATCTACCTGACCTACCATGTTCTTTATTGACGATGTTGACGAGAGTGGACTGGGGGATCTTCTAACAACCTTCCTTCTTGTTGCTTTGCAAGTGACCCTCAATGTTTGAGATCGGGTTGTAGTCATGAGCTGTTCATAATCCTTTTAGGGTAAGAGAATTAATAAGAAGATTTACCTCTTAACCCAATGAAGTAGTACTGTAACATTGTTGGCACTTGAATAATGCTTCTCCACACTGCAATATTGCTTCTTCTATGCTCAAGCCTCCTTAGGTCCCATCGGGCATGCCAAATTTTGTTGGGGGATTCTTATGTAGAAAGGAACTTGAGTGTTTGTAGGAGAATGGAGAGTGAGAACAGGAGAATTAATGACACCAAAAGCTTTTGTTCAATTAGGAAGAGAAGAATACAAGCTTATTCATAAGCCAAATGCTCTACACTATATGCCAAAGACTAAATAATGCTCATGAAACCAAGATTACAAAGTACTTAGAATCTGTCATAGATCTCGGCACCAGACCTCCACCTTCTCCAAGCTTGCCCTTGTGCACACCTTGCACCAAGCTTCCCATAAGGGGAGGGATGGAAAACCTTCAATAAGGGGAGGGATGGACACCTTCTGTCGACGCGCACCTTCAATGGGACTTTCTAACTCTTGATGTTACTTACTTCACTTTCTCTGCATGCAATCCACATCACCCTTATTGCACCTTGCAATGGCTCTCTGTGTTGCGTGCACTCTCTCTCAATGTGTGTCTCTTCTCTCTCTTGCACTATAATATCCTTACTCTAGCTTTTTCCAACCAAGAATACTCCTTCCCTTGGGTGTCGGTTCATGAACACTCCTAACTCCCATAGCATCTTGGCCCTCACTTGTATGTCCCAAGATTGTCTCCAAGGTGAGCCCAATAGCCACTGAATCCCTGTTTTGTCTTGTAGTGACTTTAGGACAATACAAAATTTTATTGGGGGGCCATATTTCCACTTTTGTCCATGCGCTTCCTCTTCACATGACTTCACACATTTTCTTTTATTTGTTCAATTGTGTATGAAAAAGGGGGGTTCATCTAAACCTTCCAAACACTTTTAAAACCTCTTGTTGAACCTTACAGAAAGAGAATTTGCAACCAACATCCAACTTTCTGCAAAACATCACTTTCTGAACAATTGATTGTGCACTACCTGTGCACCTTGACCATTAAACTTTGAACACCTTGACTTTGATGATGTTGACCTTGAATCCACCTAGTTCACATGTTATGCTATAAGTGCTCAAATACACATAGGGAAACACTGAACTATGTAGGGATATTTAATCAATCTTTGTTGTTCTATCCATAAATTGCACTAGATTCATCTTATCAAGTGCAAAGGTATATGACAATCTAAATGATATCAGCATGGATCAAACCATGATCAGATTCCCAGCTTTTTAGATCCAATACAAGATAGGATTCCCATGTGTTTAAAGAGGCAAATATTAGAGATCAAGACCATACTCGTAAGTTTTGGACCATGGCTTTGGGGGAAAGCTATTATATAATTATACCTTGAAGCATATTTTTTAGGATGCAAATGTTCCTAAAAAAGGGGGTATGTTATAAAGTGGCTTGAAAAGGTTCTAAGTTAATGATAAAATTAGGTGGTTTTTAAGCATTAAACAAGTTATAACTTAAGTAGCCTAGTTGTTAAGTCCCAAGGATGGGAAGTAGGAGGTCTTAGATGCAATACCCATGATTACATTGGGTAGATTATTTTGATGAAAGTCTCTCTAAATCCTTCTAGAACCATGCACTCAACTTAAGCTGAGTTTAATTTAGTTCAAAGAGACTTAACCCGAAAGATGAGTAGACCTCCCACTTGTGGACACGAGTCAATAGTACTAAGGCATTGGTGGAGAACACACATGTGAAAAAGTAGCTCCATTTACTCTAGTTGTCATGGTTGTTCCTCGAATCTATATAATGGTAAGTTGGGTGGAGAGTGCTAGGTCATTTCTCATGTGCATGGAGACTAGGTTCTAGATTTCTTGTAACAATTAGTAATTATTATAGACCTATAAAGACATTAAAAAATCATTTACTTCTCTTGATTTCTATGTGTTACTATTACATTTTGAGAGAACTTGAATTTTCTACAACATGAGACATGCATATATCTATATACTTGTGTATTATCTTAAAATGTACCATCAACACCTTTGCAAAATCCAACAAGAAAGTTTATAGTATTAACAAAATGATAGATAAATCTGATTTTTCTCTTTACTAATAATTATATGAACACTTTCATAGAGACTCTTTAGCTCAATAGATAGAATCCGCTGAAATGACCATAGCAATTGCACCATTGTTTCTAACTTATTGAAGTTCTATAGCTCTCTAACACATATGCAATGTCTCTAGCATTTCACTCCATCATAACTATTGCGTAAGAAATTTCAATTCTTCAACAATGACAGATGCCCCCTTCTTTAAAGATAATATTTTTCACAACAATAAGAGTCTTTTTTGCGAGCTCCTTTTCTTATTCTAAACCAAGACCTTTATTCTCTTCATGATTGCGATCTTCATTAACATGGCCTCACATTTCAAATTTTAATAAAAAGCAATCTTCTCTAGTCATTTCTCATATACGCTGAGCAAGAGCCACCCCACTTGCATATGCTCAAATTTTGTGTGTCATTTGGGCTGGAAGGCATGGTTCTATTTGGACGTTGATATGAATCGTGAGAGCTCCAGATTGTTATCTGACAGCTTGAGTGACTGGTTTGTGAGGAGTGAAGTGAGGCCCTCCTTATATAGAGTTGAGGGCAAATCTCCTTGTATGTGTAGATAAGTGTGCTTGCATGAGAATGAAAGTGAGTTGAGACAAAAAGGTGGGGAATAAAACCCTCAACAAGGAAACAGTTAGTGCATTGCAGGAAAGAAGTTAGATTTTTGAGCATGGTTTGGTAGAAGTAACGAGAATCAGAAGGAAATGAAATGGAAAAAATAAAGACTTTAAAAAATGCTGCTCATTGCACTAAAGTTATTGAGTTTTGCTTCGATTTAATGACGGTGCAGATTCTAAATAGCAAAGATTTGGAGCACATTTAAGCTTGTTGCTAATTAGGAGAAGCACTTTATGATGCCTGAAAGGGTGGGCCTCACATGAGGGTGATGAGAGGGTGATTAAACTTCTTTGTAACACCATCTAAACTTTGTAAGATCTACCCTTGCTTTGTGGGACATGGGGTCCCATGGGCACTAGTGCCATTCACTTGTACTTTTCATTCCCTTTATTTAATACAAGTCTAGGAGAGTAGGCTATGGCCGAACTTCCTTTTCTTAAAAAAAAAAGATTTGGAGCAGATACTCAGCTATCTGATGACGATGAAAAAGTGCTGAATCAGTACAAGAAGCAGAAGAAGAAGAACTGGGCGCAACGATGGTAATCAAGCATGGATGTTGTAAACCTTAACTAGTATTTGTTCATAAAAGTGTGAAATGTTCAAGACATGTGCCTAAAAGCATGGATGACTGTAGATTAAAGGTTGGACATCTAAGCTAGCAAGTTTTCAAAAACCGACTACTTCGGAGCAGCTCGCATGAACATGATGTTGAAAAAGTTAGTAGAAGTAATTGTAGCCGATTGAAGTGAAAGTATTTGCTTAATCTTTTTTGCGTAGGTGTAACCATACTCAGAGAATATCAGGGTGTGATAATCTCTTGGAACACCTTGACTTTGATGATGTTGACTTTGATAATTTTGACTTTTACCTTTTGACTTTGATCATTTGACTTTCACCTTGTTGAATTTGACTAATATGTGCTTTGATGGGCTCAACACTATCATGTGGAAATGGCTATGGAGAATTAATTTCCCTCTCTTTTGTCTTTAGACTGGGGTCATCTCACCAATGGAAATGATCAAATCTTCAAAACAAGATGAAAGATGGCATTCAAAGATCCTTGACACCACACAAGATTTAAAAAGATTCAGAATATAGTGGTTTCAACATTTTCATTTTTTTAATCATATTTTTAAAATACATCAGTTTTGTGAAGTTTGTTTTAGATTTATTTTGGTCTGCTTAAAGTTGGATTGAAAAAAGTGAGGGGGCACATCTCTCCTACATTCTAAAATTATCCTTAATCCTAGATTGGACATAGTAGTCCTCTAGTGTGGTGATAGGTTAATAGAGGTTTGATAGAGGTGAACCATAGTACCAACATCTAAGTTAGATCTTTTGGTCAAACTCAAACTTCACTCTCCAAAACAAGTTATAGTGAATTTGAGAAGAGTTCTAAAAGTTAGACTATGCATGCTTTTTTTGCTAGATCCGTGCATGAGTGTTCTATAGAGAGGAATAACACATAGTAGGTTGGATGGAGGCACCTTGAATCCACCTAGTTCACATGTTTGTGCTATAAGTGCTCAATCCACACATAGGGAAACACTGAACTATGTAGGGATATTTATTCAATCTTTGTTGTTCTATCCATAATTTGCACTAGATTCATCTTATCAAGTGCAAAACTACATGACAATCTAAATGATTTCAGCATGGATCAAACCATGATCGGATTCCCAGCTTTTCAGATCCAATATGAGATAGGATTCCCATGTGTTTAAAGAGGAAAATAATAGAGATCAAGACCATACTCCTAAGTTTTGGACCATGGCTTTGGGGGAAAGCTATTATATAATTATACCTTGAAGCATATTTTTTAGGATGAAAATGTTCCTCAAAGGGGGGTATGTTATAAAGTGGCTTGAAAAGGTTCTAAGTTAATGATAAAATTAGGTGGTTTTTAAGCATTAAACAAGTTATAACTTAACTAGCCTAGTTGTTAAGTCCCAAGGATGGGAAGCAGGAGGTCCTAGATGCAATACCCATGATTACATTGGGTAGATTATTTTGATGAAAGTCTCTCTAAATCCTTCTAGAACCATCCACTCAACTTAAGCTGAGTTTAATTTAATTCAAAGAGACTTAACCCAAAAGATGATAAGAGCTCCCAGTTGTGGACACGAGTCAATAGTACTAAGGCATTGGTGGAGAATACACATGTGAAAGTAGCTCCAATTACTCTAGTTGTCATGGTTGGTCCTCAAATCTATATAATGGTAAGTTGGGTGGAGAGTGCTAGGTCATTTCTTATGTGTATGGAGACTAGGTTCTAGATTTCTTGTAACAATAAGTAGTAATTATTATAGACCTATAAAGACATTAAGAATCATTTACTTCTCTTGATTTCTATGTGTTACTATTACATTTTGAGAGAACTTGAATTTTTTACAACATGAGACATGCATATATCTTCTTAAAATGTAACATCAACACCTTCGCAAAATCCAACAAGAAAGTTGATAATATTAATTAAATGATAGATAAATCTGATTTTTTGTCTTTTCTAATAATTATATGAACACTTTTAAAGAGACTATTTAGCTCAATAGATAGCATCCCGCTGAAATGACCATAGCAATTGCACCATTGTTTCTAACTTATTGAAGTTGTATAGCTCTCTAACACATATGCAATGTCTCTAGTATTAACTCCATCATAACTATTGCGTAAGGAATTTCAATTCTTCAACAATGACAGATGCCCCCTTCTTGAAGATAATATTTTTCACAACAATAAGAGTCTTTTTTGCGAGCTCATTTTCTTCTTCTACTTTTCTTCTTCTAAACGAAGAACTTTATTCTCTTCATGATTGTGATCTTCAAAATGGCCTCACATTTCAAATTTTAATAAAAATGCAATCTTCTCTAGTCATCTCTCATCTACGCTGAGCAAGAGCCACCCCACTTGCATGTGCTCAAATTCTGTGTGCCATTTGGGCTGGAAGGCATGGTTCTATTTGGAAGTTGATATGAATCGTGAGAGCTCGAGATTGTTTTTCTGAGAGCTTGAGTGAATGGTTTGTGAGGAGTGAAGTGAGGCCCTCCTTATATAGAGTTGAGGGCAAATCTCCTTGCATGCGTAGATAAGTGTGCCTGCATGAGAATGAAAGTGAGTTGAGACAAAAGGGTGGGGAATAAAACCCTCAACAAGGACACAATTAGTGCATTACAGAAAAGAAGTTAGATTTTTGAGTGTGGTTTCGTAGAAGTAACGAGAATCAGAAGGAAATGAAATGGAAATGAAATAGCAAAGATTTGGAGCATATTTAAGCTTGTTGTTAATTAGGAGAAGCACTTTATGATGCTTGAATGGGTTGGCCGCACATGGGAGTGATGAGAGGGTGATTAACCTTCTTTGTAACGCCATCTAAACTTTGTAAGACCTACCCCCGCTTTGTGGGACATGGGGTCCCATGGGCACTAGTCCCATTCACTTGTATTTTTCATTCCTTTATTTAATACAAGTTCGGGAGAGTAGGCTCTGGCTGAACTTCTTTTTATTAAAAAAAAAAAAGATTTGGAGCAGATACTCAGCTATCTGATGACGATGAAAACGTGCTGAATCAGTACAAGAAGAAGAAGAAGAACTGGGCGCAACGATGGTAATCAAGCATGGATGTTGTAAACGTTTACTAGTATTTGTTCATAAAAGTGTGAAATGTTGAAGACATGTGCCTGAAAGCATGGATGACTGTAGATTAAAGGTTTTACATCTAAGCTAGTAAGTTTTCGAAAACCGGCTACTTCGGAGCAGCTCGCATGAACATGATGTTGAAAAAGTTAGTAGAAGTAATTGTAGCCGATTTTAGTGAAAGTATTTGCTTAATCGTTTTATCGTAGGTGTAACCATAATCAGAGAATATCAGGGTATGATAATCTCTTGGAAGCGGTGCAGACAAAATGACTTTGCATACATTGCGAAATCACTGTACGTTCTACAAATTCATCTGTCGGCGGAACATGATACACTGTTCTTAATGTCGAACGCTGTTTTGAAGTATGATGCTAATATACGTAACACATGATATTTATTCAGATTAGCCATTACAATTTCAGCACAGCTATTGTACTGTTATATAGTAAGAATACAATAAAATATACTAACAATCTAAAATATATACGCGGATGAAATATAGCAACTGTTGTTATAAGCGTTTTGAAAATGCACACGCTTCATTTATTAAGAGCTTGTCATCACGTTTGGTGCGATTATTGGTCACCCCCTCGAAGGAAATAAACACGAAAGTGGGTGTTCTTGCACTTCTACGAAACCATCTCAACAGTGCTCTTTTATTTATTCGAGCTCTTCCTTTCGGAATTTGTTGTGTAACATCATGCAAAATCGAGGACACGATATTCACCTCATGATCTCAGACTCATGTCTTGACCTGCATTCCATAATAGGCTTTCGATTACGCATAACTCAACTCAGCGGATGCCCAAAAGCACTTAGCGGGGAACTCAACCGAAAGAATCAAGAAATTCTATGATCGTTGCGATAAAAAAAATCATTAAAAGAATTCTATGATCTTTGCGATAAAAAAGGAGATAAAGTGAAACTGTAGGAATGTCCGTCGTTTTAAATCTACGAGCTTTGTATTGAAAAGGAGCTAAAGTAAACAACGAACAGATCCCCAGGAAGCTTTACCTGCTTCGTGAATTGTAACATCTCTTCTATCTTTTCCTAACCTGCTTCTTAAATTGTACCTTCATTTCTATCTTTTCCGCTATGGGTTCAAGCTTTTGAGAGAAAAACAAAAAAACAAATATGAGTCTTGAAAGGAGATCAGGCGATGCGTTAGAGAATGGATCTACGATTCTGATAGGAAACAGCTGTTGAATTTCCGGCCAGAGCATGACACCATCTTCAGAGTACTTGAGACATTCATGAGGAGACACTAAGTTTCTTGAGTCTGATAACTCCTCGGGATGCGTAGTAAGAGAAAGCTTACAACTACTTTCCCGAGGATGGTGATTGACTGAAATGCGGAGAGAGCAGCTAGTTTCCTCAGCATCCCCAGAGTTGCCCGCCTTGAATGCGAGTGTAACAATCCTTACACACACACACACACACACACATATATATATATATATATATATATATATATATATATATATATATATATATATATATATATATATATACACATACACACACACAGAGAGAGAGATTATGATCAAGTTGTTCCGATTCATATGACGGAGCAGTTTGAGCTCGTTCTAGCAAAATTCGACCTTACTTTGTGAATTATACTCATAAAGAGGAAATCCAGAAGAAAAAGGAGTAGGAAACGCAAAGCAGATTGGTAAATCTTAGTCCATGATGTGAGTGATTCATGTTAAGTTCAACTCTCTATAATTAAAAGAGACTCTTTTTCCGCAGGTATGACAAAGTCTTTGTTGTTGAAAGAGTCGCACAGGCTTCGCTTTGATAGAATTCTTGAAATAGTCGCATAGGCTTCGCTTTGATAGAATTCTTCAAAGAGTCGCATAAACTTCGCTTGTATCTTAGATTTCCTTTAATTGATTAGATCAGCAGCTCTTAAGGCAGGAGAAGAATAGAAAATCCAAATGAGGGAATTTTTCATATCGAAGAATCATACATATATCAATTAAGATCATTCTTCTCATTTCAATTAATTAGTACTAATTGCAAATCTTTGTCGACGAGAGATAAAATTTGAGCAACTCAAGATCGAAATAAACAATTGGGATTTGCTAAGCTCCAATAGATTCTGCCAATAATGTACACTAAATTGTACTTGATTAACATCATTATAAACAACAAAGAGTTACATTGGGCATGATTTTAATCATATCAAATTGAAACATGGAGTATGTATTTCTTTTTTAAGGACATGAAATTCAAAATTCAAAGTCTCATTAGTTCCGTTGATCACATTTTTTTATTTTAAGGTACTCGTTGAAGGACTCTCTTTATTTCCTAGAACTTTGAAAAGAAGTGACAAAGTTGTGGAATATCAACTCTACCTCTACATGCATCTAGCAAGAGAAAGGAACCAAATCAACTGGCAACAAGTGATGTTGGGTGAGGCGATCGGCTGCTCATCGAGGCTGTGGAATGCCATCAGAGGTGAGACTCTCTGGAAGATTTGGAGGGAGCGATGTGCTGTCAATTTTGGCCAAACTCCTAAGGAATGGTTGATCGAGAAATCCTTGTTTCTCCTAGGTAAAAGAATCTCCCAAGTCAAGAGATCGCCACCATTTAGACATCACTATATTTATCTCCTCGAAAACAACAAGTTGAAACCCAAATGGGTCCCACATGAGGGTGATGATAAGTTTATCCGCCTCATCTGTAATGCCCTGTAGCTTGCCATACTCCTCCCCTGAATTGTGGGATTTGGGGGGTCCCATGGGCACTAGTCCCATTCACTTGTAACTTTTTTTGTTTATGATAATTAAAGTCCGGGAGATTAGGCTGATGCCGAACTTCCTTTATTTTAAAAAAAAAGGAGAAAGGAACCTTATTCGGCCATGCATTCTCGGACTGAAAAAAAGCTGGTTAAAGAAGCAAGATATTAAAATCCTCAACACGTATATTGAATATGGAGTATTCAATGAAATGGGGACGGAAACGAAAAGAAATCTTCCAGTTTTGATCGTTTTCTAAACTCAGCACTTCAATTGGTACTTTGTAGGTCTTCTTAAATATCGATCTATATCTCATTAACGTTTGCGTTTCGACGAATCTTGTTGCTGATTGCTTATTTGTATTAAGATATTCCTCGAGAATAATAGGATCAAGGGTTCATACCTCACACATCAGAAGTCAACTTGAATGACAAAAAATGAAGATGTTATTAATCAATGATGAACCTCAATACTCATTAATGGTGCCCTTCAATGCTTTAGAAGACCTCGGAAACCTACAAATTCACAAACGTCACACATTTATAGGCACACACTAATGGAATTGCGCTTCTTTTACCTATTTATGGATCTTCATACATGGACAAACGACCCTCTGTTCACATACAAACTTGATCGAACACAAATATACATAGAATCGTATCCATATTGCACATATAAAGACCATGGACACACTCGTAAACATATACTATACCAACATTGACATTCTACATTCACATCCAATGCAACACATGTAGGTAATTAAATTGATTTATAATGATAATGAAAACCTTCCACTTGGGCAATTTCATATGTTTTTCAATTTCATGTTCACCCCCTCTATTAATACTTGTATCGTTCTCTATATTTTTCATTTTCATCCTCACTCCCTCTATTAATACGTGTACATTTGGGTCTATACACTTGAAAAGCATGCACACTCATACATAAAACTCGAATCATCTACAAAATATACATATGACTAGGCATTCATGAGCATGGATGCTTGCTTTTACAATCATGTGCACACATTCATACAAACATACATATCTTCAAAAATACACACATAGCTAAGCACATACATTAATATTGAGAAGAATCATGCATAAA
>CM035431.1:115846680-115896680 GCA_020310875.1 Ceratopteris richardii
TGTGTGTATATGTGAATGTGTGTTTTTCTATGAGTGTGTGTATATAGGTCCATACCCACATATAGGTGTACATGCTTATGCTCTGTGATTGCTTCTTGCTCGCTTTCTCTATCACTCTTGATCCCAACACAAATGTGCTAGGAGAAAGTATGTTTTTTATTTTTTATTCACAGAACCTTGCTTATGTGATGGTTTTGCTTCATAACCAAATTGCCAACATCGTTGGGAGCATTGCTACTCTCTATTGCTGTTAGTGACAATACTTAGTTGCATCGCATTAGCAACACAGAACATCGCTTATGAAACTTTGGCTGTTTTTTCTTTTAGGAGCATCACTTATGCGATGTTCCCTAGAATTTGCATCACATAAGCGACACTCCTTGCTTTTATTTATGATTGGGGGCATCCCTATGCCCCCATTCTTCTTGTCGCATAAGGATTTTCCAATGGACCACTCTTTGGAATCCTTATCAAAATTAATTTCACATCTATCTTTTCAAATCTTACAGAGTGCTTCACTTTTAATGGTATTCCATAGAGCATATGAGTAGTTGATGGCTTCACTAACCACAACTTTCTCCCAATAGACTTAATCATGTAACATCATGAGCTTATTGAGTCTCTATGACTGTGAAGGATTTTAGGACAAAAGAAGAAAATGTGATGCAAGTCTTGCCTACCACTAGAGCACCCGTTATGCCATGGGTAGGTACCCCAAATTTTACTTAATTTGGTCCATATACCCCTGTACAAGATTTTCCATATCAAGATTGCTTTCTTATTTTCCATCAAGGAGTTCCATAGGTCATGGAATTTGAATTCGCATCTAATGAAATACCAATTCACAACTTCTTGTTAAGAACATGAGGAAATTGTAGATTTCTTTGTACTCTCATGGAATCATCTCTTTTATTGCCATTCTACCATCAAAATCCATCCAATTAGATAGATCATGGCCAACCATGAAGTAGGATTTTGAGTCATCCCACAAATTGATTCTATGTCTTAAAAGGCACCAATCATTGTTGTGAGCTCAATAAATCAGATCAATGTCCTCAAATATGACCCAATGCATTATATATTGGTTCCATAGGCTTTTCCAATCACATAAGCCTTTCCTCAAGAGCCTCTTAGTGACCAAGAGGTAGTTTCCTTTCACTCTCATGATTCTAGCAATCCAAAAACAAAAAGAGCCATGTTGTCTAATTTCCATAGCCCACTTCTAATAAATAATGATGGTAAATAAGGGGCTCATCTTGTTCCAAACTTCTCAAAAACAACACACAAGATATTCCATACCCTTAGGGGTAAGTGGGAAAGGGTAGAGCAAGAGAGTGATTAAATCAAGCTCTTTCCATCTAGGGATTTGAGCAAACGAAAGGATTTCAATATTTCTAAAAATAAAATTTGCCCAAGAAGCTTTGTCATTGATCCAAGATTAAATCATTAATTTGATCACCATCTTATTGTCCATGGTTTCCACATGTAAAATAGGCAATCTAACTACATCCTTTGGGATAGAGCCAATTTCCCATTTGATTTTTGGTACCCCTCTCACCCAACCAAAGTACATTTCTAGAGATCCTTTCCAAATTTTGCAAGTTTTTCTAACACAATCTCCAACAAGAGAAGAAGTAGATGATAGAGGAGATAAGCAACAATATACTTAGTACTATTGCCTACCCAATCACATTAAGTTGCATCTCTTCTTGTAATGAAATTTGTTGTAAAGCTTTGTAAGAATCCAAACCCATTCTTGGTCCATTGAAACATCAAATACCATCATTATGACTTAAAGATGAAAGAGCTGGACATCAAGAAGCTCCTAAAATCCTTGAGTTGGCAATGGGTACAAGGATGAATGAAGTGGTGATCTTAAGGTAGGTTTTAAATAGCTAATTCTAGATCCAAAGGCCTCATAGAAATTTTGTAGGAAATTCCAAAACTAAGAGACAAACCCAATGTGATTATGAAGAAACATGTTTATGTCCTCAACAAAGAGTCTTAGCACCATTGCATTGTGGTTTGAGAGAGAGAGAGGGATAAAGATAGATAGATAGAGAGAGAGACCTAAAGTATGATCCCATTGTGCTTGACTATCAACCAAATAACTCAACCCATCAGCAATGATAAAAAAAAGCAACATGCTTAGTGGACATCGTTGTCTAATAGTGCACTTGAGATAGATAGCTAGGGAGACCTAGATTTTAATGTTGATCCTACTAGACATTCTCTAGGAGTGCAAAAACCACTTCTAATAAACTTAGGGCTACAAGCAACATCATTCAGAGATTAGGGATGCACGTGGATACTCAAGTATGTGAAAAGAACCATTGAGTATGGCATTCTTTACAAGGAAGGATCATCTTTATACAGATACTGTGACTCAGACTAGGGAGGGGATATTGATTCTAGAAAATCATTTTTTGGATATTGCTTTTCTTTAGGTTCTCAAATTGTTTCCTAGATCATTAAGAAGCAATCGGCCATAGCATTATCCTCTATCAAATTTGAATACAAAGCAGCATGTGTGGCTGCATGTGAAGCAGTATGTTTGAGAAGGATCCTATGACATATAGGAATTCAAGGACAAGAGGCTACAAGGTTGAGATGCGACAAACAGAGCTCCATAGCCATCGCCAAGAATCCTATTTGTCATGCACGTACTAAGCACATAGAAATCTAGTACCACTATGTGCAACAATTGATAGAGGATGGAATTGTGGAGTTATGCTATTGATGAACAAAAGAAACTGGAGCAGACATTTTCACCAAGGCTCTAGGGAGAGAGAAATTGCATCGACATCCTCTAAAGCCTTGTTTAGGACCAAGAAGGTAGTTCATTGTAGGTGGACATTGAGGGGGGGTATTAGATATACTCAATACTCCACCCGCATGAGATTGTTGATTATCCATGGTACTCTAAGTTGTACGGCCCCCTTTATGAGGAGAAGCTTGTGTGAGAGTCTCGACATCTGTGATGGGGTGTTCATGAGATTAGTAGAGTTCTAGATTACCTAAACCCTAAACCAAAATTTCAGAGTGGTCCAAAATTACAGCGAATGCATCAACTTGATCTGAAGTATGGTAACATGTCCAATCGAAGTTCAGTCCAGTAGAAATGCAGTTCGGTGCAAATCCCGTATGGTGAAGTGTTCAGTGTAGAGGATTACTCAATTAGTGATTACGTAATTTTGGTTGGGTCCAAAACTATAGGTGATTTGAAAGGTTGTGCCTAAAACATAGCATAAGGGAGTCTCGAAAATCATGCCAAAATTAGAGGATTATGCAAGATAAATCACTCAGGAAAGATCATGGATACACACTCTATAAAGCCCTTAATCTAGAATGAGTCCAAAGGCCATTGAAGCTCCACATTAGGAGAGCACGGGTGGACAGTATCATCATTGTACATTACTGCTGACTAATTGAGAATTTGAGTTCTCTATCTCTCTATCTGTGTATAGTTTCCTTTAGTTCGTATTGCCTCATGCTACTCTGCCTTAAAATCATATTCTATTGCATTATACATTCTGATCAATTTCTCTAACATACTCCACATGCTTTAATTACTTGGCTAATTCATTGGATTCCCCTTGACCATAGGTAATTTGAGTTTTCTTTCTAATTTTAATGCAATGGGAATGATCGCATCTAGATTAACTTCTTCAACTCCATCAATCTACGTGATTAACATAATCGAGGTGAAAGACCATTGATAATCTATGCAAAAATAACATTAGGTGGGGGTTCATTATCTACTAGAAGCTACCTACAAGTATTTCTAAATTATGTTGCATAACTTTGTATAGACTAATTCGGTTGTTGCCAAGTGCTTGACCCTAAATCAAAAACTAGTGAATGAACAAATAAGCATAGATGTAGACTTGTTAATCACACTACGTTTACCAATACAAACTCCTACAGATGTCTCCAGATGTAGAGCACAACTCCTCCAAGAGTCTAAGAGCTCCTCCCCTAGTTGATCACCTCCAAGATTACTAAAGTTCTCCAATGCTCTCTTCATAGCTTGAGTGATGCTTGATAAGATACTCAAATTATGATTGAATGCTCTCTTCATAGCTTGTGATCTCCTTGAAAAACACACTCTATAAGCACAAAAGCAAAATCTTAGGCCACAAGTATCGTACACTTTGCTTCATGAACTAGCACCTTAAAAGCCATTATGAAAATTGTTTTCGCTATCTGACTATGCGCGATGGAACTTGAACCCTAGTGGATCATATGTGAGGCATTTGTCAGAATCCAAAATGCCAGACCATTTTTCTTGAAGACTATACTACATAATATACTTATTATGCTTCTAGTGGAGGCATTTTGGACCAACTTTGGGCATTTTTTCCAACAATCCCCCCTTCAATGTAATAATGGTACAAGGTTTACTAACCTGCAAAACTTTAGACTTCTCGATCTTTGAAAATATATCTCTTCACTAATTTTCATTGAATCTTAAGCTAACTTTGTTTGAACCCAACTAGATACTTGAGAAACTGCAAACTGACTGTCTCAAAGTGTATTACATAGATATATCAAGCAACCAAGTGCTTGACTATATATCTATGTGAAAATGAATGCAACCAAAGTGTAAACTGCAAACTGAATGTCTCAAAGTGTATTACATTGAAATATCAAGCAACCAAGTGCTTGGCCCTAAATCAAAAACTAGTGAATGAACAAATAAGCATAGATGTCGACTTGTTACTCACACTATGTTTACCAATACAAACTCCTCCAGATGTCTCCAGATGTAGAGCACAACTCCTCCAAGAGTGTAAGACCTCCTCTCCTAGTTGATCATCTCCAAGATTACTAAAGATCTCCAATGCTCTCTTCATAGCTTGAGTGATGCTTGAGAAGATACTCAAACTATGATCCAATGCTCTCTTCATAGCTTGTGATCTCCTTGAAAAGCACACTCTAAAAGCACAAAAGCAAAATCTTAGGCCACAAGTATCATACACTCTGCCTCATATATGTGAGGCATTTGTCCTAATCCAAAATGCCACACCATTTTTCTTGAAGACTATACTACAAAATATACTTATTGTGCTTCTGGTGGAGGTATTTTGGACCAATTTTGGGCATTTTTTCCAACAATCCCCCCTTCAATGTAATAATGGTACAAGGTTTAATAACCTGCAAAACTTTAGACTTCTGGATCTTTGAAAATATATCTCTTTACTAATTTTCACTGAATCTTAAGATGACTTTGTTTGAACCCAGCTAGATACTTGAGAAACTGCAAAATGAATGTCTCAAAGTGTATTACATAGGTATATCAAGCAACCAAGTGCTTGACTATATATCTATGTAAAAATGAATGCAACGAAAGTGTAAACTACAAATTGAATGTCTCAAAGTGTATTACATAGATATATCAAGCAACCAAGTGCTTGACCCTAAATCAAAAACTAGTGAATGAACAAATAAGCATAGATGTAGACTTGTTACTCACACTATGTTTACCAATACAAAATCCTCCAAATGTCTCCTAATGTAGAGCACAACTCCTCCAAGAGTATAAGATCTCCTCCCCTAGTCGATCACCTCCAAGATTACTAAAGATCTCCAATGCTCTCTTCATAGCTTGAGTGATGCTTGAGAAGATACTCAAATTATGATCCGATGCTCTCTTCATAGCTTGTGATCTCCTTGAAAAGCACACTCTAAAAGCACAAAAGCAAAATCTTAGGCCTCAAGTATCGTACACTCTGCTTCATGAATTGGCACCTTAAAAACCATTATGAAAATCGTTTTTGCTATCCGACTATGTATGATGGAATGTGAGGCATTTGTCATACTCCAAAATGCCACACCATTTTTCTTGAAGACTATACTACAAAATATACTTATTATGCTTTTGGTGGAGGCATTTTGGACCAATTTTGGGCATGTTTTCCAACACTCCCCCCTTCAATGTAATAATGGTACAAGGTTTAATAACCTACAAAACGTTAGACTTCTCGATCTTTGAAAATATATCTCATTACTAATTTTCACTAAATCTTAAGCTGAATTTTTTTGAACCTAGCTAGATACTTGAGAAACTGCAAATTGAATGTCTCAAAGTGTATGACATGGATATATCAAGCAGCAAAGTGCTTGACTATATAATGTAGCATCAAATGGTTTTGAATCTGCTTTTATCTGTAAGAATACATTGACATCCATAGGTGTGTATTTACGTTTGGAATCTACCATCTCAAACCTTTCCAATAATTTCTCAATGTATTTCTATTGTTTTATGTAGATACACTCATCTCTATACTTGAATTCAATCCAAAGATAATTTTGAAAAATACCTAAGTCATTTACATCAAATATATGCTTAAGGTGTGCTTTAAACAACTAAAGTTATGAATCCTTGGGTCCTATCATGATCATTTCATCAACATATATGATAGAAATAATCAAAACATCTTTCTCAACTTTAACATAAAGAGTAGGAGCCGCTTTTGGGTTTTCAAAACCAAAAGATAGAAGATAGACATGTATCTTCTCATATCAAGCTCTTGCTGCTTTCTTTAGTCCATAGAAAGCTTTGATAAGCTTGCATACGAAATGCTCTTTACATGTTTCTTCAAAACCTTGTGGGTGCTAGATACAAATATCTTCATGTAGATCACCATTAAGAAAGGCAGTTTTGATATTTAAGTGGTATAATTTCCAACCAAAAAATGCAGCTAAAGAAAGTATTGTCCTGACTACTATCATTCTCGATGTAGGAGCAAAAGTCTCATCATAGTCAGTACCTTTCTTTTGTGCATAATCTTTTACAACTAATCTTGATTTATACCTATCTATGGTACCATGTGCTTTTCTTTTGATTTTGAAGATTCACTTAATATCAATAGCTTTATTACCTTTTGGTAACTCAAAAAGCTTCCATGTTTGATTCTTATAAATAGAATCAATCTCTTTTTGTATAGGTTTCTTCCATATAGGACTATCTCGTGCATCTTGAACAATAGTTGGTTCATTCTCAATTGAAGTTAGAGCTAAAGTGTTATGAATCTCAAAATCTTTTGCATACTTTACCTGGTCTATTTTTTGTGTCCTTGTTTGAGTTCTTCTCCTTCTAGTGTATTCCTTTATATCAGTGTCCTTCCAAGTTTGATATAACCATTTTGGCATATACTTGAAAAGTGGTGGAATCCTTTCTAATTCTTCAATATCTCTTTCTTCTAGAACTCTCAGACCTTCTCCAACTTCATAATTCAAAACTTCAAGAGGGATTGATGATGGACAGGGTACTAATGTAGGTTACATTAATGTAAATCTCTCTCACTTCGCCTTTATCAAGTGCATCTTTTAGGGATTGATAAGGTTCATCATCTTCCTTATAAAAAAATGAATATTCATTTGCTTTTATGAGATCTAGAATCTATTACTTCTTATCATAAATCTGACGTTTTGCAATATATGCATTGCATGAGAATAGGATATCACCTCTATCAAGGACATAGAATCTGTATCATTTGTTTTGAATTGCATAATAGCTTTAATGGATTTTACATCAAGCTTACCACAATACTTCTTCTCAATGTGAACATAAGCTAGGGAACCAAAGACTTTGAAATACATCACATTGGATTTTATTCCCATAAGAAGCTTCATAAGGTGTAATGAACTTCAAAGCTTTTGTGGAAGACCTATTCAGAATGTGATTCGGTGTATGCATTGGATCAAACCAAAACTTGGGAGAAATCTTTTTGGATGATATCATACTATAGATCATCTCAAAAAGTATCCTATTCTTTCTCTCTACAACACCATTATGTTGTGGAGTGTAAGCAATAATGAGTTGATGAGAGATTCCTTTGTCTTCAAGAAAAGACTTAAACTATTTAGACATATACTCTCCTCCTCTATCACTTCTCAAAATCTAGATCTTTGACTACCTTCTATTTCCAACCATAGCAAAGAATTTCCTAAAGGTAGGAAAAACCTTTGACTTTACTTTAAGACCATAAATCCATGAATATATTGAGAAATCATTAATGAAAGTAAGAAAGTACTTGAAACCTTGAATAGAATGTGCTCTCATCAAACAATTCACATTGTATGATCTGCAACTTCCTTGTGTTTGTGATGTATCCATGTTTCTTGAAAGGAAGTTTGTGAACTTCTACTTCAAGAAATCAATAAAAGTAGGAAAACTCTCCACCATTCCTTGATCCTTGATGTGCCTAAGAGTAGTGTGACTTATATGACCAAATCTAGCATGCAATAACTTCTTGGTCTCCTCAGGCATACAATACCTAGCAACATTAGCATGACTAATTTTAGATAACACAAACATGTCACTTCTGTTTTCACATTGAAGTAGACAATGCTCCTTATGAAGTGAGAGAATCAGACATGAATCTTTCTTAAAAAAAACTTTCCATCCGATAAGAAAGTAGAGATAGAATGCAAATTCTTGTTCATGTCTAGAACATAAAGCACATTGGAAAGTATGAAATTTATACTTGCTCTAGAATTTATGTTTACTTATCCAACACCAACAACATCCAAATCATGACTATATATGCAATCATCACCATTCTATTTGAAGAGTTAGAAAGAGAGGAAAATACCTTTCTACAACTTGTTATATGCTTAGTAGCTCTATAATAAAGAATCCAAGGATCATTTGAGATTGAATTTAATATTATGTCATCAAAAGCTACTAGCACATGCATCATCTTCAACACTATTACTTTCTTATTTTCACAAAAAATCCTTGTTTCGCATTCTGATATAAAAGGAATTGGTTTCTTACAATAATAGCATACTCCTTTCTTTGAATCAGATGTAGTCAAAGACTTTTCTTTGGGTGTAGAGGAAGCATTATGGGAAGAACTAGAAGACTTAGTATTAGAAGAACTACTTTTCTTCTTGGATTGCTCACTCTTTTGCTCCTTCTTTTTATCCTTATTCTTCTTTCCCTTTGAGGATTATAGCATGGCTTCATCATTCTCTTCCATAGTCTTTTGTTGATCTTCATCTTGAAGTAATAGGAAATGTAATTCTTCAAATGAAAGTTATCTATCTCTTATGGTAAGACTAAGAGAAGTAAAAAAAACATGATATGAATATGGAAGTAATTTTAGAAGTGTATTTACCATCTCTTCATAAAAAATGTTAACTCCAACATTGAGTAATTGATCTCGTAATCTTTTAGCTTCAACATATGTGTCGGAACAGACTCACCAATTTTAATCCTTGTATTGGCTAGCAGTCTCCTTAGAGGAGCTTTCATAGTAGGGTTTCTTCTGTGATAGAGATTCTCTAACTCGAACCAAGCCTATTGCTAGGCTCTACATGACCTAATTTGGGGTATAATATGCCTCTTGACTCCCATAGCAATATATGAAAGTGCTAGAGCATCCATTGAGTCCCATCTAGAATGCTTTTCTATAGGGAATAATCTAATACAAGTACCACTAACTCCTAATGATGAAAGAGTTTATTGTTGGTATATTTTGGTAGTGAAGTGTGTGAACACACTAGGACCACTAGGGCATTTTTTCCCTCTTTAGGAGGTTTTTCCCCTGACTTCTATATACACCTATAACCCCAACATGTCACTTATCTTTGTACATTCTCTTGGTCATACATTCAGTATTGTGTTTTGTGCTTCAAGCTCCTTCTTCTTCCTTGTGTTGTTCTCATGCTTTTGCACACCTTGAACTCTAACAATTGGCATGAGAGTAGGTTGCACTTTATCTAGGGCATCCTTGACACCCCTCCAATCATAGTTTTAGAATCGCACCAAAACTCGTGAGCATATTCAGGGTGTCAATATCTTGATGTGAGCCCATTTTGGACTCCGAATGTACTATTGAAATGCCTCTGCTCACAAATTTTTCTATTTGTGCCAAGCATATATACAGGTTTCAGTTCAACAGCATAAGTGCCTCAAAGTCTGCTATAAGTTTAGTTGAACTCAACAGGGTAGTTCAATTCAACTTTTTGAGGTCCAATCATTTTTTTTTGCATCAAGATATTTTAGTTAGTGGCCATGATTGAAAGCAGTGATGTATTCTATATGTTGGCTATTGAGGATAAAATGGATGGTATCAATTACCCATTATGCGCATATATGATGCATCATGTATTGGTTGCAAAACAACTCTAGAATATTATGGAGGTTGTTGAAAATCATCCTACTACAACTACAAATACAAATTTTAAGGTGATGTGGATGCCATTGAAGATGATGTTCTCCAGGTTCCTATTCGTGTTGTGGTTCTTGGAGTACCTACTATAGAGCATCTTTGTTGGGATCGCAAAGATGCTCAAGCACATGCATTGATAGCCTTGTCTTTCAAACTTGCAATTATTCCTCACATTCACACTTCCAAAATAGCAAAGAATGCTTGGGATACACTTAACACTTTATACAAGGCAAGGAATGAGGCTTGTGTTGCTTACCTCCAGAAACAATTGGAGAGTGAGCACATAAATGAAAGAAATTCCATGGAAAACTTTTTGACAAAGATAAAAGATTTGAAGGAGCAGTTGATTTTTGTTGATATGGTTTTGCAAAAACAATTCACTTATGTAGATTGTTGTGAATGGTCTTCCAGATTCATATTAAAGTTTCGCTTCTACTCTTCGATTGATGATGAAAGGCAATCCAAATGCCTTAACATTTGAAAAGTTAGTCTCGGCTCTATTGCAAGAAGATCAATCTAGGCAGATTAGGTCCATTATGCATGTTGCAAATCAAGGTTTCCTAACTAGTTAGAAGAGAAAATGTGAATGGAGCTCATCAACTAGTAAGCAGAAATAAAAAGCAGAGTAGAGCTGATCGTCAAACTCTTTTTGGATGTGCTTAGTCTTTCCTCAGAACTAGAGGTTTCCTACACACTCTATTTCATACATCCATCATCAATACATTTTATACTTCATTCTTATCGGTACATAAATCTTTGTTTATTGTTATAGTACATTGAGCAACTTTGTGAAGCTCTCTCAATCATTTCTCTTTATGTGAGTATTGATTATGCAATCCAGCAAGTAGAAACTAAATTAGGACTGTAAAAAGCATTCCTACAAAGTTTCATAACCATTGGATGATAGGCCTTCAGTTATGAGTAAATATTTGTGACAAGATTTGTGTATTATCTTCTTCATGAAAAAGTCTAGAATACCCCCTTGACTTGTTATGCACATTGCTTTGATTGTAGTTATCCTAAATTCATGAAATAAATTTGTATAGCTTTCTTATCAATATTGGTTTGATTGAAACCACATTGTGAGCTCCAAGTAAAATACTGAGGGCCTTCTACTAAGGAAACGACTCCTGAAGGCATAGCTATCTATGAGAAAACTACCACTTCTTAGGTGGTATGTTAGGTCTCGTGTAATTTTTTTCAACCATACAATATCTCCCTTTATTTTAATCTCAAACAGAAAAAAAGAATTAGAATGCATACACATATAGCACGCGCATACACATACATACATACATACACATATACATATATATGAAAGAATGATCTATAAAAGATCGTCTTTTGAATATTTGGTGAGAAAAAGTGATTCAAGAATGTTTCTAGCAAGATCTGGGATATGATGCCTAGAAACAGGTATTTTTCTTGCAAGTCCTTGGAACTAAAGCTGCAAAACTTGAATCATCTCAACTCCATCCTATAGAAAATCTAGAAGGTATCTTGATGAAGCATTATTCCTCAATTATTTTGAGGATTTGAAGGAATTGGTTTAGTAATCTCTTTGCAAAGCTTTGGTGATCTTCGAGGTTAGTACACATAAGTATCTTAAGTATGAACCAGAGTCAGTTCAAGATAGTTAGTACTGATTCTCATTGGAAAGAACTGGCTAACAAAGAACAAGGTAGAGACCCAAGAGAATGGTCTACCTGATAATTCCAATTCCTCAAGTCATTTGGATCTAAGTCTTGAATGTCAAATCTTCCAAAAGGATTAAACTCTATTGTGAGAAATAATCTAGGGAAAATCAAAGATGATCAAGAAAGGAATCCACTTGTAGACATGAACTTTTCAAAATTGGCTATATTTTCATTCAAAATACTTGAACTTTATGTTTCAAGAAAACCTCGATGATTGAAATAAGTCCACATAGGTTGCCAAGGAATGAGAAGATAGTATTTCTCCTCATTTTATTGAGCATGTTTTGGCAGGGACTCACTAGACCCACTTTGCGAAGTTCATATCTTTAGCTAAGTCCTATCAAATACAAATAAAGTATATTTGTATTTGAAAAAGTTAAGTTCATAAGATATGAAGATTCCTCTCTTTTCTATTGAAAGCGAAAGATGAATCTAGTTTCTGGCCCTTTCAAGATAGAAATCGGATATCTACCATAGACTCCTAAAAATATAAATTTCTAGGGAAGTACAAAGTGTACTGAAATATATTATTTTATGGAGCTCAAGGTTTGCAAAAGTGCCAAAAGAAAAAGACCACCAAAGAAGTCCACCCTTTTCACAAGTCCATAGGTACAAGGCATGCATGTACATTCAGGTGGACTAAGAGAAAGTGATTTGGGCAGGGATTTTGATTCATTTCTTTTCAGAACAAGGCAGGGATTAGCCCTTATCTGATTACTGGAAATGAATCTAAAGAGAGAGATGACCATGCTCAGAGTATAGATGATGGTGCACGGGGGAATACTTCACATATTATACCTACACACATTTTTGAGGACGAAAATATTAAAGGGGGGAAGAATGTTGTATAATTCATGGGTTCACAAGGTTAAACATATGGATTCTAAAGGTTAGAATATGATGTATGTTTGCTTTGGTCTAACGCTTGAACTACCCTTGGAACATGCCTTGAACCTTTGGATCAAACCCTTGGTTTTAACCCTTGAGGTATTTATTCATATGAGCTCCTAATTGAATGGTTAGAGCCTTAGGATTGATTTATCCTAAAGTGTGGGAACCTTAGTCTTGGGAGAAGCTTCTCTAGGAGCCACCTTGTGTGTACGTGAGAGAAGAATCCTCATTTGATTTAGAAGGCATGTGATAGACCTTGGGAAATTAGAAGGCATGTGATCACCCTTGGGAAAGAGTTCACATGAGGGACACTTGGCTGGACACTTGGCCAATCTCAAGGACATGCACCCCCTTGGGCTAGAGGTATATATATGGGTGGAGTTGGATGGGTGGATACACGCTCTCTCTTAGGAATGTAGTCTTAGTAGTTGTTTTTCACAACAAAGGCCTTCCAATGGAGATGGGAAAAGTACCAACATTGTATCCCCTCAGTTTTGGAATCCTTATCCGGGGCATAATGAGACAAATCTCCTCACGTAATCATCCGTATCCTCATAAGCATGTTCCTTAAGTGTAGGGAACTTAATAATCAACCTAGAGAGGAAATGACAAAGATCTTCCATTGGTAGTGGTGCTTCTTTTTAAGTATCTAAGCAAAAATCTAATGTTGTCCTCAGCTTCTCTTTTGAAAGCGGGTTTGAAGCCAAATCAATGGAAAAATTTAAGAGTAGAGGGGTATTAGCCAAAGGTAGAGCTGACTTCTTGAGGCTCCTTTGTACATGAAGGGGCTTTCTGTCTACTTGAGTGTGGGTCATGTACCCACTCAGAGAATGCAAAAAGTCAAGAAAATAATGCAAGAACAACTATATAATGCACACTAGGTACCTCACACAAAAAATGCAAGTGTCCCATCGTGTGTGCCAAACTGTAGAGGAGGTACTAGGGTACCCACTTCTAGCAATATCAGATTATATACACTTCCAGTAATCCTTCTACTCAAGGGGGCTTCTCCTTAGGGAAGTATACCCTGACACATTCCTCTGTAGGTACACTGACAACAGAGACACCAATAGAAGAGAAAATGTACAGTGGTGGAGAAAGTATCGATAAAGAGTGCTCATAAGAGAGGAAACCCAACTTCTCAACCCAAAAAATGATTACAGGAGGGACACAATGCTACCAAAGGATGAAACTGAGAGCTAGCATGCCATTCTGGAAACTAACCAGAAGTAGTACAAGAGCACCAACTAAAACAATGAATACAACAAAGATGATGACTTGATCCACATGAAATTCACCGATGCATGCCAAATGACTAGATCCAAGCCACTCAATCACTCTGTAATGCTAATCACCAAGTCCACTAGGAAGCCCACACTCTATATACTCACCACAGAGTAACCTCCAACAATGTGCCTATAGCAATAGAGTGCAGAGAGTAGACCAGAAATAGCCTAAACAAGCATCAACAAATGATGATAATGTTGATATGCAATAATCCCAAAGATCCACACCGTTGAGATTGTATGTCTCTCCGATTGAGATCCCATAAACCCAAATGAGTTCCAAACATCTGTTTATATAGACTCTAGAGAGGCCATGAATGACCTTGCCAAATCCCAACCTTAAGTGCCACACGCACGAAAGTGGTGGCCAAGGAGGTGGAGGGGTGGACTAATGATGGCTTCGATAGCCAACTTCAATTAGGCCCCCAATTATAGCTTCTAACACTACCAAATCTTAGTAGTGGTATTCCCTAAATTAATTTTCACTCTGACACTTCACTAACAAAATATACCTCGTACGTGATTTGCCACTCAAGGTAGCTCATGGTGGAGCCCATCATAAGTCAATAGTCATCCAATTTGATATGCCTCGTGAGACACATGAGGAGGTCGCCCTTATAGGATCAATCGACCCTCGATGAAACAAGTGTCCAATTTTAGCTTGAAGTCACCCATCAAGTAAGGACCTGCCCCAAGTAATGGTTCATATGAGGTTGCCTTTATTCCTTATGAGTCGTCCAAGCATGGAGGTATCAAATTGGGTGGTCGCCTAGATTTTGCCATAAGACCACATGGGTGGTCGCCCACTTTTTTCCATAAGATCATATGGGTGGTTGCCCACTTTTTGCCATAAGAACACGTGGGTGGTCGGCCAAGTTGATGATAAGGTGTTGCCCAAGTTTTGTAAAGGAGGCGTCGCCCATGCCCAATATCTTATTGTGTATAAAGTAGGCATCACCCTTTTCTTTCTTACTGCCCATAAATGTTGGCATCGCCCGTTCATGTGCTATTGTGCATAAATGAAGGCATCTCCAAACTCGCTTATTCCATGGTTTTCAATAAAACGACTTATTAATTTCCTAAATTCAAGGCACCCAAGTTCCCATACTTTGAAGTAAATAAAGAGAGAAGTGATTCTTTATCAAATAAGAATCACAAATTCTCAAAGAGTTTCATATCGGCCAAGGGTCCCTCCATGGAGCAAAAAGACCAAAGCTCTCACCTGTAGAGTGTTTTTTCTGCCACAGACTTATAGGTTAAGGATTACCCAACTTGCATCCACTTGTGTTCAAGAGCCTTTGCCTCAATTGTCTTTGCCTCAACTTTAGGTTTTGATTTCAATTGCTCATGCTCTATGCTCCTAACTCCTTACCTCTTTACCTGTTCTTGATTTGTTTACCTGTTCTCGATGTTGAGTTTTCCAACGGTAGGGTATGGCCTTGGGAGTGACTCAAGCCTTAGGGTGAGGGTTGCCCAGGGTGGCCCTAGACCCCCCTCTCCCCAAGGTCCCAAGTTCACTCTAAAAATATCCGGAACCAACAGGTATGCCAGGGGATTAGTCCCTAGAAAAGAAAAAAAAACATATTCCACCTGCTTTACAACACTAATAAGGTATAATTTTTATATCTATATCTATCTATATATATATATATATATATATATATATATATATATATATATATATATATATATATATATATATATATATATATATATATGTATGTATGTATATATATATACATAAATACATAGATATAAATACATACATACATAGACATACACATATATATACATGCATTCATACACACATATACACATATACACGCATACACATGTTATCAGAGTAAGGTCAAATTATACATACCTGTATCCAATAAAGATGTTTTGTCCACCTAGCCTTTGGAATTGTCTACCCAGCCTTTAAAATCTTCCTGACACATGTGCTTCTCCTATTCTATAAGTTGACCTACTTCCTGTGTTGCTAACTCTTTTATGAACTTTGCATACAAATATTAAGTATGAGTTAGCTATGGAGGTATTAGGTCATTTAGAAAATGGGAGAAGCAATTTTATCTCGAAGATTTTGAAGGATCGAAGACTAATTTTAAAGGATGCGCCAACCGAGCATCCATTCAATGTAGGTTTTTGTTCTTACTTTAGCTAAGGTAAGAACAAGAACTTGCATTGAATGGATGCTTTCTCTCTGCCCATCCTTTAAAACTATTCATCCATCTTTGAAAATCTTCGAGATAAATTTGTGTCTCCTATTTTCCTAACAACCTAATACCTCCATAGCTAACTGATACTTTATATATGTAAACAAGTATGTAAGTATTAGTTACCAAGGCAAGTAATTTATTGACTATAAAATGGGAGACAACCAAACTGTTCAGAGGTTTAGATATCTATATGAAAGTATACAAACCATAATAAACAAAAAGAAAATTAAAAACAAAATCAAATATACACAGCTAGCATACATACACATTCATACACATACATACACATTCATACATACATACACATACATACATACACATACATACATATATATACACACATACACATACATATATATTTATGCATATACATATGCACATGTATACATACATACATATACACATACGCATATGTATACGCATGCACATGCATATACACATCCACATACACATACACATATACAAAATCATATGCATATATATACACACATATATATATGTATATTTATCCTTTTATTTTTATTAATATGTATTTTTTCCATGAACTTACACGCTATTATCTGAAAATTTTCTACCAAGTCACAATATCCTTCCTACCTCACATGATTAAAGGAAGAAGATAATCAACAATCTTGGTATAGATTATCAATGTATACATGCACATCCTAACGATTATATTTTATATAGAGGAGAATATGCACATGTCCAAAATGTCAATCTCCTCGATATAAGGACGAAGAAGGTAAAATCCCAAAAAAGGTATTGAGACATTTTCTATTGGCTCCATGAATTAAACATATGTTTCAAAGCCCCGAATTATCAAAGCTTTTGACATGAGGACATGACCATAGAAGTACTGCTAGAATAATGAGAATTCCTCATGATAGTGTTGTTTTTCAGCATATTGATTCTACATGGCCTGATTTTGCACAAAATCCATAGAATCTAAAGTTAAGAGTTGCATTATATGGGGTTAATGCATTCTCCATGAAATCTAGTAAATGGTCAATGTGGCCAGTGGTAGTCATTAACTACAATCTTCCGCCATATATTAGCATTAAAAAGGAACATTTAATGCTTTCTCTTTTAATCCCAAGAAAAAGACAAGTTAAAGATATGAATATATATCTTGCTCCTCTCATTAATGATCTACAACAGTTATGGAGAGGCATTAATAAGGCATATTTAGGAAAAACGGGAATTACATAGGATTTTGAGACAGTTCTTTGTGTCCCAATGTTTTACTTTTTCACTCATTGACACACGATAACATGTTATTATCTCTTGATTGGAGTATATTAAATTGACACTTCAATAATAAGGATAATTTTATAATAAATGGGGTATCAAGATTGGGCTCAAACTTAAGAACTTAACATAGTAGGTAATATAAATGGGACTTGAATAATTCCCAAATTTCTTGAATAGGCCTTTAATGTAATTGATGTATCGAAAAGCATCAATGAAAGAAATTTTATAGTTCGTGATATTGTGCCTTGGACTATTCACGATTTTCTAGGATATGGTGTTTGTTCAGGTATTGATGTAATTTTTTTATCAAATATGCATACAAATAAATGTGAGTTAATATAATTATATTTTTATCATTTTCATGATGCAAGAATACCTACTAAGGGTTATAAGGCTTGTCCATATTGTGGTGATTGGTTAAGATCAATCTATAGTAAGAATCTCAACAAAAATATTTATCTTCGACATCGATGATTCTTACTTGATGATCATCCATTAAAATGTAAAAGAAATGTGATACATTCTAATGGAAAGCTTGAAACAGAAATCAATGACGTTAATGGATTGCTATCGAAAATGGACAGATGGATCTCTGATAGATCCATAATTACGAATCTTTAGTGATGATGAAGATAATGAGAATGTGAAGAGAGATAAAGGAAAATTGGCACTCGTGGAGAATATTTCAATATGGTATTCTTTGGAGTATTAGAAAGAGTTAAAAGTATGTCATCTTCTTGATCCTATGCATATATTCATGAATATTGGTTATTCATTATGGCAGCATCTTCTTGGATTAAAAGACACCAAAGCATCAAGGAATGATTTGACCAAAACTCAAAACCAAATTTGTGGCTAGTTTTTTATAGTCATCTACAGGAAATGACTTACGCACCTGCATCTTGGTTACTTACGACAAAAGAGATACAAAATATCAACAATAGGGTTCAATTTATTCGGACTCCTACAAGATATGGAGCATCTTTCCAGAACATGTTTACCATGGATGATAAGACCTTATCTGGGTTAAAGATCCATGATTGGCATAATTCTTTATGTAAAAGAGAGGATTCTAGCATTGTTGCCTCTTTCAGGCAACTATCACGTGCTAGCTCAAAAGACACAAACCTTATAGATGGTGAACTTGGTTGGATCGGAACTGTTTTTGGTATCTACGAAATATCCTTTCCTACATTCAAACAGGTAGAAAAAAGTTTATATTTTTTATGATAGAGTTTATAACTTTTTTAAGCACCCAATAAGAGTTATTGGTTTTTATATATTTTGATAGGTCATTTTGAAGGTTTTCGAGTCGAGTATAAAGGTAGCAATTCCACATTGAGAAAGGAATTATCTAGGTTTTGGGCAATTGATTCTTCCAAGGTAATGCGATCTATTAGTAGGATTCACCAATATTGTAGTTTAATAAAGAAGAATCTATTATCTGATATCCATTCAAGTGATTCAAGTTACTGATCGATAAGTAGAGTAGGATTTACTATTTAATCTACTCATACTATTGCCATCATTTTGGTAAGACATGGATATAGTCTCATCTTCATTATCCTTATTTATTTCATTTATTTCTTCTATTCTTAAATCCTTGTTCTCATGAATGACATCATCTAAGAATGGACTAATATCGATTTTTGCTAATTCCTCTTCATCATCAGTAGAATTAGCATGTAGAGTATTATCCTCTTCATCAAAAATATTAGTATCATTGTAATATACAATGATTCTAATTTCTCTTTTAGATGTTGATGTATCACTATCTGATGGTGAATCATCAAGAGGACTTTCTTTGATCTCTGTAACAATAAATTGTTCAAACAATGACCTACCTCTAGGTTGAACATGAATGAATTGCCACCAAGGATGAGCATAAGGGTTTTTATAAAAAAATGCGTGTCCAATATGCCTAGGAAGAATACTTATTTTAAGTTAGAACATGAAGCTCGGGGGTATACCTAAAATTTTATATATAGCTTTATTTTCAAGGAGCAATTTTTTGTCATGTATGTATGCATATGTGTGTGTATTCATGTGTATTATCTGTATACATGTGTTAGTATGCACATATGTGTGTTTCATGTATATGTATGTGTGTGTATATGTGTGATATATGTATACATGTGTTAATATGCACACGTGTATGTATGCATATGCATTTGTGTAATATATGCAAGTGTGTTTATAATTGTGTATGTATACATGTGTGCATGTACACATGTATATGTGATGTGTATATATGTATATGTGTATGTGTAAATGTGTACATGTAAATATGTATGCATGCATATGTATACATGTGTGCATATATGCATATATGTGTGATGCATAATGTATCTACTCCATCATTTTATATTTATGTATGTGTATCTACATGATGTGTGTGTAAATTTATATATATTATGATCCTCCTTGATTCTAGTAGCTATATATAGAGGCACAAGGTTGGGAGGAGACACATCTCTCTAGTAGGTGGTCGGAGGAATAGATGCAATATGTACATATACTTCAACCATATGGCTAAAAGGCTGAATTAGGTTTCTTAAATGAGGGTTGTAAAACCCTAATATTAAAATTAGTGTTTCCAAATTAGGGTTTTGAAATAGGTTTTATCAATTAGGATATGTATAATAGGGTTTTTGAGTTAGGATATTTCCTTCCACTGCAAGTGGACATGGTGCAGGTAGGAGTCGCATAATGCTCCCATTCTACTCTTGAACTCCAATCCATTCCGTATATACACTATATTCCCCTCTAGCTCTATATCGCACTCTAGCCCTAGGGTGCTTATGCATGTCCTCATAGGCACCTGTGCTCTGCTCTCATGCTTTCGAGGTGGTATAGTTGTCCTAAAAATAGATAGATAAAAATAATATGTGTTATAATAGCATTAAAAGAAATTTGTGAAAAAAACCTACCTATGAGTAGAGAGTTCTCTTCCTGCATGTGGAGCCATAGAAAAGCCCTCCTCTGATCGCTCGGTAAGCATCTAGATCGTAAAATCTAGCTCATCATCATGCATCTCTGAGTACTCATGCATGACAATCCCTAAGGTAGCAGGCGGAACTCTTGCTCTCATAAGACTTTTTATGAGAGTGAGTTTCGCGTTTCTCTCTCTACTAGGATCCATAATATCTATACATATAAAACAAATTGGGTTCGAAATCAATATATGTACATGTACATATGTATGCATGTATATGTATGTGTGTATATGTATGTGTATGTATATGTATATGTGTATGCATGTATATGTGTGCACTGTGTATGCATGCGTACATATATATGCATGTGTGTATGTTTATGGGTAGGTATGCACGTGACTTGATGTGCGCATACATATATGTATGTGTGTGTATATGTATGTGAATGCATGTGTATGTGTGTATGCATGTGTATGTGTATATGCATGTGTGTATAAGTGTGTATCTATATGTGTGTATGTATATATAACTATGTATATGTGTGTGTATGTGTATGAAGGTGTATATGTGAGTGTGTATATGTGTGTAAGCATGTAAGTATCGACGTATGCATATGCATGTGCATTATGTATGCATGTGCATTATGTATGCATGTGTGTGTATGTGTGTGTGTATGTGTGTGTATGCATGTAAGTATGTATGTATGCATATGCATATGCATTATGTATGCATATGTATTCATCTATGTGTATGTGTCTGTATCTGTCTCTATGTGTGTATGCATATATGTGTGTGTATTTTTCTATGTGTGTGTATTTGTGTGTGTATGTGTGTGTGTGTATGTGTGTGTGTGTGTGTCTATGTGTGTATGTGTGTGTGTGTCTATGTGTGTATGTGTGTGTCTATGTGTGTATATACATGTGTACCTCTATATATGTGTCTATATGCATGTGTATGCATGTGTCTATGTGTGTATGTGTGTATGTGTGTATGTGTGTATGTGTGTGTATGTGTGTGTATGTGTGTGTATGTGTCTATGTGTGCATGTGTGTGTATATGTGTGTGTGTATGTGTGTGTAAGTGTGTATGTTTCTATGTGTGTATGTGTGTGTGTATGCGTGTATATGTGCGTATGTGTGTGTCTATGTGTGTGTGTTTATGTGTGTACATATGTGTGTGTATGCATGTGTATGTGTGTGTAAATGTGTGTATGTGTGTGTATGCATGTAAGCATGTATGTATGCATATGCATGTGCATTATGTATGCATATGTATGCATGTCTCTGTATGTGTGTGTATGTGTGTGTATACATGTAAGTATGTATGTATGCATATGCATATGCATTATGTATGCATATGCATGTGCATTATGTATGCATATGCAGTATGTATGCATATGCATATGCATTATGTATGCATATGCATATGCATTATGTATGCATATGCATATGCATTATGTATGCATATGCATATGCATTCTATGTGTGTCTATGTGTGTGTATGTGTGTATCTGTGTGTGTGTATGTGTGTATGTGTGTGTGTGTGTGTGTCTATGTGTGTATGTGTGTGTCTATGTGTGTATATACGTGTATATCTGTATATATGTGTCTATATGCATGTGTATGTGTGTGTGTGTGTAAAAGTGTGTGTGGATGTTTGTATGTGTGTGTGTAAGTGTGTATGTGTCTCGGTGTGTGTAAGTGTGTATGTGTCTATGTGTGTGTGTATATGTGCATGTATGTGTGTGTGTGTGTCTCTATGTATGTATGTGTGTGTGTCTATGTGTGTATGTGTGTGTCTATCAATGTGTATATGTGTGTGTATGCATGTGTATGTGTGTGTGTAAATCTATGTATGTGTGTGTGTATGTATGTGTATGTGTCTATGTCTATATGTGTCTATGTGTCTATGTGTCTATGTGTGTATGTGTGTGTATGTGTGTGTGTGTGTCTATCTATGTATGTGTGTGTCTATGTTTGTATGTGTGTGTCTATGTTTTTATGTACATGTGTATGTGTATAGATGTGTGTGTATGCATGTGTATGTGTGTGTGTATTCATGTGTATGTTTGTGTGTAAATGTGTGTGTATGTGTGTGTATGTGTGTGTATGTGTGTCTATGTATCTATGTCTGTATGTGTGTGTGTATGTGTGTGTGTATGTGTGTGTATGTGTGTGTATGTGTGTGCCTATGTGTGTATGTGTGTGTGTCTATGTGTATAAATATGTGTGTATATGTATATATGTGTGTGTATGCATGTGTATGTGTGTGTATAAATATGTGTGTATGTGTATGTGTGTATATATCTATGTGTTTATGTGTGTGTGTATGTGTGTGTCTATGTGTGTATGTGTGTGTCTATGTGTGTATATATGTGTGCATATGCATGTGTATGTGTGTATGTAAATCTCTGTGTATGTGTGTGTGTGTATGTGTGTGTGTACGTGTCTATGAGTGTATGTGTGTGTGTATGTGTGTGTGTGTGTCTATGCGTGTATGTGTGTGTGTCTATGTGTGTATGTTTGTGTCTATGTGTGTATATATGTGTGTATGTGTATATATCTATGTGTATGCATGTGTATGTGTGTGTATGTGTGTGTATGTGTCTATGTGTGTATGTGTGTGTATGTATATGTCTATGTGTGTATATGTGTGTGTCTATGTGTGTCTATGTGTGTCTATGTGTGTAATTATATGTGTATGTCTATATATGTGTGTATGTATCTGTATGCGTGTGTGTAAATATGTGTGTATGTGTGTTTATGTGTGTGTATGTGTGTGTATGTGCGTATGTGTGTATGTGTGTATGTGTACATGTGTGTATGTGTGTGTATGTGTCTGTCTATGCATGTATGTATGTGTGTCTATGTGTGTATGTTTGTGTCTATGTGTGTATATATATGTGTGTGTTTAAATCTGTGTGTGTGTGTATGTGTGTGTATGTTTCTATGTGTGTATGTGTGTGTGTCTATGTTCTATGTGTGTGTGTCTATGTGTGTATATGTGTGTCTATGTATGTATATACATGTGTATGTGTATATGTGTGTGTGTATGCATGTGTATGTGTGTGTAAATGTGTGTGGATGTGTGTATGTTTGTGTTTGTAAGTGTGTGTGTGTATGTGTGTGTATATGTGTGTGTGTATGTGTGTGTGTCTATGTGTGTATTTGTGTGTCTATGTGTGTGTCTATGTGTGTTTATATATGTGTGTGTGTATGCATATGTATGTATGTGTGTAAATCTTTGTGTATGTGTGTGTGTATGTCTGTGTATGTGTGTATGTGTCTATGTATGTGTCTGTGTATGTGTGTCTGTGTGTGTGTCTGTGTGTGTGTCTATGTGTGCATGTGTGTATGTGTGTGTGTCTATGTGTGTGTCTATGTGTGTGTCTATGTGTGTATATACATGTGTATTTGTATATATGTGTGTGTATGCATGTGTATGTGTGTGTATGCATGTGTATGTGTGTGTGCAAATCTGTGTGTATGTGTGAGTGTATGTGTGTGTATGTGTCTATGTGTGTATATGTGTGTGTATGTGTGTGTATGTGTGTCTATGTGTGTGTGTGTGTCTATGTATGTATATACATGTGTATGTGTATATATGTGTGTGTATGCATGTGTATGTGTGTGTGTAAATATGTGTGTATGTGTGTATATGTGTGTGTGTAAATGTGTGTGTGTAAATGTGTGTGTGTAAATGTGTGTATGTGTGTGTTTATGTGTGTATGTGTCTATGTGTGTATGTGTGTGTGTGTCTATGTGTGTATGTGTGTGTCTAAGTGAGTATATATGCATGTGTGTATGCATGTGTGTATGCATGTGTATGTGTGTGTATAAATCTATGTGTATGTGTCTATGTGTGTATGTGTGTGTGTGTGTCTATGTGTGTATGTGTGTGTGTGTGTCTATGTGTGTATGTATGTGTGTATGTGTATATATGTGTGTGTAGGCATGTGTATGTGTGTGTGTAAATGTGTGTATGTGTGTGTATCTATGTATGTGTGTGTATGTGTGTGTGTGTATGTGTGTGTGTGTATGTGTGTATGTGTGTATGTGTGTGTCTATGTGTGTATATGTGTGTGTATGCATGTCTATGTGTAGTGTGTGTAAATCTATGTATGTGTGTGTGTATGTGTGTGTATGTGTCTATGTGTGTGTATATGTGTGTGTGTATGTGTGTGTGTGTCTATGTGTGTATGTGTGTGTGTATGTGTGTATGTGTGTTTGTGTGTATGTGTGTATGTGTGTATGTGTGTATGTGTGTATGTGTGTATGTGTGTATGTGTGTGTGACTATGTGTATATATGTGTGTGTCTATGTGTGTATATGTGAGTCTATGTGTGTATATATGTGTGCTTATGCATGTGTATATGTGTGTGTGAATCTGTGTGTGTATGTGTGTGCGTGTATGTTTGCCTCTCTCTGTGGCCATCGCTAGGAGGATTGCACGTGCATGTGCTCTCTCTCTCTCTCTCTCTCTCTCTCTCTCTCTCTCTCTCTCTCTGTCTCTCTTTCTCTCTCTCTCTCTCTCTCTCTCTCTCTCTCTCTCTCTCTCTCTCTCTCTCTCTCTATCTCTCTCTCTCTCTCGCATCTCAATCTTGGCACAAATGTGTCGGGAGAAATCAATTTTTTTTTTACATTCTAGAGCGTCGCTTATGCCATGCGGTGAATCTACGAATGTCGCTTATGCAAATGTCAATAAGAGCATCCCTATTAGTGACGCTATTTGCAATGGTGCAAGATAGCATTGCATAAGTGATGCTCTGCATTGTTTATGCGACATGGTTCCATTTTTTTAATAAAAGAAAGTCACATCGCTTATGTGATGCTTTCTTCCCAAAAGCAATGAAACTCGCTTTTTTTAAGAATGATTTGGTTTAGTTGATAAAAGCAATGAACTCCCAAAAGCAATGAAACTCCCAATTTATGGTAGTGGTCTGAGTATATCCAATCAACTCGAAAGATGAGGTATTCTCTATTTTTAAGAATGATTTGGTTTAGTTGATAATGAAAAAGAAACGAATCTCAAGGCTTTACATTTAGATAATGGAGGTGAGAATACCTCACATGAATTCATCATTTTCTATTATTCTAGAGGAATTCATAGATAATTTATAGCTCTATATGCGCAAGTATAAAATGGTGTAGCCGAAAGGATGAATAGAGATATTTAGGATAGAGTAGTTTCTATGTTGAATCATTCAAACCTTTCACAAGGACTTTTTGGAAGAAGTCTTGATTGGAGTTCATTTGATTAACCTTTCACATAATACTACCAAAGGCTTGAAAGTGGCACAATGATTATGCAGAGGGGAGCCACCACATTATCGTCGTCTTTGAGTTTTTGGGTGTGACGCATATGTTCATATACCAAAGAATTGAAAAAAAAAAGCTCGGCTATAAGTCAAAGAACTATGTTTTCCTTGGATATGGACAAGATGGTCAATTTAGATATCACTTATGGGATCCTGAACATGGTGAACAATTAAAAGTAGTGATGTCATTTTCACTAAGTCTAAGATGTATAAACAACCCATTAAGGAGGTTGAACTAAGAAAAGTGGTTTTTGAGTATACTAGTCCCCCAATTAGCATGCATAAGATTTCTATGCATGAAAACGTTCAAGAGAATATCCAATCAAATCAGTCTCGAAATGTTCTTGTTCAGCCACCTTTAAGATGTTTTGCATGTGTCTCACATCCACCTGATAGATATCTTCTAGGTTTTGATTTTTTTATGCTGACAAGTGTTGATGAAACTTCTTGCTACAAAGCAGCTATGTAGATAGAGGATCATGACAAGTGGGAGCATGCCATGAATAGTCAATTGGATTCTACTCACAAGAATGGTACTTGGGATTTGGTATCTTTTGTCAATGGGAAAAAACATTTTACGATGTAAATGGGTATATAAGCTAAAATTCACATCTGATAGTACTTCAAAAATGTATGATGAAGGACTATTTTTAAACAATTCTAGGCAACAACATGGTGTGAATTCTGAGGAAATTTTCTCTCTAGTAGTCAAGATTACTACAATTAACATGTTGCTTGGGTTCATTGCAATGGAGGACTTACAACTAGTCCAAATGGATGTGAAAACTAATTTCTTACATGAAGGTCTAACATATGAGATCTATATGGAACAACTAGAGGGTTATGTAGTTCCTCGCAAAAAGAGTCTTATTTGTAAGTTCAAGAAGAGCTTATATGGACTTTAATAGTCCCCTAGACAATGGTACCAAAACTTTGATGCTCTCATGAGGTTTCAAGGATATCTCGAAGCAATGAGGATCATTGTCTCTACGTTAAGAGATTCTCACTTGAAAGCTTGATATGGTTGATGCTTTATGTTGATGATAGGTTGATTGTTAGAAATTCCTATGATGACTTCATTGCTCAAGAAGAAGTTGAGTGAGACATTTTGATATGAAGGATTGGAAAGATGCTAGACGTATTCTTGGCATGCATATTATTCATGATAGGATTAACAAATGCATATACTTGTCTCAAAGTGAGTACATACCTGAAGTACTTCACAAGTTGAATATCCAAGTTAGAAGGCATAAGTGTAAAATTGAGCAAGGATAATTGCCCCAAATTAGTTGCGTAAAAGGAATTCATAAACAAAATTTCTTATCAGTCTCCTATTGATAGTCTCATATATGATATGCTAGCTATGAGATCAAACATTGGATTAGGACTTGTGAGAAAATATATATCCAATCATGGAAAGGAGCATTGGAAAGTGGTCAAGATCGTTTTGAGATATCTGAGTGTAACTAAGGGCAAATATATATGCTTCTATACAGGAAAAGGATTAATTGGTTGCTATAGACATTTTGATTATGCCTCATAGTTTTCACTTTGCTAGAGATGTTATCCCTTGGAGGTGTCAACTTCTAGAATTACAATTGTTTCCAGTATAGAAGAAGATTATGTTGCAACTATGGTGGTACTTGGTGATTTTGAAGGTTTTCTATGGGAGCTTGCCACCATTTTTGGATATGTAAACGCTGATTGAGATGTAAAAATACAACTTCAAAAGCTATGTAAAAATAACCACGTGGCCTCTACCTATGCATCTGAATTTAGGAAATTGATGTGTGATCTCACATGGCATAAGGATTATTTCATAAGCCAGCTTATATCATGTTTGACAAATGATGTGACATATTTTTTATTCAAGGTTGAAAGGCTTTGGTGGGTTGAACAAGAGGAGGAATGAGGAGACAGTAGGAGAAACGGGAGAGGAGGGACACACACACATGCAGAGGATCCTCCAACCCAAATAATGATTTTATTGAGGCAATGCTCTATAAAAGGTAGATGTATATGAACATAGGGGTAAGGTTACATGAACCTTACATCCCCAACAACTCCAACTTAAGGGTCAATGTGAGCATAAGTGGCAAAACATACAAATAATGATGTAGGACTATACAACAATGTATAGAAAGAGTCCGATCTCAACCCTTACCAATCAAGCTACACCAACTGCCTCAAATAAGGTGTATACATGCACCTCAAATTGCTCTAGACTCATATTGATAAGAGTCGAGCTCATCATAGTGATGCAAAAATCGATGAAGTTCTTGCAAAGCACCCACATGCCCTATGCCTCTTCCAATAATAAAACAATTTATAACTCCAAGTACAACTCTTCCATAAGCAAATGGAATGTCTAGCCTTGAGCATAAAGACTCGTACATCAAAATCTTGCAGGCGGACAAAACCTATGTTATATTGGCCAACCTAACCATTTTAAACATGCCCATCTTTGAGGCATCCAAAGCACCATCATCAAGACCAACATGTCCTAATATATCTATGTCAACAACTTGTATAAGCAAATCCAATGATGATTCTGTAACTATTGATTCCTCAACATCCAAAACAACCATCTTGTCAACCAAGGATGTGTCTAGTTGTGCATCATGAGAGCTAATTTACTCTACCATACACTATGCATAATAAGTTCTATCCTACTCTACCATACAAAGTGCATCATCATGCTCCATAGAGGTAAATACACAACATCAATACCAAGGTCCATCTAATGGATAATTCTAATAAATTATCATCATAATTCTCTACTTGAGCAACCAAATCATGCTCTAAAGCATCCAACTCATCATCCAAAGTGTTTTGCACATGAGCATTTATATGATCAACAAAATCTTGCTCTACATAAGCATCATGAGCATCCAAAGTATCCTTTACAAGTCAATGGATCTATGTGTAGGTAGATAAAATGGACCTATGTGTATATTGAATGGCAATCGACCTATGTGTAGGTAGACAAATGAGACATGAAGAGTCTCATATCACACATAAGGCTCAACTCTCACTGAGGTGAGATTGTCTTTCACATGGAGTACATGTATTGGATACATGTGCCCGATCCTAGCACCACTCACAAGCATAAGTTGTTCCAACTCCAATTGAAAATAATGTTCACCAAGGAATGCATAACACTTTCTCTCTTCCAACTACCTAACCAAAATCAACCTCATAGGGAATGAAGGCTTCTAATGTATGCATCTTACTATAAATGATGCTCCACTAGGTAGCATAAGGCATATATCTCCTACACCCTCTGTGTCATATGCTAAACCATCAAGCATGTGCACATGTTCATGACTCTCACTTGAGAATTGACAAAACCACTCATGAACTATAGTGAAATGGAAAGTGGATAATGAAACCAGCAACCAAGCCATATGTGTGCCATCAAATGAGCAAGAGGAATCTTGAGATGAATCATAGGAGAAAGGGATATCACCATCAGTAGTTCAATCAATCACCATAAGCAATCCTAAAACCACAACCTAACCTATATCATGTGCATGACTTTGATTCCATCATCGCATTGGCATAAAGCAATGTCATGGAGTTTTTCCTTGAGGACCAAATTTGCAACATCGAAATTGTCGATCTGACCTGCACCTCACATGAGTTGATGGAATCAAATACATATCATGTAGTCTCTACCATAATGCACTACTTCTCTCTCATGCATCACAATATATAGAATCCACAAGCTGTAATCAGATAGTGGAACTAGCCAGTGCATCCAAATCTATACATACATGGGCAGACATGACAGGAGGCCTTTGTGCACCTCTATACATATACATTTGTATCCCTACACAAACCAATGTATCCACATCTGAGCTTTCCATCTTAGAAAATCAATGCCATCAAATCGAGAAGACAACATGCTGACAATCCAAGGGATTAGAAATGTAAAAAGAGACTTTAAACAGTACTCTATCATCAATAGAATCGTATTCTCATAACTATATACATAAATCACATCATCAATGTCTCGCTGGAGAAGAAACTATATGAAGCACCTATCACATAACCATGCATCTATCATGCACATAAAATTGTGATTATAAACTTTCTCAACAAGTCTCCAAAATGACTAAGTAGATGTGAAAGAATCTTGGGAAAAAATCAATTGAGGATCCCCTATACACTAACCAATCAAGAGCAGATAACTTGTAGCAAAAGAGGAATGAATAACTTATCATCAGTTGTCATTAATCCAACCAAAGATATTGACAAATACACATGCCAAAGATTGATGGCAATACATGCCAATACAATGGTGATATACAAGAATGAATCCTGAAAGATGGTTCAACTTGTCATGAATAACATGTGATGAAGTCTAAGTAAAAGGATATAAAAATTGATCCAAACATATCACACAAGCATAAGGAAAGTATTAGAACTCCCCTCTACCATATGTTTTGATAAAATTTTGGCAACATCTCCCCTAAAAAATGGGCGCTAGAACGAAAGAAACATGTGGGAATCACCATCAACATATGCCAAGAATCACATTGTCAAATAAACTATCAAATCAATGACTATATTCTTATAGTAAATCCCATCAAGGTGACAAATTGTTGTGCAATTGAGGATCCAACTTGGATCACATACTTGCAAAGTTTTGGCACTAACCAAGAATCCAATTAATCTATCACAAAACTATGTGCAATAGGCAAATAAGAAGTATCCAAATGGCATAAGCAAAGTATGATCATAGCTCCATTGTACATGCATTGACAAAACCATGATCTTAAATCAAAGATAAAATGGCATAAATTGAAAAGAGTATGACATTGCAACTTTACATGTCAAAAGTTGAAATAATCCACTGTACTCTCATATGGGGACGCATCCACATAAATTGTACATATTCAATTCCTTCAAGCTCTAGAAATAAGACCTCACACATAAAACATCTTTCTCATTATTGTTCCAAAGAAAAATGAACCTCCAAAAGAAATTAGGGTTTCTATGTTGAGATCTACTTCTCTATATTTTGCTATTTTAGGATAGATAACCTCATAATTTCATATTTTAGCCTTCATCAAACCTGCAGAAGAAAACTACTTGCTAGGAAACAACATTTCAAATACCTCAATGACAGCTATGTAGCTCAATCTCAAAGTAAAATAAGTATCTCCGATCATTTTTATCTTCACTTATAGCACTATTTCTTTGCATTTTGTGTTTTCGTTGAGCTGTTCTTCTGCATTCTCATCTATACATAGCCAAAATACTGATCTATTTTCTAATTGATTATAGATTCGACTTCCACATAACTCTTCATTTTTTTTAATCTAGCCAATAGAAGTCAAATTAAAGCCAAAATGCTAATTTTTTTTCTAATTGATTATAGATTCGACATCTACATAACTCTTCATTTTTTCTATTTTTCGGTGGAGTACAACTCTAATCAAGTTTTACACCCTTCTAGAAATATAGTCTCTAAATAAGCTAGTCACAAAACTTTAAATTGCATCAATGGAAGCTTTCTAACTCCAGTTATGGTCAAAACACCAATGTGCTATCAAGAAGATGTGGACCTACACATTCACCTCTTGTACCCTTACCTTCCATTGAATGTTCTTGCATAAGTTAGATCCTTCAACAAGCTCTAATACCAATGAAAGGATTTGGTGGGTTGAACACAAGAAGCAAGGAGGAGATGGAGGGACACAAAGAGAGAGAGAGAGAGTGAGAGAGAGAGAGGAGAGATGCTCACGCATTCATGAGAGCTTCAAAATCCACACAATGATCTTCTTGAGACAATGCTCTATAAAAGATACATCCATATGAACATAGTGGTAAGGTTACATGACCCTTACATCCCCAAAAAAATGCTCAAGCTCAATAAATTCAATGAATACATCAACCAAGCCATTCAATGTGAAAAACACCTCTTCAATATAAAATAAGAAAAACAAGTATAAAGAAGATCCTACCAATGTAAATCTTTCAATTCTACTTTAAAATAAGATGAAGTGCTTGAATCTATGCAAATGGATGTTACATTTTTTAAATCCCTAACTTCAAAAGAGAAATAGTGAAGAAGAGATAATAATTTATGCATCTATGGTGGGAAATTTGGGCATATTGCACTAAATCCAAATAGTGGTACCAACTCTGGAGTCATAAAAAGCCTTGTGGAACAATGAAACAAGGAATTCAAGTTGTAAAGGAGATCATATATTTAGGCCTCATAACTTGAACAAAAACCATAGAAACCTATCTTGTCCCTATCAAGTTGGTCAGGCCTAAGAAGAACTTTTCCCTCAAAAGCTTAATCGATTCTAGAGCCTAATCATGTTTCAATGAAAAGAACAAGCCAATAACATTTTAAGTTGTATAAGGAAGGCTCCACAATCTAGGGACGCTATCAAGGAAACCAAACCATTAAGAGTATACCTTGGAGATCACGAGTCTCACATATGATTCAATATAATATCAAGCCCCGCAGATCTTGTTATCATTGGAATACCTTGCTCAAGAAACAAGATGCAAATATTGACTGGGTAAAGAATAAGATCACTCCATGAGATGTTCAAAACAATCCATAATGTGAAAGATCCAAACTGTTGGGGGATTCTTGGACAAGAAGGGATTTGTGTATTTGTAGGAGAAAAGGGAAAGACAAGAAGAAAGATACACACTGGAAGCCTCTGTCGATTAATTATAAGAAGACAAATATAATGGTGATGCACAATACAATCAGACAATACAACCCAAAGCTTCTGTGCAAAATCCCACAGAGTGCTCAATCACAAAATACCAAATACCCAAGGGTCTTGTTGCTGCCGGCCTTCTCTACACCAGACCTCCACCTTCTCCAAGCCTGCACTTGTGCACACCTTGCACCAAGCTTCCACTAAGGGGGAGGGTTGGACACCTTCTATCGGCACGCGCACAGCTTCAATGAGACCTTGGGATCCTTGGGGCTAATGGCTTAGCACTTCTCTGCACACTTCCTTGGTCACATCTTCATGCACACCTTGCACTTCACTTCTCTGCATCACAGATTGTCTCTCTCTTTTACTTCTCTCTCTTGCCTAGCTTAGACTATGCTCACTCTTGCTTAGTCTTGCTTACACTTGCTTGGTCCAAGAATAGTCTTTGCCTTCCTTTGAGTGTCGGTTCACATATGCTCCTAACTGCAAGAGTATCTTGGTACTCACTTTGATGTCCCAAGATTGTCTCCACAAGTGGGCAGCCAACGAATCCCTGTTTTGTCCTGTAGTGACTTTAGACTAAAACAAAAATTTTAATTGGGGGGCCATACTTTCACTTCTACGTACCCTGCCGCTTCACATACCTTCACATTTTCCTTTTAAGTCTTCACTTGTGCACCTAAGAGAGGGTTCACCTGAACCTTCCAAAACACTTTAAAACACTTTTGAACCTTAGGGAAATTAGAGAAATACCTCTACAACCTGCAACCAACTTTCTCCAATTTTACCCTTTGTGAACCAATTCATTGTGCACTACCTGTGCACTTTGACTCCTGAACTTTGAACACTTTGACTTCACCCATGTTGACATTGACCTTGAACATGTTGACTTTGACCAATTTGACTTTGACCTTTTGACATTGACTATAGTTGACTTTGACCAATATGACTTTTATGGGCTCAACAATTGCCCACCACCTCATGTGCTCTCCGTCTCGGAGAGCTACCGCCAAACTCTGAGCAGAAATGACACCATAATATTTGTGTTGCAAAATCTTTAAGAGGACACCTGAGCAGCAACCAAGTCCACCAGAAGCAAGAAAGAACAAGCACCAGAGAAGAACCCAAAAAATGGAATTTTTGCATGGAAAGCAAAGGAGGGCAATGAAAGGGTAGAAAGGAGTGGGAAGGGGGGGCTAAGGGGGCTGAGATGGATATGGCAGGGAGGGGTATACAGAGGGGCGAAATGGGAAAATAGGAAAGCTACAGAGGGTGCGTATGGGAAATTGTGAAACATAAGATAAAACAAAGTGAGCAAAGACCATGTGGAGCGTGTGATTAAATAAAGACATGTGATAAATATGCTCAAAACTTGTGGGTTTTGACCAAAAGTCAGAGAAAAGGTTGTATTTTGAAAACACTAAGTCAAAAAATAAATCCAGAGGTGCCAAAATACATGAAAATGACTCCAAGATTGAAAAAAAATGCCATCCGAGGTGTGATCCAGAGCCAAAAGGTTTGAACCATTGGAAACAAAAAATATATATATAATTTTTTTAATTATGAAAATAATATAGAAAATAGGTTTTCTTTTAATATAGAAAATAAGATTGTTTTTGTTTTTTTTATAAATTTATATACAGAATGCACATAGCGGGGTATAAAAGAAAAAATAAAGCAAAAAAAAATAAATAAATAATAAATAAAAATAATAAAAGCTATGGGGGGTGGGGGGGAAGGGTGGGGACGGTGGGGGGGGGGGGCGGGGTGGGGACGGTGGGAGGTAGGGGGGAGGGGTGGGGATGCTGGGGGGTGGGGGGAGGGGTGGGGACAGTGAGGGGTGGGGGGGGTGTGGGGACGGTGGGGGGGTGGGGATGATGGGGGGGGGGGGGGGTGGGGGGGGGGGTGGGGGGGGGGGGAGGGGTGGGGGGTGGGGGGAGGGGTGGGGACGCTGGGGGGGTGGGGGGGGTGGGGGGAGGGGTGGGGGGAGGGGTGGGGGGAGGGGTGGGGACGGTGGGGGGTGCGGTGGGGGGTGCGGTGGGGGGAGGGGTGGGGACAATGGGGAGTGGGGACTATGGGGGGTGCCGTGGGGGGAGGGGTGGGGACAATGGGGAGTGGGGACTATGGGGGGTGGGGACAGTGGGGGGTGGGGGGGAGGGGTGGGGACGATGGGGGTCGGGGGGTGGGTGGGGGGTGGGGGGGAGGGGTGGGGATGGTGGGGGGTGGGTGGGTGGGTGGGTGGGTGTGGGTTGGGGGGAGGGGTCGGAATGGAGGGGGGTGGGGGGCGGGTGGGGTGGAGTGGGGGCGGGGGTGGGGGGGGGGGAGGGGGGGGTGAGGGGGGGCATGGGGGGGAGGGGTGGGACGGTGGGGGGTGGGGGGGGGAGGAGTGGGGACTATGGGGGGTGGGTGGGGGATGGGGGGGAGGGGTGGGGACGGTGGGGGGGTGGGTGGGGGGTGGGGGGGGGGGGGGTGGGGATGGTGGGGGATGGGGGGGGATGGGGGGTGGGTGGGTGTGGGGTGGGGGGGAGGGGTCGGGACAGAGGGGGGTGGGGGTGGGGTGGAGGGGGGGTGCGGGTGAGGGGGGCGGAGGGGGGGGCATGGGGGGGGGGAGGTGGGGGGGGGGAGGCGGGGGGCGGGGGAGGTGGGGGGAGGGAGGGCGGGCGGGTGAGGGGGAGCCCTTTTTTTTTAAGGTGGTAGGGGAGGGTGGGCAAGCGAGGGGGCTGCCGTTTTTTTCTTTTGCGAAAAAAATCCGTGGGTTTTTTTGTGGGCGGAAAAAAATCCGTTGAGTTTTTTTTTTGGTGAAAATATCAAAAATTTGAGAAAAATCCTTAAGAAATCCAAACAAAAATTGCAAAAAAATCCAAAAAGTTCTCTACAGGTCTAGGCCACTTTTGTCACTTAAAAACCACCGATATCTTCCATTATTCCTCCAATATGGCAAGAAAATGTCGTTTTAAAAGGATGGAAAATGCTAGAAAAATTCTAAAAATTGCTTGAAAAATTCCTTTGAAAAATTCCAAAAATTTCCAAAAATTATACTTATGCAAAGGCTATGATGTGAAGAGATGGATAGGTATGTGCTTGAAGATGAAGAGGTGTTGCAAAATCCTTGATCTACACCAGCCAAATGATCTCTAGGAGTATATCGTGGGCCCTTTTATCTTGCCAATGGATGTATTAGACACCCTATGTACCTTGGAAGATCACTCTCAAAAAGATAGATCAAAACAGATAAGTTGGAGGTGAAAACTTGCTATTCTTGGTTCATACACCTGTCCAGTGTTTTACATAATTCTCTGAGCACAGTAGTAATTAGCTTAATTCCTCTTGGGGAAGTCTAGGTAGCTTAAAGAGCTAACTTTCAAGAGTAATCTCATAAAAACTAATAAACCACACACTGAGAATGAGTTTTAACAAGTGATGACATCATCTCGATTTTCACGGGCTGCTACAGTTTGAGACCAGTGAGCAGCAAAATGAACATAACTCAAACTGTAGGAATGCAATGATTAGGAAAACTTGTATGGTTATACAAGACAGTAAGCTGAATCCAACAAGCTTTAAATCACTAAATTTGGATAAGTAACCACTGAGAAATGGCTCTAACAAGGTGAGTGAAAAAATCGGGTACCTGACAGAGAAGTGAAGATGAACAGACCCTGTTCACTTCAAATGAACATAACTGAATATTGCAACATCCAAATGACATGAAAATTTGTGAGCATATAGTAGACTTATAGAGCTAACTTTATCAAGTTAAATTACTGAAAATGATGCACCAACCTCAGAGAAACAATCTCTCCAATCTGATTAAGAAAACTAAGAGTAATGGCAGTGAGTAGTACACTTCACAAGAACATGGAAATATGAACCCAAATGATCATGAAAATGAAAGTACATTGATTTTACAATACAATGGACTTACTGATACATATGTGTGCCCTGTAATCACACCTTGATATGGCATAAAGCTCAGCCCTTGGAGATCTTCACATAGGTCTCTATAACCACGACTAAAACTGCCATCTATTTATAGTTGAGTTTGGGAGGCTAACTTCCCTCAATCACTCTCCAATCAATCAATGATTGATTTGATTCTCTACCTACCACAAATCACGAATTCGTGGCTCCTCTTTCCCTTTTTGATCAAGTGGACTCAACCACTTAAGATTCTTTCACTTTTACATTAAGTAAACTCCTCAAAAGTTACAAGAAGTAGTTCACAAGTGAACTTTACATAGTCTTCATTTTGAAGCTTCTTTTATGACTTTGTGGGACTCAAGCCAATACTTAGGCTTGTCATAGACTCGCTCCAACAGCTCCCCCTCAAGCCAAGTATGCTTGAGGTCTTCAATCTTCCAAGATTACCTGCAAACCAATCATAGCCTTGAATTTGCAAAGCTTTGTACCATCCAATGCTTTGGTTAGAATATCTGCACATTGTTGATGAGTGGACACATATGATATTTGAATCTCTTTGCTTAGAACCTTCTCGCATACATAGTGATAATGAACTTCAATATGTTTAGTCCTTGCATGAAAAATAGGATTAGCAGTCAAATGAATAGAACTCATATTGTCACCAAAAATAGTTGGAGTTCCAAACTCCAATCCAAGATCTTTGAACAATGTCTTCATCCACATAGCTTCCTGAGTAGCTATGGCAAGACCTCTGTATTCAGCTTCAGTAGAAGAGAGAGCAACTGTGGGTTGCTTCTTGGATGACCATGAAATAAGCTTTGAACCTACAAAGGTAAGATAACCCGAAGTGCTCCTTCTATCTTCCTTGGAGCCAGCCAAATCTGCATCAGAAAATAGCTTCAAACCTAAATCAGATACATAAGGATAATAAAGTCCTTCATTTATGGTTCCTTTGAGATACTTGAGAATCCTTTTGGCAGCATTCATATGTGGTTTCCTTAGTGTGTGCATAAATTGACTTTGCACACTCACACTGTAACATATATCTACTCTTGTCAATGTGGCATAGTTGAGACTACCCACTAGACTTTGATATGATGTGATGTCCTCTATGAGTTCACCTTCATGTGAGCTCAATTTGTGATTGACCTCCATTGGAGTACCTGCAATCTTACAATCTTGCATCTTGAATTTTGCCAACATGTCCTTAATGTACTTTCTTTGAGTGAGAAACAAACCATGATCTTTCTAGACAACTTCCAAGCCTAGGAAGTAGGTAAGTGAACCCAAATCACTTATCTTGAACTCTTCTCTCATCTGATCTTTGATCTTCTTCATACCATCTGCATCATTTCCTGTCAATATAATATCATCTACATATACACATAGGTAGATGATCTCTGAATTACTCTTTTTAATAAAGAGTGAAGGATCTGCCTTGCTTGGTTGAAAGCCTTTGTCCTGCAAGAATGAAACAAGTCTGAAATTCCAAGCTCTTGGAGCTTGCATGAGACCATACAATGCTTTGTTAAGTTTACACACATAATCAGGATAAACTTGATTCTCAAAACCAGGTGGTTGTGCCATATATACCTCTTCTGTTATCCAACCATTCAAGAATGCATTCTTTACATCTAGTTGAAGTATCTTCCAATTCTTGGAAGAAGCAATACTAAGCAAAACCCTAATAGTAGGCATCTTTGCCACAGGAGAGAAAGTCTCCTCATAATCAATTTGTTGAGTTTCTGCAAAGCATTTTGCTACAAGCCTTGCCTTATACCTATTAATGGAACCATCAGAATTCTTCTTGAGTTTATAGACCCATTTTGAGCCTATTACCTTCATGGATGAAGTCTTGGGCAACAAATCCCAACTGTTGTTTTCCTCAAGTGCTTCAATCTCTTCCTTCATTCCATGTTTCCATTCTGATTTTGCTTTGGCCTCTTCAAAGGATGATAGCTCCTCTTGGTTTATGTCCTGTGCTATGTAGATAGAATGTTTAGTTACTAATGAGGTGCCAAACCCATACCTTTCTCGTTTTTTCTTTTCCCTCATAGATATTCTTAGGCCATGATGTGATGATTCTGCCTCATGTCCAAGTTCCTGCAATTTGGCTTTACCTTTAGACTTCCATGCTTTGATCTTTTCCATCTGAGATTTTTCATCATCCTCTGAGGTGTCTTGTTCTTCAATCTTTGGTTGTTCTCTACCAAGCTTTGGAAAATCTTCTTCAAGATCATATGGTGAATTGACCTTCCTGCATGAATCTTCATACCATGAATTGTTCTCATCAAAAACTACATCTCTGCTTACCAAGAATCCTTTCTTGGTAGGGTTGTATGACCTGTAGCCCTTTTGATTGTTGTGATATCCAATAAATACACACCTTTCTGCCTTTGGATCCATCTTGCCTCTAACCTGTGAAGGAACATGAGCAAAAGCAATACATCCAAAAATTTTACAATGATCCAAGCTTGGTCTTCTTCCATTCCAAGCCTCATATGGAGTCATCCCATCAAGGGATTTTGAAGGCAACCTGTTAATCAAGTAAGTGGCTGTAGATACAACCTCAGCCCATAAGTAATTAGGTAAATGCTTTTCATTTAACATAGACCTTACAGCTTCAACAATTGTCCTATTCCTCCTTTCTGCCACTCCATTTTGCTCAGGAGTGTACCTTGTAGTTACCTCTCTTTTGATTCCTCTTTCTTGAAGAAAAGAATCAAACTCATGGGAGAAGTATTCTCCCCCTCCATCTGACCTTAACCTTTTTAGTGATTTACCTGTTTGATTCTCCACAAGAGCCAAATATCTTTTGAAACATGAAAAAACTTCATCTTTGTGTTTCATAAAGAATAGGATAGTCCATCTACTGCAATCATCAATAAAGGAGACATAATACCTTGATCCAGATATTGAAGCTTCGTTGCTAGGTCCCCATACATCTGTATGAACTAACTCTAAGAGATCTCCATGCATATAACCTTTCTTCATGAATGGTAACCTGCGAGACTTTCCAAATTGACATGCACTACACTTATAAATCATATGCTGTTTTGACAAATTAGGGATTCCAAGTACACTTTGGTCCCTGCAAATTTGCTTTAATGACCTTTCACCAATATGTGCTAACCTTTTGTGCCATACTTCCAATTCTGTGAGTGTCTGACTACCATAATTAAAGAGAGCAATGTTTCTAGTGTCCTGTAATTCAAATGTGAACAATCTACCTGTCTTTTCACCTTTTGCAATTTTTCTGAATCCTTGACTTGGATCTTCAACAAATGCTCCTGCTTTTGTGAACCTGACTTGCAACCCTTTCTCTACTATGTGCGCAACACTTATCAAATTCTTTGTAATGGTAGGGACCTAGAGTACCTTACTGAGTAGGTTGATGTTTCCATCACGTGCTTTGACATTGCCTATTTTCTCCACAGGATGTCTTGTGTCATCTCCTGTTTGTACCTCATGCTTATTCCTTGGATCTTCTCAATCTGATAGGAGTGCCACATTTCCTGCCACATGATTTGAACAACCTGAATCTATGTAGAAAACATGCTCATCAGATTTACCTTGTGGCATAGCCATGTTCATGATCAATAATGAATCCTCTTTGTTTGAGTCTTCTGTGTAGTTATTGTAGTCTCTCCTTCCTTTGTAGCCTCCTTGATAGTTTGAATGATTGTAGTTGTTGTAGTTGCCATGATAATTGTTGAACCTTCCTCTTGAGTAGCCATAACTTCCTCTATTGTATCCTCTGCCTCTTTGATTCTTGGAATTCGTAAAGCAATTTTCAGTTGTATGATTAGTTAGTCCACAAATAGAACATGGGTTGGAGTCTTGGGATCTCCCCCTGCCTTTTCTACCTCCTCTTCCTCTACCTCTGCCATGTCTTCCTGTACCTGCATAGTTAGCTTGATATGTACCTGCTTCATCATCCACTTTCTTTGCCTTTCCTTTGTTATCTTTGGACTTGCTTTTATCAGTGTATAAAGCTGAAGATTGATTACTTTTAGAGCTTCCTCCATTTTTGATAAGCTTTGCCTCTTGAGTAAGTAGTTGTCCAATGAGTGTATTGAAATCAGGTACATGCATGTCCATGTACAAATCCATAGCTGTGGTGAATGCTTCCCACTTGTCATCTGCCTTTAATCCATTGATGACCTGCCTTACAATTTGCTCTTCATCTATTACCTCTCCAATGCTTCCCAACTGATCCGCTATGTCCTTGAGCTTTGTGACAAAATCAGTCACATTTTGTTTGGGAGCCTTCTTGAGAGTTGTCAAATCTAGCCATAGTTGATGCTTCCTAGATTTGGTACTTGAAGAAGAGAAAGCTTCAAGTGCATCCCACACTTCGTGAGATGTCTTACAACTTCTAATGTGAGGCAACAAAAAATCTGAGATAGAGTTGAGGAGATAAGACCTTGCAAGTGCATCCTTGGAGCACCATGTGCTCAATCTTTCTTGCTCTTCTTGTGTTGGTTGACTTTTGTTCCTGAAACTTGGCATAACTTCATCTCTAGCCACATAACCATATAATCTTCTACCTTGGAGATAAGCTTCCATTCTTAATGACCAAGCTGAGTAGTGATCTCTATCCAATTTGTCAATTGATGAAGGAAATCCATCTGCCATGTTGTCCAACCTTGCTCTGATACCATTGTGAAGAGATGGATAGGTATGTGCTTGAAGATGAAGAGGTGTTGCAAAATCCTTGATCTACACCAGCCAAATGAACTCCAAGAGTATATGGTGGGCCCTTTTATCTTGCCAATGGATGTATTAGAAACCCTATGTACCTTGGAAGATCACTCTCAAAAAGATAGATCAAAACAGATAAGTTGGAGTTAGCTCATAGGTGAAAACTTGCTATTCTTGGTTTATACACCTGTCTAGTGTTTTACATAATTTTCTGAGCACAGCAGCAATTAGCTTAGTTCCTCTTGGGGAAGTCTAGGTAGCTTAAAGAGCTAACTTTCAAGATTAATCTCATCAAAAATAATAAACCACACACTGACAATGAGTTTTAACAAGTGATGACATCATCTCGATTTTCATGGGCTACTATAGTTTGAGACCAGTGAGCAGCAAAATGAACATAACTCAAAATGTAGGATTGCAATGATTAGAAAAATTTGGACGGTTATACTAGACAATAAGCTGAATCCAACAAGCTAAATCACTGAATTTGGATAAGTAACCACTGAGAAATGGCTCTGACAATGTGAGTGAAAAAATCGGGTACCTAACAGAGAAGTGAAGATGAACAGACCCTGTTGACTTCAAATGAACATAACTGAAGATTGCAACATCCAAATGACATGAAAATTTGTGAGTATATGGTAGACTTATAGAGCTAACTTTACCAAGTTAAATTACTGAAAATGATGCACCAAGCTTAGAGAAACAATCTCTGCAATCTGATTGAGAAAACTGAGAGTAATGGCAGTGAGTAGTACACTTCACAAGAACATGGAAATATGAACCCAAATGATCATGAAAATGAAATACATTGCTTGTACAATACAATGGACTTACTGATACATATGTGTGCCTTGTAATCACACCTTGATATGGCATAAAGCTCAGCTCTTGGAGATATTCACATAGGTCTCTCTAACCACGACTAAAATTGCCATCTATTTATAGTTGAGTTTGGGAGGCTAACTTCCCTCAATCACTCTCCAATCAATCAGTGATTGATTTGATTCTCTACCTACCACAAATCATGAATTTGTGGCTCCTCTTTCCCTTTTTGATCAAGTGGACTCAACCACTTAAGATTCTTTCACTTTCACATTAAGTAAACTCTTCAAAAGTTACCAGAGGTAGTTCACAAGTGAACTTTACATAGTCTTCATTTTGAAGTTTCTTTTATGACTTTGTGGGACTCAAGCCAATACTTAGGCTTGTCATAGACTTGCTCCAACATATGAAAGGGTTGCTAAAAGTGCTGAAAATGCTAGGAACAAGCATGAAAAAAAAAGTATAAAAACTACTTAAACTTAAGCAAAAATGACAAGAGAAGGCTATGTACAACCTGGATGAATTTTGCGAGTTCCAGGTGATCCATGAATCTTCACTTGTTTTGATGATAAGCCTTTAACCATGATATGATGACTAAGGGAAACCCCTCCATAATCTCCAATTGTATTGAACTTCATTTGTTTTGTCTTCTTGTTGGGCACACTGGTCATCTGATAGGGCCACCCTAAATCCTTCATAAAAATATTATCTCCTTCATACTGCATCTATTGTCTCTTTGTTTAAGTTACATTATGAGTTAATCTGCAAAATTCCATTTTTACTATTCCAGCTTTTTCATCCAATGGAACCCTCTGTTTCCAAAGACTTGCAGGTACTCTTTCCACCTCCTTGTAAAGCCATGCACTTACGATCATAAAAATTGACATAACAGATGATATACCAGTGTCCATAACAAACTATCCCTTGATATAGGATTTGAAGTGGCTCCATCACTGCTACACTTAGGAGCTTCTCTTTTCTTCTCTCTTCTATGGCCTTTGATTGAGACTATCTCACTCGAGTCAGTAACCTGAATGATGTCCTCTGGTTCTTCATATGCTTCCTCTCTGCTTGAGTTTGGAAAAATCACATAGAAAGAAGATGGGCCTTCTGCATGGAGCCAAGCCAACATGTTTTCATCTTCATATAAATTTGCTTCTTCAAATAGATCTGCTTTTGCATTGTCCAACAATTCTTCTTCCATACAAATACCAATTGTCTGCATCATGCTGGTATGTCTTTGATTGTCTGGTCCTTCTTCTAAAATTATCTGCTGCAACTCTTTTCCCTCTTGCTTTAGCCACACTGTGTCCTTGCCCCAGTCATGTAATACATTGGCATGCTTTAACCAAGGTCTCCCAATTAACAGAGGGAAACTTCCTTCTACCTGTGGCAGCCTTAAAACAACAAAATCCAAGTTAAAGATGGTACCTTGTATCTTGACTGGGACTCCAGGGACCACTCCCATAGGCTTTGCTATGCTTTGATCTGCTAGTGTTACAGTGAAGTTGGCAGGTCTTGAAGGTATAATCCAATCTTTTTCATGGAATATTTAGGCATCAAGTTAATGCCAGAACCACAATCCACAATAACTCCTTGAAACTCATGACCTTTAATAGAGATTGTTAGCCGAGGGCTCTTATAATCTGTGAGGGGTGCCTCCCCTACACTTTTATCTTTATGCATAACAGCAGCCTTTGCCACTAAGCTTGTGGACATTTCATCAATTATCTGCAAGAGTTCTAACATGAACTTCTCATCCATCTTTATTAAATCAAAGATACTGACCTCCTTTTTCATGGACTTTAGTAGTATGGAAGCTTCTGATTCCTTAAGAGCATGGGCTCCATTTGACTTATCAAATTCCTCATCAGCCCTCTTGAATGCATGTCCAATGGCATCACTGGTACCTATGAAATTTTCTTTTTGCCTTGTATCTGCACATGTGGTGGTTTTGACTTCAGATCCAACTTTTTCTTTGTTTAATCCATTAATCATTGATTCTTGACATATTTCCACTTGAGCCTTCCCCTTGCTTCTTGTCTACATTATAAAAGATTCAATTTCTTCTAACTGCACCACCTTGGTAGATGGTGATGGCACAGAAATCATTTGAATGTGGGGCCCAGATGAAGATGCTTGGTTCTTAGGACAACACTTGGTATAGTGGTCTCTAGCCTCTAGGTAGTTCTTGCAAGGAGGGGCATTTTCTGGTAGAGTGCACCCACTTTGATAATGCCCACATTCTCCACATCTAAAACAAATAATCGGCCTCCTTGGCCCATTTCCAAAGTTATCCCTATGTGTAGGGTTGTAATTGTTACCTTGATTTGGTGCAGCAGCCATCACATTTGCTGGTGGTAGGGCTCCTCCTTGTGTCCAATATGTTGTTGCAGGCATTCCTCTTGAGTGACATTCCTCATGACAATATTTCTTGCATAGTTGGCAAGTCACACTTAACAAAGAACATTGACTTACTATATGACCTTGCTTGTTGCACATGGTACACCAAAGTCCACTCTTGATGCCACCCCTTTTGAGTTCCTGCAACTCTTATCGTAGCTGAGCCAATTCCTCTGCTTGGGCTTCCTCCTCCTTTTGGAGCTTTAATGCCTCAATCTCCCCCTCAACTGCTCAACTGAGTGACAGCATTCTCCTCCTCTTTGTGGGGCTTATTCCTTTTTAAGCCCTCCAGCTCTTTCCTTGAAACCAGCATACATTATCTATCCCATTCTAACCTTAGAATCCAAAAAGGCGATCTACTACCACTGCCTATCCATATCAAGATTTTCAAGATTTATTTGAAAAGAAAAATGTAGATTCTTACCATGAGATAGCCCCTATGATTATGTCATATTACAATGGGCACATGGATCTAAATGTTGTGTGGTGAGTTACTTGGCCGAGCAGCCTCATTTTAGTGTTGTTCTAGGCATCTCATGTGTTCTAGGTCTCATGGGGCTCCCAATAAACCAATCGTTTACTAGAGTCTTGTTGGGAATTGAACTCACAACCTCCCGATTAGGAGTGCGATGGGCTAACCACTTGCCCCAAAAGCCATGGTTGAGGATTAATTCCTAATCCTCTCTCTTAAGGTGTGGTTCAACCATCTTCTACTAGGATTATGTGACATTCCTTCCCCCTTAGACTGAGCATTGTCCTCAATGCTCATTTGTGGACCCGTCTAACTCTTGGACCCACTTTCCATGCATTAGCACTTCCACCAACCTCAAACTCTAGCACATGGACCAAATTTGGACCTATCCCACCGTCCATGGGTGCCCAAATGCCCATGTGCCTTCATCCAAGGCCAGTTTCACACTCACCACGGATAAGCGCTTTTTCCAAGTGCCCAAGAATGAGGTGCGAACCTCCATCTCGCCCAATTTCTCAACTAGGCTCTGATACCAATGTTGGGAATTGAACTCACAACCTCCCGGTTAGGAGTGCGATGGACTAACCACTTGCCCCAAAATCCATGGTTGAGGATTACTTCCTAATCCTCTCTCTTAAGGCGTGGTTCAACCATCTTCTAGTAGGATTATGTGACAAGTCTCCAAAACATTGAGACCATTTCTCCTTGCGAGCAAGAAGATCCCTGTCTCCATACCTTATTTTATGTCAAAATAGTAAATAGACAACGAGCTCTCTCTCCCTCTCTCTCTCTCTCTCTCTCTCTCTCTCTCTCTCTCTCTCTCTCTCTCCACATGTCCAAGAATCCCCTTAAGGCCTTCGATACCACTTGTGAGAAGTGGACTAGAATGATCATGTGTGTTATTCTCCTTCCATCCTATTTATCCCATTTCTTCTGATTTAAAAGGTTTTTGAATCCTTCTAGTGTGACACATGGCACATTGATTCTCACCTCCAAACGATGAATCTTAGGATAATTCCCAAGATAGGAACGTTAGCATCTCATGCCCTTGTTCCAACACACATTGATAAACAATCTAGCCTGGAATCATTCAGATCATCTTTGCCAAGGAATCTGGTCATCCTTTGCCAAGGAATCTGGTTTTCAAAGAGAGATGTGGGAGTAGGATGATCGAGGATCAAAAAGGTGACATCAAGAAAAGGCACAATGTACATGTATTTTTTCTTGTCCTAGAGTGAAGCCTTTCTTCGAGACTCTTTTGTATGCGTATTGGACCTTTCGATTTCAAGACTTTAACTACAAAGAGATTTTGACGCGAGAATGAAAACACATCCATGTGGTCCTTTAGAATATTTGAAATCTGGTTATTTAGATTTGGGGGCTACAGAGGTATGAAGCTACTTCAAAAAGTCAAGGTACTAATAAGGCTCAAGAGCTCCATTTTCTCTTTAAGGAAACTTTCAGCAAGGCTTTAAGCCTCATTAAAAATGCCGCTAATTTTCTTTTACCTATAGAAATCATGAGCCCTTTAAGATGTATACATGTTTCACTCCCCTTGAACTGTCCTACAAGGTTTGTATTTTTTCCATAATGAAGCTCAACCTTGCTGCATGCTCTTCGTGATAGCTTAATTGAAAGTATAGTAAAGAAGGGCATAGCACCTAAAGGACCCCCTAAATCCCACAAAAGTAAGGGTTGAATGCCTAGGACCGAATAGAAATGAATAGAGCAAGAAGGCCCCCTAAGGGTAGATAGTGTGTAAGATGGCCCTAAGGCCAAACAAGGAGTTTTGTTTAAATCTACCATAGCACACATGACCCTTTCCACTGATAAAAGAGGACAAGGAGAGTCCTCGAAAGCCCAATAATCCACAAAGTGGGTGAAGTTTCTTCTCATTACCATAAGTGGGCAAGGGATGTCGTGTCGGCACAACCCACAAGGCTTGAACCCATAGCCTCTCTAAGGTTGATGAATGGCTTGCCTATCAAGCTAACACTATTGGAATTTTACAAGACTTGATCTTTTTTAAGAAGAAGTTGAACAAAAGCTACTCTTCCTTGCTTGAATTAATTGAAAGAAGAATTGTACAAGAGAAGGGACATAGTACCCATGGGACACCCTATATGCCACAAAGAGCAGGTTAAAACGACCCAAGGATGGCACAATGGCGATGATCGGAAGGTGGAAAAGTTTATGGTCCAAGAGTCCTGTAGAAATAATGATGAGAATCTTGTTTTCCCCTTTGAGGAGATGTATTTTGTTTCTGTTACAAGAAAATTTGTCTTTGATCCAAGAAAAATAAACCTTTAAAGAAATAAAGAAAATTATCAAAAGGCTGAGAAAATGTGGGTCAAAAACTGAGACTGACTACGATAATATCCCACGCGTCACGCTTTTTTTTGCTTTTGCGTATGGCCCCTTAAAAAGCTTGCCAGTTGGACATGAGATCAAGCGCATGCTGTTTCTTCTTGCTTTTGCGAACGGCTTGAAAGGAGCCGTCAAAAAAGGCATACTTACGTACAGCACTACGTACAAAATCTTTTTGTCATCCGCTCTTCTGCATGTGCATTGTGGAAGGAGGACCTTTTTGAGTCGTCATTAGAGACTTCCAATCCAACAGGGCTCTTTCCCACAGTTGACATTTTCGAAAGGGAGAGAAATGCAGAAAGCGGATGTGTGTGTGTGTGTTTGAGAGAGAGAGAGAGAGAGAGAGAGAGCGCTTTACGTAAGAGAGAAAAGTTGAAAGGGGCTGTGAGAGAGAGAGACAGAGAGCATTGTGAGTGCGAGAATGTGTGCGAAGTATTGAGGTATACACAAGGATCAGGGACTGAACTTCCACCAACCCATTCATACGGAGATTTCTTATCTTACCCAATTCATAGATCTTACCATTCATACAGAGATCTTGTATGTGTGTGTATATATATAGATATATGGAGAGAGAGAGAGAGGTACGTCATGTATCTTTACGTTTCAACTAATTCCTAGTGTTTCAGGGTAATGGAAATGAGTGTGGATTACACGTGAATCTCTCTACCTAGTGAGGTTATCTAAGCCTATGCAATCCGCGAGTGATACATAAAGGAGGGATGATCAAGAATTGGATTTGATGATATTAGATCTACTCCACACGTACACGAATTCCGATGAACTTCATTAGATCTTTCGTGTTTTCCTTCCGTTTTCTATGTATGGAAGATGACAGATATTTGTATTTCTATGCGACCTCAATCCAGCGACACATGAGTGTGAATTAGGTGCCTAGTATTTATCACTCAACGGCCTCCGTCATTATGATAGTCTTCAGTAGTCGGTTTTCTTACAGCGACTAATCTCTTTTTTTATTTTCTCTCTCTCGTTTTCTCTCTAAGTAAAGAAACACATTACATACGACAAGAAAACAAGCAACTCAGAGGCTACCATAACGACGGTGGGCTTGGGTGATAAGTAGGAAGCAGCCCATAAAAAAAGGGGTCACCTCACTCACAATCACATTTGTTTGGATCTACATCAGTAGAAACACAATGAATTTTGGAAAGACACACATCCGACCTCTTAAGGTAGAGGCACTCATCTTGGGGAATTTTGAGGCATCCAGCTCTGGGCGGGACTTGAACCCTGGCCATCTGCCTAGAAGTACAAGGCACATCCGTTAAACCATGCCCCCTGGATCGAGATCAGTAGAAACACAAATATTTATCATTTATATCAGGAAACTGAAAGAAAACACAATCACGTTTGTTTGGATCGAGATCAATAGAAACACAAATATTTATCATACATATCAGGAAACTGAAAGAAAACACGAAAGTTTGTATGGAAGTCATTCATCTCCTTTCAATATCTCGCCATGTAATGATAAGTGTTCAACACCCTCGTCCAATGGGATATTTGTCATGTATATAATTTATTTATGCAAAACAAAAAATGTTGTGAGTAATATCAAAGGAGCTTAAAATCTGGTGCTCTTGAACTAGGCAGAAACCCACATGAATTTACTTGCATTCTCTGAAAACTCCAACACTTTTGGGAGCAAAATCTTACTTCTTCCACACATGGGATTCCACACATTGCTCTCTAGCTTACTTTCCTTAAGCACACTAAAGTTTCTATCAAAATGTATATTGCTCATATACAGCAACTGGCATTAAGAACCATTGGGGTAATCTAGGTATAGCTTTAACGAAATAGAGATAAATTTTCAATGAACACCTATTGTTCCGTCTGTTTAATCATCTTTTCTACAGCTTGTGATGAGTGGACACCTTCCCTAAGAGTAGTTTGAGTTGGAGCTAATAGCCTTTCCCTTTAGATACATTGATACAGCATGTGTGAAACCTATTCTTCTCTTTAAAGAGGAGTTCGATAATAAATATGATGCATTCTGATGTGCCGAAATCCTTGTTGAGGGTTTTAAGGAGCAAAGGTTCAATGGAAAATTCCCCCTTTCAAGGGCAAGAAAAATCATAAATCTCATTGCCCCCTTCATAATGGAAGCAAACATTGTAGATATGACATATGCGAATCATATCGACATTGATAATCATTTTATAGACAATGGTCATGATGTGGCTTTAATCATTGATAGCAATAGATTTTCTAGTTGGAAGAACCAGTTAACAAAAAAGGTTTTTCATTGGCTTGCAACATGAGCCTCACCCTACACAAGAAAACTTATGTCACTGGATAAGGAGAAATTGGGAATCCCTAGGGCTTTTTTCACATACGATATATTATCTGCCCAACAATTTCTTCTTATTCATTTTCGTCATTTTTCAGAGTGTCTTGCATATTATCACTCGAGGATAGTAGCTCATTAAGTCCACACCCATATCCTTCTTTTGGTGTGTCGTAGACTTACAAACTAGAACCTTACCAGCTTTAAGTGTTGGGGATCAGCTAGATTGTCAATCCAAGTATGCTACCATTTTATTTCTATGAAACACATGTTTACAAAGTTGGAAAGAAGCACACGGTGAAGTATACCCTATAGTTATACCAATATAAGACATATAAGCATGAAAACATGCAAAAGAAACTCCCATTAGAAGGATATGTCCTTGTGATACCTCAAGGATAATAGTAAACCTCCAAATGGATAAGGAAACCAAATAAAAGAGCACACAAAGAGACATGCACAAAATCTCATTCACTCCACTTCAAAAGTGATAGAAAACTAGGGTATATTGTCATTTATAC